>OX451411.1:11319473-11851759 GCA_949629135.1 Eremobia ochroleuca | reverse complement strand
CGAGGATGTGTGGGTGTGGAGTGTATATGTGTACAAATTATATGTGTTTCTTAGTTATGTGATCGTGGAGTGAAGTGAGCGTGGAGTGAGCTGTCGTTTGCTAGGGATTACCACTATTAAGTGATCACTTCATTTATGATTTCACGGTGAGATTTTTACAGAATCGACCGGCAGAATAACCACACTACCAGGGGTTCATGCTACTTCCTACTATCACACTAATATTATAAAGGCGAAAGTTTGTGTGTGTGTGTGTTTGTATGTTTGTTACTTCTTTACGCTCAAACGGCTGGACCAATTTTGATGAAATTTAACAGACAGTAGTTTATAACCAGGAACACATAGAATATTTTTTCCTGATATTCCTACAGGATCGAGACCTATGCGGGTGAAACCGCGGGGCGCAGCTACTAGCTGCGCCCCGCGGTTACACATTATAAACATACAAGTTTGTGAGGATGTATGGATGGATGGATGGTTGTTACTTTTTCACGTAGAAACTACTACACGGATTTTGATGAAACTTTACAGTAAAATAGCTTATACATGAGAATAACACATAGGGAATATTGAGGTAAAAAGTATCCTGTGTTTCACCCCCATAAGTGTAGAATTTATGCGGGTGAAACCCGGGGCGTTTCTAGTTGTTCATATATTTTTCAGAAAAAAATAAAGGACGAACTTAATAATGTGCACACTAATTATTATTTTATTACTTGAGTGTTTGTTTTTTTTTTTTTTTTGTTTGGGATATATCAAAATCAAAAATATTCGATATTACCACCCAAAAACCATAAAAATGTCACGCTTGACGCAAAATTAACAATATGTAATCTTGGATTTCAATTTTACTAGAAGGTTTGTGTGGTAACCCAAAAAATCGTATTTCGGTTAATTGTGAAATCACATTTTGATAAAATCGCCAAGCTAGTCGCGCATGTATGTCTTGGCAGTCAAGAACTGACTGTTGGCCGTAGTTTCGGCCAACTCAGAGTCAGCCTAACTAAAAGAAATGTCAAGAAGATCCGTGGCATACTTACTGTCGCGCCATTTTGATTGTTACTCAAAATGGCGGCCACGTATGTAACCTATATAAATCGATACATAGCTGACATTAATGCAAACAGAAAACTTAATGGGGAAAGGGGCCAAAGCACGTAAAGCGTGTCACGCTTGCGGGATATGAACGTTCAAAGTTGATATGGATGTCACGTGACCAACTTTCAACTAAACAAATAAACATACATTCTACTGTCTCCAGGAGGCGTAGTCTCCCACTGCGCTGAAGAGCTCGAGCCCCTCACGCCCTCCCGCAGCACGGAGCGGCTGCACCGCGAGATGCAGAACCTGGAGGGGCTCATGAAGGACCTGTCGGCCATCACACAGCAGCAGTTCCACTGCTAGCGACGCCCGCGGGCCCGCCCGGCCTGCTGCCGCTGTCTGCCGGCCGGCATCGACGAGTGCGACCAGCTGGCCGGCGAGGCCACGTGCACCTGCCGGTATTGAGGACCTGGGCACTCGTGCCTGTCGCTATTAAAGACCTGAGTGCGTCGGTGAGACCTCAGTCTCGGCGGTGACGGTGTTGAGGACCTGTGGCCTTGTACCAGCCGGTATTGAGGACTCGAAGACTTGTACCTGCCGATATAAAGATCGGTAAGGACTTGCCACGTACTTACAGGTGTTGAGAACCTAAAGACTTGATGGCATTTAGGAGCTAAGTGACCTTTGTCGTCGTTTCGAATCGCCAGTGTCGATATTAAGGATCTGAATTACTAAATTGCGCTGAGACTAGAACTTTAGAACTGTATAAAGCGTTTTTTCATAACAACGTATGATGACGCAACAACAAATCACATTGTTACATTTCAAGCACAGTCAGGGAAACAAATTGCTTAGCAAATTGGTTATGAAATTTAAAAAAAATCGTGTGTTCAAAAGCACAAAAATCTTTTACCAGCCGTATGAAATGGCTGTAGCGTGGTGAATTCACGTATTGTATCAGTCTGCTGAACAATACATTTCTCTGACTGTAGACTTCAGCGACTCGACACGACGTCGCGTTGTAGTGATCTATAAGGACCTTGACACACAGTTGTTTGTGCGTTTGAGTGGATATGATTAACTCGACATGGTTCATAATGCTGTTTCACAAATCTAGCCCTAACGTCCTATAGAAATAAAGGCGAGTTAAATAAATTGTTTCTGGTTGAACATTATTGTGGCTCTAAATGATTGGACTATAATAATGATAAGATAATGACGCAAACGAATTGATTGGACATAGTCAAGGAGTTTTATTATAATAAGAAGTGATAAAGAAATATTTTATTTATGTTTATTGCTGGGTTTTAAAGAGGATTGGATAGGTTGGTGGTAATGTAATGAAAAATATTTTGCACAACAAAAAGTTTTTTAAGGTAGAGATCAGTACGAACTGTTTAGATTTCTTCGTACAGCCACGGGTAAAAATACCTTACTTATGCGAGGGCTCAGGTGCGCAGTACTCGCAAGCGGCGTGCATATATGACCAGATATAATATGAACGTAAACGAAGCAAAAGAAGTATGTAAGGATCGTGACAGGGGGCGTTCTGTAGTTTCTGTTTCTGCCTACCACCATGGGAAGAAGGCGTGAGGTTATGTTTACTGGATGTTTTTTTTTACAGTCTCCAAATTTTTACAGGGTGTTCTACTCATGAATATGAACAACTTTCACTATAGGACCAACTCTGACATCACAAAAAAAAAAAATCTGCTGTTTCATACATTTTGGTCAAGAAGGTATTGAACTTTTGTATTAAACAGCTGATTTTGTTTTCGTGATTTCAGAGTCGGTCCCATAGTGAAAGTTGTTCACATTCATGAGTAGAACAGCCTGTAAAAATTTTGAGCCTGTAAAAAAAATCATCTAGTATATTTACGCAAGATGCAAAAGCGATTCTCCTAGAATATTGATGGAAATTTTATGGTGTTGCGAACATAGCATTTTCGAAATCATACTATAGTGAAAAAGGTCTTTTCTGTAAATTGTTGTGTCGTTATTTCAGAAAATCGCTTTTTAATTTAACGTAAGTGTATTAAAAGCAGTTGTGGCCCAGTGGTAACGGCCGCGACTTACGAATTGTAAGTCGAGGGTTCGAACCCAGGCAGACACTTTGTGTAAATTATTTCATCACCACTGCTCTCAAAACGGTGAAGGAAAACATCGTGAGGAAACCGGCATGTCCTAGAAGAGCCAAACATTCGAAGACATGTGACATCTACCAACCCGCACTGGGCCCGCGTGGTGTATTACAGCCCACCCCCTCTCACAGAGAGGAGGCCTGTGTCCTAGCTGTGGGAACGTTATACGCTGATTATACATACTTACGCTATGTAAGGTATTTATGCCTGTGACTGTATATTATGTAAGGTGTTAAAAAAATAACCTCACAAACTTTAAGAGGTGCTTTAGACCATTGAACTGAACAACTTTCACTATGGAACCAACTCTGAAATCACAAAAAAAAATCAGCTCTTCCCTACATTTTGACGACTCGTACGAACATAAATGTAGGGAACAGCTGATTTTTTTTTTCGCGATTTCAGGTTTGGTCCCATAGTGAAAGTTGTTCAGTTTGATGGTCTAAAGCACCTCTTAAAGTTTGTAAGGTATATTTTTTAACACCTTATATACATTGCGGTTTATTAAAGGTTATCAAATGATGAGAAAACAAACAACGCAATGAACTTCGAAATGAATTTTGACGATTTTTTCTTTGGAAATAATACATCAAAAATGTTATAAAGACAAATGTGAACTGTAGCAGCTTTATTATTTTAAATGATTTTTATTTTTGTAGACTTTGAACAAAATAAATACACAAAATATACTTTAATTAAAGAAATATGTACTAAGGAATTATACATTTTTATTAATTTAGTCGATTTTTGTATAAGAAAACTTTACTAAATGATACGTTTACTTCGTCCCTGTGCCATCTGACTAATTAATTTTAATGAATATAGGTTTAATTACATTATAAACTAATGATTTTGACACGAATTCTATCAACACTGCCTTTTCCTGTATCTTTAATTGATTTTTCTGACAATATATATTTTTTTGAATTGTGGAATTATGACATTCAATTTTACGTGACATTATACAGGATGTTAATGAACTGCAGAACTGTCATAAAAACCACTGTATACTATAAAATAACATTTTTTTTTGTTTTAATTGTCAGAAAATTCGATATATTTGGATTATATGTACATTGTGATCTTATGTACTAATATATTATGTATATAAACTTAGTTTTAGATTAGCGCATACCTTCTAGTATAAGTATAGTTTTCTAATTATTTTGACTGACATTATTGCTAAAGGTGGTCGCTTACTGCAGCGTAACATATTTTTACTGTCATTCTACGTACTATTTGTTCACTAGACCGACATAGCGGTTGGAAACACGAAATTAGTCTTGAGTATATTCACGAACGCGCGTCAATCATTCAGATTTCTATCCTATATCAATGATATAAGAGTCACATTCGCGAAGCACGACTACAGCCTGTATACAGGCTGCTAATGACTTTACCTCCGAATTGGATTTTAAACAAGTATTAAAAAAATTTGGTTGTACAGACGCCAGCACATCAAGCTACCCGAAACTGTCACATTTTCCCAATCAACTTTGAACCTTATGTTTAAGCGATAAAGTTGAAAATCTATTAAAGAAATGTGACAGATTGTAGTAAATCGGCAAACGTAAGTTAGAACGCCCTCAGGCTCGGTATAGCGACGATCTTCGCAGGGTGGCCGGTGGCAGCTGGATGAGAGTTGCCGAGAATCGAGATGAATGGTGTGCGATTGGAGAGGCCGATGTCCAGCAGTGGACTAGTGTGGGCTGATGATGATGAAGTATTCAAAAGTTTCTATGGTACAAAAGCCATTTGAAATGGATGCTACTCTGAGTCAGTAAAGTACTAATTATACAGCATGCTTTTTTTTACCGTCTCCAAATTTTTACAGGGTATTCCACCCATGAATATGAATAACTTTCAATATGGAACCAACTCTGAGATCACGAAAAAAAAAATCAGCTGTTTCATACAAGTCAAGTAGGTAAGTATTGAACTTTTGTATTAAACAGCTGATTTTGTTTTCGTGATTTCAAAGTTGACCCCATAGTGAAAGGTGTTCATATTCATGAGTAGAACAACCTGTACAAATTTGGAGCCTAAAAAAATCATTCAGTATACAAATGGCTACATCTGACAGTGATTACAGATTTGCTTGATGCTATCAATTTACATCTAGAACAGTGGTGGCTCAGTGGAGAGCAGTGGTGTTTCGAACCCAAGCAAGCACTTTCTTTTGTGTAAACCATTTCATCACCACTGCTCTCAAAACGGTGAAGGAAAACATCGCGAGGAAACCGGCATGTCCTAGAACCAAAAATTCGAAGACATGTGACATCTACCAACCCGCACCGGGCCCGCGTGGTGGAGTACTGCCCACCCCCTCTCACAGAGAGGAGGCCTGTGTCCCAACAGTGGGAGCATTATAGGCTGATTATGATGAATACTTGCTTAGAAAAACTCGATCGAATCTGTTTTCACTAGAACTCGCTCAAGACGACTATATTCCTTAAGACTCGGCCTACTTCGCTCAACTATCAACTAGCTTACTAGTGACTATACTTGAATTCAGAACCTTGATTAAGCCATTCGACTTTTTACTTTCGCGTTATGTAGTCAAAATTGATTTTTGAACGCCCATTATTACTTTGTAAAAAATGTTCTGGAATTTTGGTTGCAATGGAATTTGAACATTGTCGTGTACGACATTGAGTTTGTTGTTCCAAAACTTAATTATCTCAGATTCTGAATTCAAATGTAGCTAATATAAACTAGCTACACTTGAAATCAGAACCTAAGATATGTACATTCCATTGCCTTTCATCTTTCGACTTTATAGTTATTTTGTCAAAGTTGATTATTGAACGATCATTATTTTGTAAAAAAATAAAATATTCTAACGTTGTTACAATATAATTTGAACTTTGTCATGTTAATCTAAGATTCAGAATTCAAGTGTAGGCTCGACTACT
The DNA here is from genome assembly GCA_949629135.1 of Eremobia ochroleuca. Taxonomy (NCBI): domain Eukaryota; kingdom Metazoa; phylum Arthropoda; class Insecta; order Lepidoptera; family Noctuidae; genus Eremobia; species Eremobia ochroleuca. Next base: position 11,845,662 of record OX451411.1, on the reverse strand, counting down.
GACTCGCCTAAGCCGATGAGATATAATTTTGTACGTAAATACTATGTAAGTTAGGCTCACTGTATATGTTCATGTAAAGAGCTAGTCAGTAACGATATACATAAGTATTATAAGTAGATAGGTTGTCAGGGCGGTTGGTGACGTCACCAATATCGATAATTATTACATAAACTAACTAGCAGCGCTCCGCGGTTTCACCCGCGTAAGTTTCGATCCCGTGGGAATATCGGGATAAAAGGTATTCTATGTGTTAATCCGCATATACAAGGTGTAACTTGAATAACGCACAACCTCTTAAGGGGCATTGTACTCATCATTATGAACAACTTTTACTATGGGACCAAACCTGCAATCGCGAAAAAGAAATCAGCTGTTCCCTACACTTATGTTTGAATAACTCGTAAAAATGTAGGGAACAGTTGATTATATTTCGCGATTTCAGGTTTGGTCCCATAGTAAAAGTTGTTCATAAGGTTGAGTACAATGACCCCTTAACAGGTTGTGCGTTATTTAAGTTACAGCTTGTATAGAAACCGCGGGCGTGTTTTTAATAATATCATAGTATTTTATGCTTCTTTGTATGGTTTCGTGGAAAATGTTTACAAGTTAAAATTAAGTATATCCGACTTATTTGTGAAATATCGGATGACTTATGTAAAATCAGGGAAATTTATTGATAAGCAAATTGACTTCCAACTTAAATTTTCCATATAGTCAAGTGACAACTGTCATTCGGGTATGACTCGGCAAATGGCCGTAGGGTGTCCATTTGCTTTACAGTTTATTTCCTTGGCTGTATAACTTGAATATTCGGTTCGATGGTTTAGCCCTAGCTTATGTTTATATTTTGCCTGTAAATAAATTCATAGGGAGTAAAATAATTCCATATTTGAGCGACAAAGATAACAAGTAATTGATTGGTATTACTGCCTCGTTGGTCTAATGGTAGCAAAGCGCTACTACTGGTCCTGGGTTCGTTTCCTAGGTCGGGCAGTGTTCCCAGGTTGGGCAGTGTTCCCAGGTTGGGCAGTGTTTTCAGGTCGGGCAGTGTTCCCAGGTCGGACAGTGTTACTAGGTTTTACTATTGGGTGTACCGGAAAGTTCTGTCGGTTTTGGTAGTACATAGAAATTTTTCGATTTTTTCTCTATACCAATACGTTAAAAGTATTGAATAATATTGCGTCATAATTTCTGGGTTACGGACTATAAATACACGTATTACGCATTCACTTCTGAGTAGCCGCAGTGTCAAAATGAGTGCCAACGATAAACTTCATTTGAGGCATTGTATACTTCATGAGTTCCAGAAGGGAAATAACGCTGCTACAGCCTGTAGAAATTTGTGTAGTGTTTTTGGACTCGAGTGTGTATCTGAACGTGTAGTAGAAAATCAGGGACAATATTTAATTGATTAAAGTATAAATAATAGCTTTAAGAACTAACCACGAGTTTTATTTACAAAAACCGACAGAACTTTCCGGCACACCCAATATTACAATTTTCTCAGTAACAGCCCGAAGTCTGGATTTGTTGGCAATAAGCTCACCCCCTATTTCATGCTAATTAAGCATAACTGACGAAATATGGGTGTAAGTAAGTCCTGGCGCGATGTCGAATATTCTGCAGCCTTCCTCAAGGATTGCGCTATCAATTCCAAAAATATTTTTTCAAATCTGACAGGTAGTTCCAGAGATCTCTTGGTGACGTCACCCTCTCGTTTTAGAATCGTCTAAAACAATGTTTTTTCATAATTTTCTCTAGGTATAGAATAAATTTATACCCCTTTACTACACAGTCGCTCCTGCATACTTGAAGTAAATTATTGTAAAAACCTTTTGATACGATTTACGTACTATTTAAGTATATATTTGTAAATTTGACATTTCGTACACGACACGTATTTTGATAATATTAGGCTGCTGACACACTGGCGTACGACAGCTCGTAACCGAGGGGCAATTCACGTATTTTTAACATAAGACAGTTCACTTTCTAAACTCGGTCTCAATGTGTCAAAAATGAAATGATATTGCGAATCGAATTTGAACGTTTTTAAATACGAGAGTTGGCGAGAATTGGTCTTCTGAAGTGGTCGCGTCAGTGAGTCGACGGCCTAGCACTCACGTTTGTTCAAAGCATCGTAAAGTTGATGTTAGTGGCTTCAGATCATTAGAATCATGTATTTATATTGTGAAGATAACGAGATGAAGTTCCGCGAGGGCTGGTTTGAGTTACGGCGGGAACAGAGTTCCTGGGTATCGATATCTAAACATGAAAAAAGTAAATGGAAATAAATTTGATGATTTTTTTGTGGAGTCATCTACCGTAGTTGTTGTACTCATTTGAAACATCAGTTTGAAAATCTTTGTTTTTTTTTTTGGTGTTAAACTTCACATAAAGAAGAAGAATCAACTCAGCTCATAATTCAAATGACAACTCTTAACAGCGGTCTTTGACCTGCCAAGAAAAACGTCAAATCTTTTTATTTTATCGGAGTTTATTTATCCAATTTAAAATAACCCTGTATATCACAGCGTAATTTTATAGATTTTTTTATTGATCTGAAGGCACAAAAAATTTTTGTAAAAAATTTGTAATTTGGCTCGTATCGTGGCGTTAACTCGCGTTTTCTTATAATTATACCTATTTGTAAATAGTCCTGTACCGATTTGTAAGTATATTACGATACATAAATATAAGTTCCCATAGGGCCTTGCTGCATACGTCATAAGTCCTGTATTGCGTTGTGGGATTTTGAACTCTATGGCTCGAGTTATAGTGTATATTAGTTTGGATTGGCGGTGAAGTAAGGCCTTACCACTGTAAGGAATTGCACTCGAATTGATTATGTAGACCTGAGGTGTGCTCACAGTGACAGCGGGGAGCGGGAAGCGGGGGAGAGGGGTTACAGGAAGATTTTAAAGTATGCTTAGGAACGTATTTTATAGAAATTATGATGGACAACGCAAAAGAGGGGGTTTTTGTGTAAAATAATATGAATACTTGCTATACAGGGTGAAATTGAAAACATGCGACAAATCGAAATGGGAGATTGTACTCATCATTATGAACAACTTTTACCATGGGACCAAACCTGAAATTGCGAAAAAAAATCAGCTGTTCCCTACATTTTGACGAGTATAAATGAAGGGAACAGCTGATTTTTTTTTCGCGATTTCAGGTTTTATCTCATAGTAAAAGTTGTTCACAATGATGAGTACAATCTCCCATTTCGATTTGTCGCATGTTTTCAATTTCAACCTGTATTAAGTCAATTTTACTTCATACCACTGAGTCATGTACAGTCATGGGCACAAATATATGCAATATATGCACCTAGCAAAATTCAAAAGCAATGCGTACACATATATTTCCTTTGACTGTAGTTGGAATTTAATCTACTAGATGAATTGGATGGCGTAGATATTTGTGTTCACCTATTTTTTTTAAACCTCTGTCCCCGCTTTCAGTGAGACTATACCGAACTTCCTCAAATAGTTATATTATTATGTATGTACTTCCGAACTACTAAGACTTCCACTAATACCATGGCGCACACGCCAAACATTGAAACCATCGCAACCATCATTGGTAGGTAGTAAACATCAAACGATGGTGTTGGTCGTAAGGTGAGTATACACTAGAGCATTTCCGTGTAATGTTAATATTGTAATTCTTACGAATGGTACAATACAGGCAAAAGATCAGTTTTCAAAAGCATTTCAATGTAATGTAACGTTCCTGCGAACGCTCGACGCTTCGTTTGACATAATGCTCACGGCAAGTGACCATTTATCTGTAAAGGTGCTCCCTCACTTGGAGAATTTGCCTGTAATGTAACGTTACAGAGCCGAGCATTAAATCAGTGAGGGAGGAGAACTGAGCAGTACAGTGCGTAGTCTGTAATGTTACAGACACGAGCATTACATTGCTGAGGGAAGAGAACCGAGCATTGTCTGACATTGGAATCTACTAAATGCTCAAAATTGAATCTAATGTTACATTACAGGCGAACGCTCCAGTTGAGGAAGCACCTTAACGTTTCTTTGTTAAAGCGCCAGCACATCAAGCTACTACAATCTGTCAAACTACTTTAATAGATTTTCAACTTTATCGCTGAAGCATTAGGTTCAAAATTGTTTGGGAAAATTTGACAGTTTCGGGTAGGTAGATGTGCTGGCGTCTGTACCTTGCGTTCATTGTGGAAATGGACCTACCTACGCAGGTACCACTCATGCCTTTGCTCGATAACATGTTACAAACCGACGAGCGTATTCGGCTCGTCGGTTTTTAAAATTAGGTTGTAACAAATCATCGAGCGTCGTGTTCCAAGTGCTGCTCGATAAAATTATAAAACGGCGAATGTTCGATGTTCTGTTACAAGTAAATGCTCTAGTCCTATACTCATCTATTCGTTCAATTTTTGACACTAGTCCAATATTCGTGGTACTGTTTGTCCAACTCCAAAGACGTCTGTAAAACATTGGTCCCAATGTTTGGGGAGTGCGTTGAGTGCTATCACAATTATATTTAAGTGAAACTAATTAGACTGATTTATTGATTTTACCGTTTGTTTTAGAGATGTTTGTTTTGTGCAGGCATTGTTAACGATAGCTAACTTTTAGTAGGACGCTAGCTGTAGTATGCTGGTTGGATAAATAAACAATATAGGGTGGCACGGACATCGACGCGCCACATGTTACCATGGATTCAGCACACGATTCTGGACCACGCGGTGTTGAAATTGTTCGTCACTTATTAAAAAAAATCTGCTGTTTCCTACAAAAATGCAATACCTAATGTAACAGATTTTTTAATAACTGAATCATGTGGTGAAGCCACGATAATAGGTGGCGCGTCGACGTCCCCGTCACCCTGTATGAGTCATCTGTCGGGTAATCGGTGTCGTACGTAAACTTGGATTATGAAAAAAAATCTTGAAGTAAATAACTCTGCGCTATCGTTAACAATATCCAAGGGTGTAAGTCCCACCATTTTACTATAAATAAGTGTTTATGGTACTGATAAGCATTTAAAACTTCATTATTTGAAGAACTAACTAATTCCTTTAGGACGAGCTGGTACACAAGTGTACTAGTAGCGGTACAAAGGGGATTGAATATTTTTATATGGAGACTGGTATACCTACTGGCCGCACTTTTTTTTTTTCAAATTTCGGTCAGGCTTAATTCCTATATAAATCGATAGCTAACATAAATGCAAATAGAAAACATTATGAGATCCAACCTTTTAAGTTTTCTGTTTGCATTAGCTATAGATTTCTAAAGGTTTCATGCGTGGTCGTCATTTTGAAAAAAAAAAAAAACACAATGGCGGACAGGTAGGTACGCCAGAGGTCTTCAAAGCCCTTTGTACCAGCTCTTCCTTGAGAGGACTTACACACTTGGAGCGCCCGCTAGTGTCGGCGGCTGAGTTCCCACCTGCAAGAGACTGGATTTTATTTTATTCTAATTTTTTACAATAAATCCACATCTATGTACTACTTACTAAACGTTGTCGGACACATTGCGGTACAATATGTAGCCGTTAATGTGGCGAATATCGAGATTCAAAAATTACTTGGTTCGTCGTTTCTTTCAATGATACTCTCTAAAGCTCGATGTGTCTGCGCAGGTACTATAGAAAAGTTATTCAAGTGCGGTCGGTCATCAAGATAAGTGCACACTTAGAAAGGTGGATACTTATCTCCGTCCGTGATTGTACAGACGCCAGCACATCAAGCTACTACAATCTGTCAGATTTCTTTAATAGATTTTCAACTTTATCGCTAAAGCATAAGGTTCAAAGTTGATTGGGAAAATCTGACAGTTTCGGGTAGCTTGATGTTCTGGCGTCTGTACATTGACTGATTAAGAGATAAATTGCTCTAAACATTGTACTCTGTACAACGTGTTAAGTCAGGGAAATTAATTGTTAAGCAAATTAATTACCAACTTGGATCTACAAATTTTTTAATAGCTATATGAAATGGCTATAGACACGGCATATTTAGGTAGGGTGTCAATTTGCTTAAAAATGAATTTCCCTGACCGTACATAGATGTGGTTAGTATACTTATGTATAAGATGATGATGATGTATTAAGGTGGAACTAGTTGCTAGCTCGTACTCATTGGTGAGCATGGCCAAAAAGCACGCTGTCTCACCTGGCATCGTGTCGGACAGAGATAGTATCAGTGATGAGCAGTTAGACGCTAGTTTACACACACAACGTCTAGTTCACAAACAAACACCGTTACGAACTAAAACGCGCGTAAAAAATACGAAAAGTCCTTTGGAAATACGAGTTTTATGAAAAAAACCACTGCATAAATCAATTTATAAAAAGTTTATTGAATACTTCGATAATTGAACTTTGTCGATACCGACTTTGTTTTGAAGATTGAACACTTATTTTATTACTTATTTACTGCCAAAGTTACGTTAAAATTAGCAAGCAAAACGAATCTTTGTTGGCTCATAACTTTTTATTTTACTATTCTGTTTCCGTATAGACACAATTAATAATAAGAAAAAACGATACCATGTTAAACTTTGGATGTATGTACTATGTCATAAAATGGAGTAATACCCTCCCGAAATTTGTATGGAAATAACGACTAGTGCCACCTTAAGCTAAGCCTCCAATGATGTACTTCGGTGACTTCGTATCGTATCGAGTGCGACTATTCTGTATAATTACAATATACTTGTATTATTTATTGATCTGCGTCTTTTATTTGAACCCCACTCACTATAGTCTACTGCTGGATAAAGGTCGCTGCTCATAAAGCAACAAGGCCGCAATTCTGTATGGTAATTATTATTCCCCGTGGAATCTTACCACGTGCAAACCACGTCAATATCATGACTTGTAGAAACCCCTGTAATGGCAAGGAATCGAAATGACAACCGTACGGACAACAAGAATTTTGACAGTTCAAACCACGCCAACTTCGCGTTCATTTCGCGCGGTTCGTTCAGTTCGGACCGCGGGAAACACCACGCGCCGTTCCATCCCTCGCTCCGAACTGTACGTGGTGTAGATGTGCGGATCTAACAGTCCGATCTGGCACCTCGACGCGAGTGCATGTCTCACAGTTTTACGCGCGCATCACGTATAAACGTAAATTACAAAAATGGCGGTTTGGAGCGTCGGAGCTATCACAGAGTTCATTCGTTTGTACCGGTGAACATCCGTGTCTCTGGAAGATAAAAAGTAAGGAGTATACTAACAGGAATATAAGAAACAAAGCATATGACGAGCTCGTTGATTTTTGCAAGTCAGTAGGTTTTGTTTCAGCTGATCGCGATTTCGCCAGCAAAAAAATACAGAATTTAAGAGTTGCATTTTGCAAAGAATTGAAGAAAGTAACGGAGACACGGAACAAAAGTGGAAGCTCCCAAGAAGATGTTTATAAACCGAATCTTTGGTACTTTGACTTACTTTTATTCACAAAAGACCAAGAACTACCAACCCCAAGCGTGTCTAACATGCCGACGGACGAGTCTACAGCTGAAACTTTACACTATTTTGCAAACCACACACCATCCCCACAACATTATACCGACGACGACATACCAACATCTCAGCAGCCTACGAATATAACGTCACTGCCAAACTCTGACCACACAATTGTAGAGGTAAGTGGTAAATAAAAACACAATATATTGTAATTTTTTTACTGTACCGTAAAACGGGGTGAATAGGAACGCAGGGGTGAATCGGAGCGAAACTTTAAAATGGATTTTAACGTTGATGTAATATAGTTTGTAGCCAACAATTACACTTAATCGTCAACTATAATATAATATACACATTAAGAGACCTTTTGGCAAAAAACGATATTATTTAAATGTTAAAATCCATTTTAAAGTTTCGTTCCGATTCACCCCTGCGTTCCTATTCACCCCGTTTTACTGTACAGATAAAAAAAATTGATGTATAGGTAGCGGCAACTTTATTGGTCATTGCGCACAATTGTTTCTGCCTCTTTAATCAGCGCTCAACTTACGTCCATAAACCTATAGGTACACTGAATAAAGTTATGCTCTACCAGCGTTAATCATAATTTCTTGCCAAGGCACACGACCTATTGAATTAAAATATGTTTTGTATTCATCTCTGCTCTGTTTAGCCAAAGTTGAGACATTCCTGACTGAAGGTCTGTCCAATCTAGTTAGGTCGAAGTTTTCTCTTCGCCAGTCTCCTTCACTAACGCGTCCAGATTCAATACTTTCTCCGTCAACTGTCGTTGCCGACAGGTACATATTACTTCTCTTTCTTAGAAAATTGTGGATGCTACATATTGCTATTACTATGTAACATATGTTTTCGAGTTTCATGTTAATGGGTGTACGTAATATCTGGAATCTAAATACCGAATGCATTTTCGACAACATTGCGAGCGCGCGAGAGTCTATAATTATAAATCCGTCTGTCATGATCAAGTTCTCTTTGTGCATAGGGCGTTAAGAGATTTTCTTTGAGAGCAAAACCTTCATCACCAATGAAACCATAGTTTAAATTGTTAACGTTCTCACTTTTGTCGGGTAGTTCTAATTGATTTCTTATCTTTTTTTGTAAAATTCCGTGTGTTCGAGGACACCTCCATCTGACATTCTGCCGTTTTTACCAATATCTACAAAAATGAACTCGTAGTTTGAATTGACCAAAGCTAATAAAACCATGCTGTAAAAGTTTTTGTAATTATAATATTTTGCACCAGAATTTGCAATTCGAATATGCTTTCCGTCGAGAGCTCCACCACAATTAATGAAATTCCACTGATTTTGAAAGCCTTTAGCAATTTCCAACCATTCTTCTTTGCTCGTAGGAAACTGAAAAAAAAAACCAATAAAATTATGTTTCGTCAACTTTTATTATAAATTGTATTGTTTCGGGAATCATCTTCATCTTTAGGATCAGCCTCAAGAGGTATGAAGAGGAAAACGAAACCAAGTCTGATAGATACTCAGATTAAATTCATGACTGTATGTACAGAAGCATTAAAAAAAAAGGAGGTGACAGAATATGATGCTTTGGCCATAACCATTTCCAAAAAAATGGAGAAAATGAATAGTATTCAAGCCTTACATACTGAGACAATTATACATTCAGTTTTACGCAGGGGTATACTAAATCAATTAACTGATTCAACTGATATTTGTGATAAGCAGTGCAATAAAACTGTTATTTTATCTTCACCATCATCATCTACTTCTGTACACACGGACGCTGCTCAACATTCGTCTCTTCAACCTACATTGGAAACCCTAAACACTGATGTAACTCTTCTAGATGAATCTCAGTGTGTATTAAGAGATTACTATAAGAATTTTAACTAATTATAATAACTAATTATTCATTTTAACTGATTGTACTGTGATTGTTGTGACTGATAAACATTATTTATCCTAAAACACTGATGTAACTCTCGTAGATGAATCTCAGTGTTTATTACTATAAGAATTTTAACTAATTATAATAACTAATTATTAAATTTTGACTGATTGAACTGTGATTGTTGTGACTGATAAAAATTATATAAGTATATAACTGATTTACAAAATGTTTTACTTACCCTCATATAATCTTCCCGAAGCGTTTCATAAATTACTCTACACGTTTCCGGTATTAATTTACTTAACGCCGATGTAGACACTTCATAGGACCGTCAGGTCGCTAAAAACCTTAACGTGGCAACCAATCGTTCTTCTGCTGTTATACATTTTCTCATAACTGTAGCTTGCTTAGTTAATTTGGGACGTATCAGTGCTAATAAACAATCAAAATCGTCACTGTCCATTCTTAGGTAATTCTTAAAATCTTCCGGATGACACTGTCGTAATTCCCTTAACATCGGTAAATGTCCATATCTTTGTCTGTATTCCTTCCTACAAATCCAGCTAACGCGATGACCAACCGATCGTCCATTTTTCTTACTTCTGTGTAAAAAACTTTTAAAAGCTATAACGTTCCACGCGCCAGTCCAAACTGCAGTCCAAACTCTTGAAAATCAATTTACACGCACAGTTCGGAACGTTTGTCTAGATTATGTAAGTTTCGTCGGCAATCCAAACCGTGAATGCATTTTTAATCGTAATTAGCACAACAGTTTGATCCGCAGTTCAAACCGTACATATCTAACTGCTGTTTGGAACGCAGTCCAAGATGCGCGGTCCGAACTGTACGTGTGCAGGGCGCTATTCACTGCCACCCACTCGGATCCGAGAAGGGTGGTGCACTTACAACGGTGCCGCGCACTCGGATCCGAGCAGCCGCTTCGTACAGTTTTCTCTAGTCAATATAAATTTGGCGTCCACGGCAAGTGCGTATTACTTTATGCGGCCACTCAGGTTAAATCCTTAATTTATGAAATCAAGTAATGGTTTCTTTATTTTTCGTTATTAGTAGATCTAGATTGCGTTTGCAAAAAAGTATTTTATACCTTAAAATGGACAGTAACTCAGTGCCGCCCGCTCGGATCCGAGGGGAGCGCGGCACTTGCAACGGTGCCGCACACTCGGATCCGTCCTGCGGCCTCAAACAGTTGCTACCGGTCAGTATAGCTTCGGCGTCCGTGTTAGGTGTGTGTTACTTTATTGCGCGCGCTCCGACATAATCCTATAATTACGAAATAAATATTGGTTTCGTAAGTTATTTGTCGGCAGCAGCTCGAGTTTGTGATAGCAAGAAAGTATTTTATTTTATTATAAAATGGATAATAAACCAGGGCCATCTAAGCGGAGAAAAATAAATAAGAGCTCTCGCCCTAAAAAGGGCTGTCGAGGAAGCGATGATTATGACTCGGACTTTTCGGATCAATATTCCAGTGATGAAGTTGTTTTTTCTCAAGGTCGTGAACGAGAGATGTGGTCAAGTACAGACCAGTCATCAGACAGTGATGATAGTATTTTCAACACGCAAATTAGACGGAAACAATTGAAGATTACATCCAGGAGTAAAACAACATCAGGTACCTGTGAGATTCCAGCTCAAGCCCCAAGGTCATCAGCATCAAGCCCGATGGTACGTAAATTAAAAAGTAATAAAGCTGGTAATGTTAACCGTAAACTTTTGAAACCTAAGGAAAGCAGTCAAGCACCATCAGATACTCGTCAGATGTCAGCTCATGCCTCAAAGTCCTCAGCACCAAAGCCGATGGTGCCTACTTTAGATTCTGACGAAGATGAGATTTTTGCATTGAATTCAACAGTTGATCACCATGCTACATCACAATCTCTGATACAAGATTATGGTCCTTTTCCTGATATACCTGACAGTTTATTGTTGGATAACGCTTCTACACCTAATATATCTCTACTGCGATCCGATGCACCTACTCCTGACTTTTCAGTTGAGAGATTGAATGCATCTACTACACCAGAATCAGCGCCGGAGTTAGCTCCGAGATCTGAACCATGTACTCATTCAAATATTTCACCTTCTCGACAAGGAGCTACTAGCACTTGGAGCAGTAACCAGGAATCAATGAAAAAAATTAATTTCACCAAAGAGCAAGAACTCCTTGTACCTCCTCCTTCAGATCCTTACGAGGCATTTCGTTTAATTATTGATGACGATCTGTTAGATCTCATTGTCCGGGAGATTAATGCCAACGCTATAAAAATATTAACTGGAGAACATGTAACCGAATATTCTAGAATAAAGCAATGGAAACCCTTGACTCGGGAAGAACTATTAACATTTCTAGGGCTTCTTCTCCATACTGGTACAATTCGACTGAACCGAATAAGTGATTACTGGAAAACGCATTATCTGTTTAGTATTCCATGCTTTGCACAATTTATTTTACGAAATCGTTTCTTACTGATATTAAGATGCCTGCATTTTACGTCTGAACCAAGTGATGAAGATCGACTACTAAAAATTCGACCTATTATGAATCATTTCAATAATAAAATGAATATGATATACTGCCCAGGTAAACAGCTGTCATTGGATGAGTCAATGGTTTTGTGGCGTGGTCGGTTGTTGTTCAGGCAGTATATTTTTTTTTATAATATTCCACAACTTTCACACAACGCCATCTAGTCCCAAACTAAGCAGAGCTTGTGCTATGGGTACTAGACAACTGATAAACATACATATATGTCGTCGCAAGCGATATCAAGACGACAAAATAATCGAAATACTACTGCCGGTTGATTTCATAATATTGGCAAACCGGAACTTAATTCTCATTGGTTGATCGGTTAGTACAGTGAACGCCGTGAGGTGGCGCTATAACTTCGCGCCATTTTCTGCACGTGGACAGAGCCGATTGGAGAGCGGCCGGATTCGACTTGCGGAGCGCACGCCGGACGGTTGAGAGCATACCATCGGAACTGTCATGTTCACCGTACAAACCTTTGTTTCTTACTGCTCATAAAGTGATTGTAAATTACCGAATAGACGTGACTGTGATTTGTGCTTCAAACTACGTTTTACTGGTTGCCCGAGTACCCACCTTCCTCATGGAACCCGTACCAAGAAACTATTATGATGGCCCTGTTATCGCTACGCCCACGCTCGCGCCGACATCAGAAGCGGGATCAGCTCGGGCACCTACCACGGATATCTATTGGCGCCAGCTCCTCGAGCATTAAAACCAGATTACCATGATTGAAGCCGTCTGAACGCTGCTGAAAGCTTCAATCAAGCTGTCAGAGTTCAAGCCGGAACTACCTGACGTCGATCCACGTTCTTGGAGCTTGATGGTGGACATTTGCCTCACAGAACATCCCATGGAAGGAGCATTGCGCGCTGAGTATTGCGCTTGGAAAATCTCTGTAAGGAAGTGCATCGACATGGCATTCTCAAGTATCGCATACTTGTATGACGTGGAGTGACTTTAAGAATCGAGCCAAGCAGCCCCGCAGTCGTCAGTGAAACCCTTGGTGTGCTACAAGTGAGGGGAACCAGGACATTTCACGGCCCTGCACGAGCTGTGGCAGCCAAGCGGATGGTGGACAACATGCTGGAAGTAGTGAACGGCGAGTGGATGTTTGCGTCGTACAACTACCCTCAGGCACGTTGGAACATAAAGGTGAGCTGTATTGTTTACGATTCTGGTGCTGAATGCTCGTTAGTAAAAGAGAGTTTATGTAGCAAACGAGTTAATAACGTTGTTGCGCTGGCTGGTATTGGTGAAACGCGTGTATTCAGCACAGAACAAATCATATGTAGCGTTTCGATTAGCGAGCAGCGACTTGAGATTTTATTGCAATTCTACCCGACATTTACTTGCAAAGTAATATTATGATAGGGCAGACAAAGTGACATGTTGAACAAACCTAGTTTAAGATTATTTTGATAAAAGCTCGAGATTATTTGGGTACTCTTGTGTTAGTACCCGGATGGAAGTTATAAATGTGATGATGAAGACCCGATGGAGGTCAGAGTATAAGCCCTGCAATATTTTAATGATCTTTCTATTATTTGAATGAGTATGGGTGTTATTCAACATGTCAGCTTTTCTTTAAAATTAGATTTTCATTAAAATTTGTAATGATTTTGACTAAGTTAGATAGGAAGTTCAGAGGTCCGTTTAAGGTAGCGAAAGTTTTGGCGGGTGATCGCTATACGTTTAAGATTTAAACTCTAATCGTACTTACAAGTATGCCCACGTTCGCATACGAAAGATGCCTCTAAGTAGTGTTCCTAATGAGTTAAACGTAGAAGATGGTGAAGAAAATTATTCCACCGAGTAGTAGAGCACATACCATGGCTATTTGGTCGAAGGGCACGCACTAGTCTATAGTCGTAACTGCAACTCGGTGTGGAGTTGTTCAGGGCGCGATGGGCAGCTAGTGGTGTACCGTGGTTATTTGGTCGAAGGGCACGCACTGGTCTGTAGTCGTAACTGCAACTGCATGTGAAGTTGTTCAGGGCGCGATGGACAGCCAGTGGTGTACCGTGGTTATTTGGTCGCACCACACGCACTAGTCTGTAGTCGTAACTGCAACTGCATGTGGAGTTGTTCAGGGCGCGATGGGCAGCTAGTGGTGTGGCGGGGACCAGGGTCTCAAAGGAGACTATTGTTGTGTTGGTCATGTATTGACCTGAGAGTCGCGGACTCTAGATGAAGTGTTGGTCGTATCACTTGAGGTGATGACGATATGGGTGACATGAGTGTCACTAGCTGTTGTGGCAGCCGGGTCATGAGCATTGTATGTGATCTAAGTTGATACAGTCCCTGAACATTTACTACTAAGGCTTAGAGGAATCTTTTGTTATCGATGATTGTTATTGCTTTTATTAAATTGTTAAGTAATGCGTTTCGATAACAACGTGATCAGAATTGGCCGAGTGGAACATGTACTGCTGTTGATTTTTTTCGGTTACAGGTTAACACACAAGGACATGTGCAAGCAGAATGGCAGTGTTGGACAGCGCTGCACTCTTTGGAAGTCCTGTACGAATGATCGCTGATCAAGGACGGTGCTTTTCGACTGAGTCACATCACCACAAGCTGTCAAAAGAAAACGGCTGCAGTAATAGCCGAGTTGAGAAGCGGATGGATGTCTGTACCATTAAGCCAGCTACAGATCTATTGTCTACCGAATCTGGTGAGTCGTTTTCATTTTGTTTTGACTCGGGTACTGAGTGTTTCCCTGGTAAACAACAGCAAAAACGGTTACATTGCAATACAATTTTTGAATACGCTCCCGATAGGTTAAGAATGATGCCAGTAGGTCATGTACCAGTCAAAGTAGATGGTGATCACAGTGGTGATGAGCAAGCCTAAGTAATGGGAACCACGCGAGTAGAGGTTCTCTATCGGCCGTAGTAAAAAGTGTGTAGTCATTGGGTGATGCACACGGATCCATGCGATGGATGTGTGAGAGCAATGCGATTGCTGGTCGGCTAGAGAGCCGTGGCGTTAGAGTGGTTTACTCGTGTGTGGGTTTCCCAGGTGTCGAAGGCTCTTAGTGAAAATGATGATTGTTAATGTGGATAACGATGGTACATGGCTCTGGTTGATGATTTTCAACATTATTCGATAGTGAAAGTTTGTTTACACGGCTCTGGTTGATGATTTTCGCTAATATTAGATGGTCAAAGTTTGTTTACACAATGCGCGTTATGATAAAAGTAGTTTTGATAGTACGTACATAAGCAAGCGTGAGTAGGTACTCTGTCGGTAAATTCGTTCTTATTGAGAACGAAGAGCGTTATCAAACTAATCTTGACGTGAAGTACAAAGGGTTTTTCAAACTAATGGAAGTTCTTAATGGTGATCGTTACACCTTAAAATCATTGTCTGGAAATAGAACCTACAAATACGCTCATGATCGAATTGGAAAGATGCCTCAAAGCGAAGTACCATCTTAGCTTATTTGTGACACCGAGTCTGATGTAGAAAGCGCCGATGAAGGCACGTCTAACGCGGGTAGTTAAACACACACACCATGGCTACGTATTCGGCCGCACTACACGCTTCAGTCGTAGTCGTAACTGCGATTCACTGGTGGGTCGTTCAGGGCGCGATGCGCGGCTGGAGGTGTAGGGTTGAGGCCTGGGTCTCGTGGAGACTACTTTGGTTTGGTTGGTCTGGTGAGACCAGGACGTAAGCGTAGTACAATGCGATGCTACAATGAAAGTTTAATACGCTGCCGAGCAGCTGGGCCATGATGTGCGTGTGTGTGAAATTAATTGAGTTTACTATACCTGTAGTATCGTTTGGTTATCTTGGATTTGAGGCATCTGTTCTATAAACCTGTCTGTAATTAACCTGACTATAGTCAGGAGTGGCCAAGCTATGTAATACTTTGCGTGTATCTTTCTTTACAGATTAACACACGAGGACGTGTGACTCGTCAGTTTGGCCGTGTCGTCGCAAGCGATATCAAGACGACAAAATAATCGAAATACTACTTCCGGTTGATTTCATAATATTGGCAAACCGGAACTTAATTCTCATTGGTTGGGTCATTCTAGTAAAATTGTCTTAAAACTCCTGGAAGAGAAATTGGACTGTGGTCATCACGTTTACATGGACAATTATTACAACTCATATGGTTTGGCTGTTAAACTACTGGATCGACAGACATACTGCACAGGAACACTTAGAAAAAATCGCAAAGACAGTCCTGTCGATATAGGTACAATCACATTGCAGAAGGGTGAAAATAAATCACTGTTTCTGAATGGTGTGCACATTGAGAAATGGAGGGACAAACGCTATGTGCTCTATATATCTACTGAGCACGGAGATGAGATGTTAGAAGTTCCATCAAAAAGAGGCACTGTAGTAATAAAGCCATCGGCAATTGTCCATTATAACAATTTTATGTCAGGTGTAGATCTTCAAGATCAGATGCTGGCTTATTATCCGTGTCAAAGAAAAACCCTGCGGTGGTACAAAAAACTGTTTGTCCACATGCTCCAAATGAGCCTGAGTAACGCATTTTACCTGTATAACAAATTTTCTACTATTGATAAGATTAATCTGTATGATTTCCGTCTTAGAATTTTGGAAAGTCTACTGCCTGATCCTAATGAAGTTCATCGACGCAAAGCTCTGATAGTAAAGCACGAACTCACAAAAATAGAAAAATGTCGAATGAGACAAAAAAAAAAGTAGGACGTATCTTGAAAGAAACCAAGGAAGTTGTTAGAAAAGAATGTAAAGGGTGCAGATCCCAGAAGAAGAGGGTGCAAACAATGTATGAGTGCAAGCAATGTGAAGGTTCTCCAGGATTCTGCACAGGTTGTTTCTGTCAAGCACACTCTTAAGCCTAATTGAATATGATTAATTCATAATGATAGTTGATTCGTCTTTTTTCTTTGACTTATAATTACTTTTCAGAGTTTCACATTTTTTTTTATATTTTTTCCAATATATATAGTTTGTCAAATTATCTGGAGTTTATTTCATTTTAATAAAACCATACCTAAAATAATTCAATAAATATAAAAATACAAAATTAAACCAACACCCCTAGCATTTCATATCAACACTCGGATCCGAGTTCTTGGCTCCCAGATGTGCTGTATGCCGACTACTCGGATCCACAAAAGACAATTTAAAATAATAATAATAATATTTAAATAATTCGCGTTTTTATTGAAACCTAAACAAAATTCACGCAGAAAAATATCTGGTCTTGGAGGTGATTAATCGTCAATATATTTTATTGGCAGTGAATGTGTTAAGGCTTGCGCAGATTAAGGCGGGCCGCGTCGCAACGCAACACTTTGCAAAAATCCTCCTTCATCACTTTCGTACATTTTCTATGAATCATCGCTGCGTTGCGCTGCGGCCCGTTGCGGCTATAATGTGCGTTTGGCTTTATTCTATACATACCTACATTTGCTTATACAAATATGAGTGAAATATGATTCAGAATGCGAAATATCGTTTTGTCTCATTCTTTCTAATAAGGTAATCGTGTGTGATAAAAGAGACAACAATATTTTAAGTTGTTGCTCATTATGGCAATATTTTGTCGTGACGTAGTCACGGTTGTAGGTAGGTGCCATAGCAGCCATCTTATTCGCCAAGTTTCGTGGTAGTTTAGCTATCAAATGGTTGTTTATTTTTTGTATTATTGAGATTTGCGAGAAAATTACGAAGGCTTTACCTTTAAAACTGCATGTAAATGTTGGAAAACAGCAATTCAACATACATCTGTGTTGTATTGTGATTTGTGAAGTGTGGTGGAAGAAAGAATGAAAATCAACCTCAACTATCTTTGCACAGGTTAGTAGCCGGTTTTCATGCAATAATACATACAATAATAGACATTCGATGATATAATTGTAACGCGATCATGAATTTATGGGTAAAGTATTGATATTTGAGTGAATTTCCGCATAACAGACGTTTTTATTATTTGTTAATTCATTCGTTTGTTTACAATAATATGTCCTAAAAGAATAGTGTTGTACCGTTGCAGTAATAGTTTCCGAAGCTAGTTCCTCCGCTGGAACGATATCGGTATATTCTAAAATACGCAACCAGATACTACACCTTTAGAACACGAGTTTGAACAAATACCACAGAAAGAGATGGTACTTGTAAACAGACCACAGCTAGAAGATGACCTCAAGACGTCATTAAGCGATGAAGACTCTTCTACAGAACCTCATGCCCCCTTATACGTGGTTGATAAATCTATTCCGAGCACGTCTAAACAACATCAGCCTGGTAAATCAAATTATTACATTTCACCAATCCTAAGTGACGAAAGTGACTTTGACAACTCAGATGAGGATCCCAATTTCCGATTGATTCATAAAAGTAAGACACCAGCTAAGGTTGTACCTTCTAGTTCATCGTTGTCTTCGTCAAGCACCAGCAGTAGCAGCTCTGAGAGTTCATCAACTTCTAGTAGCTCGTCGGACTCCGAAGCTGATAGTGCAAATGTACAACCTCCACCTCAAGATACTGTGGTTGCTGAAATTAATGCGCAAGAGCGCGTGATAGAAGAAAAAAAGGGTAATAAAAAGAGAGTACGAAAACCAAAGATGTGGAAATCGAAAGTTGCAAAAGTTCTGAGGAATTCTGGTAAAGCCTACCAGTCTTTGTCGAAATCGAAGATACAAGTGCCACAGAGAAAAGTTGGACCCCCCTGTGGAGAAAAATGTCGGCTAAAATCAGTTTTTTTTGGGGACTCGGTAATCTTGAAAGGCAGAGAGAATTTGTAGTACGACACTCACAAAAAATAAAGCCCAAATATCGATACTGAAGCACACATGATTTTAGAGCTCTTAACACCGCCTTTTATTTTGAGGTTGATGGATTCAAAATTAGGGTATGCAAACCATTTTTCAAATCCACTCTTGACTTGAGTTATGAAGCGATACAAATGGCACTTTCAAAGAAGTCGGAATCAGGAGTCATACAAGCTGATTTGAGAGGAAAACACGGCCATCAACCAACTATTGATCCACAAATTAAACAGAGCGTTATAGATTTTATAAATTCAATTCCAACGATTGAATCCCACTATTTGAGAGCTCAAACGACTGGGGAGTTTATTCCAAGTGACAAATCATTGGCCGATATCTACAGAGATTATAAACAACTGCGTGAAGAGGATGGTTCAACTTTTGCTACGTCTTCCACATTCAACAGGATATTTAACACCGAATTCAACATTTCTTTTTCGTACCGAAAAAAGATCGGTGTGATCTGTGCGAAAGATACAAGAACGCAGACGTAGAAGAAAAACGCAAGTTAAGCCAAGAATATGAACAGCATCAGAAAGAAAAATCTTTGGCAAGATCTGAAAAAGAAAATGACAAAAATAAGACCGATGGTACTATCGTAGTAGTTTACGACTTGCAGGCAGTATTGCAGATTCCAAAGGGACAAATATCCCTATTTTTTTATAAATCCAGGATCAACTGCCTGAATTTTACCATCAGCGATTTTAGGGTAAAAGAAGTGGTGTGCTTCTTTTGGGATGAAACCCAAGGAAAGAGAGGAGCTGTTGAAATTGGCAGCTGCATACTCGACTACGTTAAAACTCAGGTAGACCAATATCCTAATAAAGAAATTGACATAAGGGCCCTTTCGGATAAGGAGGTGGAAAATGCCCCCGAACGTAAAGATATAACACTGAGTCTTACATATAGAGAATACAAAGGTATGCTCATTCCCAAAGTTTCAGCCTTATTGGTGGTCATGTGACCGTTTTATTAAAAAAATAAGATTCTTCGTTTTTTTTCAAATATCTCAGCCGCATTTGAAGCTTTCTTACATCAGTAAGAAAGCTCTTTTTAAGGTCTTGGAAGCGCGCACGAAGTGTAATTTTTTTGGAGGGAAATTCAAATTTTTTCGTGATTTTAAAAAGTTTAAAATTTCATTTAAAAAAAACAAAACAGAAATCACAAAAAAATATATGTTATGTACTATGATTCAAAAAATCACTGTGAATTTTTTCAGAATTAAAACGTGCTGAGTACTAATACAGAAAGAGAGACTCGCATTAGAAATGTAATAATAGAATGGATTACGCCTCGTCAAGTAAATTTATTTATATGTAACCTCAGACATCCCATCTGATTTTTAATTCAATTGACCTACTATTTCAGAGAGAAAATAAGTCATTAAAAAAATTGTAAGGGTTTTATGTGCTGTTTTAGTTTTACTGGCCATTCTGATCGTTTCTTGCGTCTGCGACGACGCTTTACCGAGGGAGGAGTCGTCACCGGGCCGCTGCGCCGCACTGACATTTGCTTGCTTGACCTATTAATAAATAGACACGGCAACGTTTTTAATGAAGATTTTTTGAAAAATGTGACCTATATTAAAAAGTGGTTTTATATTTAACTTTTAGCTACCCAAAGCTAAAAATTTACTTTACAGTAATGCTTCTCTGTATACGATATTTGACGTATGGCCATCGGGGATGAAAGCATACAGGCTCCTAGGATAGCTACCCCGTGACAGAGCCACATACAACTGACCGTGCGAGAAACAGCTGATACTTAGATCTACACCCACAACTTTCAGCGTCTGACCTTGGGCTTTATTAATTGTCATCGCAAAACATAGGCTGA
Source organism: Eremobia ochroleuca (assembly GCA_949629135.1). NCBI lineage: Eukaryota > Metazoa > Arthropoda > Insecta > Lepidoptera > Noctuidae > Eremobia > Eremobia ochroleuca. Next base: position 11,825,145 of record OX451411.1, on the reverse strand, counting down.
CTGGAAACTGGACTCGTTTAAAACAAAATGGAAAATTGTTTGGAATGAGAGGAATCCGAGGAATGAAAACACTTTCACCTTTTCCACACCATGTTAAAATCTCTGCTTCTATCAGATTTCGTTGTAAATTGGTCACTTTTAACCTGGTGCCATTGCAAAGTTTTGGGGGGCTTAAATTTCTAAGAAGCATTATGGGTACGCCTACTTTTAATTTTATTTTATGTGCTGGTAGTCCAGGAGCTACGAATTACTGAATCCTTATGGCAGCGGCGCGTTTTTTCTTTTTTTTTTGAATGGCATCTCGCAGTTCAACCTATGATTTCAAGGTTGTCGACTGCTTAACCGGGCTTGATGGTAGCGGCGCGGCTCTCAGCGCGCTTTATACAGTGTGTCCGGACATGGACTAGCGATATTCTAAATACTTAAATATAAGCTATTTTAAAGTACTATTACACTATAGGCTTGGGTCCAATACACTTCCCCGCTATGTGGCAGCCATTTTGTTTTTTTTGTTGAAATATGCTCTATGCGAGTACAAAAAAAATCATATATCTCAAAGTTTTAGTCATACTGAGATAAAAATAGGCTTATTCGGAAGGCAATAATATTGTCTACCGTCTGCATTACAAAGCAATGTGTTCACAATTCCATAACTTTTGAAAAAAAATGTGAAAGTCGAAAAAAAAATCAAAAAATTATGCAATTCAACCAATAATGGTTAATTACTACAAAAACAACCCCGAGAACTTTTTTATTTTTTATACTAGATCGACAGTTTTTGAGCTACGCTACAATGCAACATAAAATTCACAACTGTATGTTTAATACTTTAAGAGTTATTGTTGTTTGAACATAGCGTATGCGCAAGCACAAAACGTCTTTGTTAACCGCCAGAGTGTCATTTATGGCATTCACTGTATTCCATCTGAGAGCAGGCGAGAAATACTGTTCGTTACTACCGTGAGTAAGCGAGATAGAACGTATTAGTCCACTACCTGAAACAAAATCAGTTTTAAGGACAAATTATTAGTTGGGTTAGTTTAGTTGTCCCTCGCCCTGCGTTGTGATCGCTATCGCTACTTTCACTTACCGTCCGTGCTGTTTACGTGCTGCGTTAGTGTTTTGTATTTAAAAGTGTGATAAAGTATGGCACAGCGTCAATATTCATCGCAACATATTGCTGACATACACTTTGTGTATGGCTTTTGCAATGGAAGTGCAAATTTGGCTGTACAAGAATATCGACGAAGGTACCCTAACAGGCCTACACCGAGTCGCCAAACTTTTATCGACGTGCATTCAAGATTAGCGGAAAGAGGTATTCAAAGAGCTGTTAATGAACGCAATCGCTTGGTATCGCCCGAAGATGAAGAAGAAGTGCTTAGACTAATAACCAATGATCCTAGACTAAGCGTTAGACGGATTTCAGTGCAACTTCGAATGTCTAAGTGGCATGTATGGAGAATTTTGAAAAGAGAAGGGTTACACCCTTATCATTTTCGACGGGTTCAAGACGTGATCGAACCAGATTTTGCTGCGAGATCTGTGTTTTGTTCGTGGATAAATAGAAATTTGAGACAGAACCGTAATTTTTTACAAAGAATACTGTGGACTGATGAAGCCAAATTTACAAGAGCTGGGATTACAAACCACAGAAACGACCATCTCTGGTGCTCCGCAAATCCAAGGGCGGTGCGCCCAAGCTCATTTCAACATGAATTCTCAGTAAATGTGTGGGCCGGCATAATCAACGATAGGCTGATAGGGCCATTGGAATTGCCACCTACATTAAACGGCGCTAGATTTTTAGAATTCTTACAGACACAGTTTGCGGACAGCCTCATGGACCTACCTCTATCATACCGTCGGCGTATGTGGTTCCAGCTCGATGGTGCACCCGCGCATTTTTCTCGAGCAGTGAGAGAATATTTAAATAATAATCTACAGCCGTGGATCGGTCGTGGTGGTGTAGTAGCGTGGCCGCCTCGCTCACCCGATTTGACACCCTTGGATTATTTTTTGTGGGGTCATATGAAACAAAAAGTATACGCTACAGTTCCAAATACCAGGGAAGAACTCGTCGCAAAAATTATGGCAGCCGCCGAAGAAATTAGATCCGATTTGGATTTAATTAGGCGCTCATCAACCCAGGTGGCACAGAGAGCCGTAGTGTGTCTACAAGCTGGAGGTGGCCACTTTGAGCAACTGCTTTAGATATTTTAATCTTCATTTAATATTGGAAAAAACATTAAATAAAATTCAATATGAATGTTATGTTTTTTTAATGATTTCCTGTTTAGGGTTCCGACAAAGGCCTTTTGTGCTTGCGCATACGCTATGTTCATACAACAATAACTCTTAAAGTATTAGACATACAGTTGTGAATTTTATGTTGTATTGTAGCTTAGCTCAAAAACTGTCGATCTAGTATAAAAAATAAAAAAGCTCTCGGGGTTGTTTTTGTAGTAATTAACAATTATTGGTTGAATTGCATAATTTTTTGTTTTTTTTTTCGACTTTCACATTTTTTTTCAAAAGTTATGGAATTGTGAACATATTGCTTTGTAGTGCAGACGGTAGACAATATTATTGCCTTTCGAATAAGCCTATTTTTATCTCAGTATGACTAAAACTTTGAGATATATGATTTTTTTTGTACTCGCATAGAGCATACTTCAACAAAAAAAACAAAATGGCTGCCACATAGCGGGGAAGTATATTGGACCTAAGCCTATAGTGTAATTGTACTTTAAAATAGCTTATATTTAAGTATTTAGAATATCGCTAGTCCATGTCCGGACACACTGTATAGCCACGGACGCGCAGGCGCGAGGCGTGTACGTACTCTGATAGAATACCTTAACAAATGTTCGCCGTGATTCTTGAAATTGACATAACTTTTTTATTTATGAACCGATTGACATGAAATAAACACTAAATGTTAAGTGAAGCTTACAAAGGTTTCACCCGCGTTAATTTCAGGAAAAAATCTATTAAAATATATTCCATTACTTATGATTATTACTTACTACATTAATACTTACTGTAAGAAGCTATTTTAGGAACGTCACGCTATGATCAGTAAGAGTGGAATTAAGTATAGTGAACTTCGCAGAGCTACCGGCGGCCGTGCAGATTTATTTGGCATGTATTTAACGCGGCGACAGATTAATCTGAATTTGGGATTAAAAAATAATTAAAGACGGTAGCAAAAATAGTAGGTTGGCAGCTACTGACGGCGGATGAAAAGTAGAAAATGGGCATTCTTAAATTAAACAACGAGGTTGTATATCAAGTACACTAATTATTATCTTTAATAATAATAAGGCGTAGTCGACGGAGCCCCGCTTCGCGGGGCCCCTATTTCTGTCTGCAGGGTTTAAAGGAACCTAACACGAAGCGGATGACGGGGGTTCGTTCGCTCGCTCCGCTCGCTCACTTGAGCCCCCGTCATCCCCTTCGAACCTAACCTGCCCATGTAGGGGTGCCCCAAGTCACGAGCTCGCTTCGCTCGCTCTTGCATCCTAAGTTCTCAAGTACAATCTTGTGTTTTTCTGGGAATGAGTCTTCAGAGATGCCTATAGTTGCCTATAATACAGTTTGTTATCCCACTGTTAATATTAGTCGCCATGTCATTATTTTTAGTAGCAAATAGATAGTCGCCCTTTTAAGTTGTTAGTCGCCTGGAAAATAATATTCCGATTTATTTTATTTTATGATATCTCCTAAGATATTCATTGAAATCAAATGATGTCAAGGGCAATTTTGTTAAAAATTAAATACTTGTGATGAATAACGCATTTATTTGGATAAGGATTAATATCATGTTTATGAAAACACCTTCGCAAATAATGCATTATTTATGAATCAATTTGATTACCATAAAAAAAGTTATAGTGAGTCAACCAAAAAAGATAGACATATGCTGTCGCGGACTTTTTTATAGAACTTTTAAGTGGGAACAATTCCGTCATACATAATTTTTGCGTAACTTTCACCATTTACGCAGCGCACGCAACGGAAGCTCTCAAAAATAATATTTTTTTCCGCTTTTGCAACATTTTTCATTGATGCTCCGCTCCTATTGGTTGTGGCGTGATGTTATATAGCCTATAGCCTTCCTCGATAAACGGACTATTCAACACAAAAATAATTTTTCAATTCGAACGAGTACTTCATGAGATTAGCGCGTTCAATCAAACAAACAAACAAACAAACACTTCAGCTTTATAATATTAGTATATATTCCTTTTATTTCAGTTGCGAGGATCAGATGAAATCTGTCACCCTTGCTGGCAGCGAGCTGATCGAGTACCAATTCGCCCTTCAGAGACATCTCATTCAAGCCAATCAACATTATATCTGCCCAACCTTTCAAGAGCTTCGGATACTCAAGCTCACTGTTTATTCCCAGAATGTGGTTCAACGGAGAGACTGATGGTCCCTAAATGGCTGCGGGTAAAGGCTCTTTGCAGATTTCAAGTTTTCTGTACCAAATACATGTAGAATATGTAGTTTTCATCTGCATAATGATAATTGACAGATCTTAGAAACCAATCCTCAACCCAACCACAGTTTTACTGCTAACCATGTTGAGGACTTTGCATCATTTATAAGTGAAGGAAAACTCTCCCTGGATTTTTCAAATATTGAAAGGATATCAGATGAATCAGTTCACTACTGGATTGGACTATCAAAAGAACAGTTCAGAAAGCTCATTGCGGAAGTACCAAGACTTCAAAATACTAAGAATGGAGTTAGCCCTTGCAGCATACTTATTAAAATTAAGAACAGGCGATAGTGACGAACCAATTTCTACTTTGCTGAATGTACCTCGTACAACATTGATGAGGCTGATGGGCAATGTTAGTAAAATCCTTGATGAAGATTTTACACCTAGAAACTTTGGATTACACCATATTACCAGGGCTGAAATTGCCCGTAGGAAATTCCAAATGGATTGTTTGGTGGTGAAAACAGACAGCCAATAAAATTGTTATAATGGATGGCACATATTTATATGTCCAAAAAAGTTCCATTATATGTACCAAAAAGATACTCCCTGCACCAGTATAGGAACCTAATGAAGCCTTTTTTAATAGTATGTTCAGATGGATACATTGTAGATGGATTAGGCCCTTATCCAGCCACAACCTCAGATGCAAACATAATTATAAACGAATTTAATGATGAATCAAAGCCATTACGTCCGTACTTTCAAACAGGAGATGTTTTCATTCTGGATAGGGGCTTCAGAGACTGTGTACCCTTATTGAAACAAATCAATTATTCTGTCCACACGCCTGCAGCTCGGGAGGAAGGTGAAATTCAATTATCAACCCTTGCAGCTAACAAATCAAGAACAGTAACAATATGTGTGGGTAGTAGAAGCTGTTAATGACATTTTGAAACAGTCATACAGACTATTTAGACATGAGTTTTTAATAAAGCTTCAAAACATACCATGACAGATTTTCGTATAGCTGCAGCGTTGATAAATAAGTTTCATGAAAGGATAAGAGACAGGGTGGATGCAGGTGAAATCCTTGAAGTAATTAATGAGAAATTATATACTCCTAACGATCTTGCCGATTTTGTGATTCTTCATAATTTAAATAGAAGGCGGGCACAGTTTCAAAACATTAATTTTAACATAAACAATGTATCCTTTCCAAGGCTAGAGTACAGCGAGTTAATATTAATAGCATGTGGTACTTACCAACTGAAACAAGCGCGCTCGTATTATGGGGAACACACTAGGAATGATGGCTCCTATACAATAGAAGTGTGCAGGGAGGCAGCTAGCAACCTACTGGAAGGTTTTCCTTCGGTCGAAAATTGTAGCTTATTGCGGGGGGCGTCGCCTTGGAGGCCAATGGAGCTAAGCCACAATTTTTGCGAAATGGAGTTAAGTGCATTAACGTACTCACAAAGAGCCATACTTTATATTAGTCAATACATCTAATAGATATCATAACTGTAAGCAGGTTATTTTTAAATTTGCCAATAAATGTAAGTGTAGTTTTAATAAGAGTCAAAAAGTGTTTGCAGCTTAGATTCATTGTGATTACAAGTCATAGAAAATAATTATTGAGTGGTCAACAGTTGTAAGAGCTCATAGAAATCTTGACCTCCAAAATCATGACATCGTAATACTGTATTCTAGACTTTTGTGATTTGTAATTTTTTTAATCCAATCCCGATATTATTTGGGAACATATAACTGGCAGAGAAAAAACGTGCTTATCATTCCTGTTTACCAATCCGCATTCTGCATTGTTTAGTTTGGTTCGAGATTTAGGAGTGACTCGCTGATTTTTGTGTTAAACGGCAATATTAACCTTTTCGACGCCCATCTATATAATACGCGATGTGTCCTCCAGCGCCACGCTACAAATGTATAACGTATCTATAGTAAAACGTAGGGATGGGATTAATGTCCTATCGACAAATAATATTATAAATTGAAATTAATGTTTATTCACCAATTTACGAAGCTAGATAAAAACTGATACCGTATTTTCATATTTTGTTTTATTTCATAAAAAAATCAATATGAAAACCTGGATATATTTCCCATAATAAAAGAAAAGAATTGTAAATTTATTAGACGTGTGTTCTAGAAGGCACATCCCTATTTGTCTCCGAATGTAATCCTTCTACTTCATATCAAGTCGTTGGCGCTCGAGGCACGTCAAAATCCTTTCTGATATAAGGATGTCTAGATGTCGATGTCTATGGTATTTTTCTTTTTTCTATTCACTGTGGTCGAGTCACACGTGCATAACCTCAACCGATTCATGCATAATTTATTTCGTTTTCTTACTACAAATAGAACCAAAGACTCGAATATTCTGAACAACTGTGTAGGGATCATAATCTTTATTTGTTTCGGCAAAAAATTCACCTGGCAATCGCAAGGGTCGGCCATAAACTCTGCGCGGCACTGATTCCCGATTCTGACTTAAGAGCGTTACTCCAAAGCGGCGCGCTGAGCGGTGGCGTGAATCCGCGCCGATTATATAGCAATACTAAATAATTCATAGTAAAACAAACATATAAGTTATACAAAAAATATTTGAACCATGTTTTAGAACGTAAATGTCTTAATTTACTAGGTTTAAAAGAAAATATAAATATTTCAGATTTCACCCTAAACTAACACGTTTAATATCTCGAAAAGTGGCTACAATTGACACTTTTGAATATACTTTTCTTGAATGAAAACTTACAGTAATCGTGTTTTTTTTTCAGCCATGCACTAATAAATGTTATTATCACTACATAGTATAAATCAAAGTCGCTTCCCTGTCTGTCTGTCCCTATATATGCTTAGATCTTTAAAACTCCGCAACGGATTTTGATGCGGGTTTTTTTAAAAGATAGAGTGATTCAAGAGTAAGGTTTATATGTATAATACATGCATAATCTAGTAGAGAAACACTGATAATTTTAGAGGTTTCTAATGTGATGTCGTAAATAAACATATTTTTTTGCGCTTACATTGTAAACGCTGGCTGAACCATTCGAGATAGATAAAAATAATGTACTAGGTACAGTATTGTACACCTTAAAAAGGTCTATAAAAAATCCACAATGGTATATGTCTATCTCTTAGGGATAACCCACAATAACGATTTTTTATCCTATACTTTTTACGAGAAATAATGGCTCTAAAATTATCAGTGATTTTCTACTATATTATGCATGTATTATACATATAAACCTTCCTCTTGAATCACTCTAAAATAAAATCTATAAAAAAAACGCATCAAAATCCGTAGCGTAGTTTTAAAGATCTAAGCATATATAGGATAAATCATATATAGGATCTAAGCATATATAGTGGCTAAGCCACTTGGCCTGAAGAACTTCGTGCTGGCTGCCCGAGATGGGTTGGTATTGGATTTTGAAATTTATGTTGGCAAGGATACATTACCTGCAGATACCATGAAAAATCTAGGACTAGGAGCGGGTATCGTGGAAAAACTTTGTCGTACAATTACCGGTAGCTGTGTTTTGTACACAGATAGATTTTTTACCAGTCTGAAGCTGGCAGAACATTTACTGGAAAAAAATTGCGGCATTTTTCTAACTGGAACTGCAATGTCAAATAGGATTGGGCTAGTAGCAAAGAAACTGAAGAATGACAAGGCATTAGGAAGAGGAGAGTGGGATGAAAGAGTAAGAAGTGATGAGAATGTGTGTGTCGTAAAATGGATGGATACAAAGGCCGTGACGATGTTGTCTACATGTTCAGGGAGCGCTTCTGCAGATACCTGCAAAAGGTGGTGTAAAAAAGAAAAGAAAAAAATAGACGTAGCCCGGCCAGCAGCAATCAGAAATTACAACACCTGTATGGGTGGAATAGACTTGTGCGACAGACTAATCGCTTACTACCGGAGTGCAATGCGAACAAGAAAGTGGACTACAAGAACTTTTTGCCATTTTATTGATTTGGTTGTCGTCAATTGCTGGATAATGTACAGTAAGCTTCAAAGAAACCGGACCCCCCTTAGGTAGTGATATCATACGCTTAAGTTTTTCGTAGAGTAACGTAAATGGCGTGTTGGTCTAGTGGTTCGGACTGCGGCTTAGCAATTCGATGGTCACGAGTTCAAATCCGCGGATGAGATTTATTTTTTTCTTTTTTTTAGTTTCTTTAATACTTGATTAGGTGATTTTCGTAACTTTATTTCAGAAAACATCCATATTTAAGAAAACAAATGTTAAGTATGGGGTTTGTAAGAACAGCCAGGCATGTTGCAATATTTATTTATTTCATTAATTACATTTCTAGGAATCCACATATACAGTTATTACGAGTATACAGTTTTCTATCTGTGTTAAATTAGGGTTATTTACTTAAAATATTAACTAAATACAAAATATACAACGTGTCCCAGAAATCAACGTCAAGCCGAAAACGGGCAATAGGCCAAGTCGTGACAGCTATTAGAAAAATATAAAAAAAAATCTTGGTCATGTACTTTTCGAATTATAAGCATTCAAAAATAAATCTCAAAAAGTGACACCCTGTGATGGTTTTTCAAGTCCTGTGACTACATTATTAACATTTCGGTAGTTTTTTTCTCTGTGATGTAACCATGAATAACCCTTCTGTAAATTACAGTTAAAAGTAAAACGTAACTGCCTCAGTTCTAAATTAAATGTTAGATTTTTGCCCAATATTGAATTCAAAATAATGACATCACCCAACTTTAACCGACTGTACTGAAAAAAAAATCTACTACACTATTTTGGCAAGTAACTTTAAAAGATGGCGCGTTTAGTCAGGATTCCAAAATGGTATAACACATACTAATTGCTACTTCTTAATTGAGAAAAAACATTTTTTTTTTATGAAGCCGTATTTCATAAAAGTTCGATTGAGACGAAGAGTGACGTTATTTTGACTAGTGTGAGCGAGAAAGATTCATTTTAGCTAATGTGAGGTGACGCTACTTTGACAAGTGGGAGCGAGATAGATAGTGACGCTACTTTTATCTAACTAAGAGGGAGACGGATTGACACATCATTTCATATGTGTGAGTGAAACAGATAGAGACGCTACTCTGGCTAAACAGGGATGCGTCGGCAAATTGTGCAATACTGCAGTACGTTACGCTCTTTCGTTGACTGCACATCTTTTTGTATTCGTATTGACTTCGTACTTACAACTGTGGCTTTGTTTATTGGACTTGATTTGCATTGTAATTTGGATTTATCTGCACCGTTTCTGACAACCCCGGACTTGTTTTAATCGCAACCCCGTGTTTGTGTAGTGTTTTATCATGCCATCTCGATACACCGCACAGGAATACGCCAACATGCATCTCATTTATGGAGAATGCTTATGCAACGCCAATGCCGCAGCAAGAGTGTATCGTGAGAGATACCCGAATGCTGAGCGTCATCCCGATCATCGAGTATTTATTAATGTGCATCGGTCATTATCAGAGGGTCGATTTCCTAGCCAAATGGTTAGCGAGGGAAGACCCGTTATGCCCTACGAAGCCGAAGTCTTGCAAGCAGTTGAAGAAGACAGAAGTATCTCAGTACGTGGAATTGAACAGAGCATAGGAGTCCCCAAAAGTACTGCACATCGTATTTTAAAAAAGAACGAGTTTCACCCATACCATGTACGACGAGTACAAAGTCTGCTACCCCGAGACTACCCAGAGAGAGTACGATTTTGTCGAACGATGTTGCAGAGGCACCGAGAGGACCCGCGATTCTTTGAAAAAATTCTATGGTCCGATGATATACCCCACATGATGTAGTTAATGTTTTTAACCTACTAAAGTTTAAAAACACCGGTGACTACTGGGGCATCTCCATTAAACTTTTAAGTAATATAATAGACATCGTAGCCCCCTATCTAGCTGTTACTTTTAATAAATGTGTTGATTTAGGAATTTTTCCTGACCTCATGAAGAGTAGTAAAGTCATACCTTTATTTAAATCAGGTAATAAAAACGACGTTGGTAATTTTAGGCCTATTTCCATCTTACCTGCATTTAGCAAAATATTTGAAAAATTAATACTCAAGCAGTTGCTAAGACATTTTAATTTAAATAGCCTCCTTCATAATGAACAGTATGGCTTTACAAAAGGTCGTTCGACTACAGATGCGGGTGTTGCTTTGCTGAAACACATATTTAACGCATGGGAGAGCTCGCAAAATGCTATCGGAGTTTTCTGTGATCTTTCCAAAGCCTTTGATTGCGTGCACCATGACACGCTTTTGCGTAAACTAAGTCATTACGGTGTCCAAAACGAAGCTCTCAACGTAATAAATTGTTATTTACATAATAGGTTCCAATGTGTAGATGTTAATGGTGTGAAATCTTCCGCGCTACCAGTTCAGTTAGGTGTACCGCAAGGCTCAATACTGGGTCCATTCTTGTTCTTAGTGTATATTAATGATTTACCATTCCATTTAAAGGGAATCTGTGACGTTGTACTGTTTGCTGATGATACATCTCTTATTTTTAAAGTAGATAGGAATAGACAAGATTTTGACGACGTAAACAGTGCACTCTCAATAGTTACGGATTGGTTTACGTCAAATAACCTAGTTCTCAATGCCAAGAAAACGAAATGTGTAAAGTTCGCCTTACCGAATGTTAGAAATCTAGGACCCAACATCGTCTTAGATAAAGAGGCGCTTGAAACTGTGAGTTCGGCAGTTTTTCTGGGAATAACAGTAGATGCCAAACTTCAGTGGGGACCACATATATCGAGCCTAGCAGGAAGGCTCAGTTCGGCTGCCTACGCCGTCAGGAAAGTAAGACAGTACACTGACGTTGATACAGCTCGTTTAGTATATTTTAGTTATTTTCACAGCGTTATGTCCTACGGTATTCTGCTGTGGGGCAAAGCAGCTGATACACAAAATATATTTGTCCTTCAAAAACGAGCTGTTCGAGCAATTTACCAGCTAGGTGCTAGAGTTTCTCTAAGAGATTTTTTTAAAGATATTGGTATTCTCACGGTTGCATCACAATTCATCTTTGCCAACATCTTATATATTAGGCAAAATATACAGATTTGCCTTTTAATGCATTTAAAGCTCAAGTAAAATCTAACCTTTGTTCAAAGGCATACTATTCTATCAACGACTACTTAAGCGATAAGAATAGTTGGTCGCCCTGATTAACTCAAGACAATGTTTGTGTTCTTTCTCCAGAATTAATTTACAAAGAATTACTGATAGGTTATATGAGCTCATTATACAATTGTTTTTTTATTGGGCTGTATAAGTCAAATCAGTTTAATTTAATTTTAATTTTATTATTGACATAATCAACCCATTGGAATGTTTTCTAATGAGTTGATTGCAATATGTGGTTAGCTAGTGACCTCGACAATTGATCATATAATTCTTACCTGAGCAACCGGCAGCAAGTTCGTCATGCTCCCTTAGATGTCACTGCTTGCGGTAGCGTCGGGGGTCGGGTTGTCTCCTTCCCTCTAATATGGCGAGGGGGGTAATGGCTGACCTTTGCGTTATGCTAGTGAACGGGTGCTGCTTGTGGTGACTGGTCGTCTTGCTGACCATGGTTTTATCATTGTTATCATTATTAATAACTTGTTTATTTAGTTTCCTTATGGTCCTAGTTTATCATTTGTGACTTCAAGCGACAGCTATGTAAACTGAACCCAGCATTGCATAAATATGTTAGCGGTCACGCCCTTTATACCTGGAGGCTTTTATTTAATTTCCATTTATTAATTTTTGCTTGAGTATGTATAGTTTTTTATTGTATTTCTTGGTATATTGGCGTTGCCAGCTGACATATGGCAAATAATTTAATTTAGCGTTCTGTGTCTTGTAATGTTAATTGCTTTGCATACCTTGTATTGTATTCAGTCAAGTATATTTTCTAACTGAACAGACAGCTGTGCTGCTGGGGAGTTTGTTGCGCCACTTCTTCTTCCCAGCGAAAGCACTAGGAAGTGGTGAAGGGCGGGCGTTTTGGGGGACTGTCTTTTGTAATTTTGACGTTCGAAAAGTGCTGATTCTCAGCCTAGTTTGAATAAATGACTTTTGATTTTGATTTTGATTTTGAAATCAACATTTAAAAAGGACGGTTACATGAACCTCCACAATTTGCACGAATGGCACGTGGAAAATCCAAATTTGATGCGGGAAGATAGATCTCAGTACCAGTTTAAAGTAAATATGTGGACGGGAATTTTGAATGGTAAAGTTATTGGTCCAATCGAGCTGCCGGAAAATTTAAATGCCCAGGGTTATTTGAACTTCTTACAGAACCAATTACCAGAATTATTGGAAGAAGTGCCACTGAACATTTACGGCAGCATGTGGTATCAACAAGATGGCTGCCCAGCGCATTATGCTCTCACTGTACGAGAGTTTCTCAATCGAGAATACCCCGATAGGTGGATTGGGCGGGGTGGTACAATTTCGTGGCCTGCCCGTTCACCCGATTTAAACCCCATAGATTTTTTTTACTGGGGTACGATAACGGATAAAGTGTACTCTAAACCAATTCAAGATTTAGACGAGCTGCGCCAAAGAATTGCAGAAGCCGCTGAATACATCAACTCAAGAAGATACGCCCGTCTTATTACGCGATCATTTTTAAAGAGATGTAGAACTTGCATTGCAGCTGAAGGAAAACAGTTTGAACATTTGTTATAAAACTTCGTAAATCTGATTTAATAAAAATTATAATAAAAGAAATCCAACGACTGAATTTTATTTCAAATGCACCTAAAACCAACAATGTACTTTTTTTCCTCAATTAAGAAGTAGCAATTAGTATGTGTTATACCATTTTGGAATCCTGACTAAACGCGCCATCTTTTAAAGTTACTTGCCAAAATAGTGTAGTAGATTTTTTTTTCAGTACAGTCGGTTAAAGTTGGGTGATGTCATTATTTTGAATTCAATATTGGGCAAAAATCTAACATTTAATTTAAAACTGAGGCAGTTACGTTTTAACTTTTAACTGTAATTTACAGAAGGGTTATTCATGGTTAGATCACAGAGAAAAAAGCTACCGAAATGTTAATAATGTAGTCACAGGACTTGAAAAATCATCACAGGGTGTCACTTTTTGAGATTTATTTTTGAATGCTTATAATTCGAAAAGTACATGACCAAGATTTTTTTTTATATTTTTCTAATAGCTGTCACGACTTGGCCTATTGCCCGTTTTCGGCTTGACGTTGATTTCTGGGACACGTTGTATACCCTGGGTGAGGTGTAGAACGTTTAACATTAGATAACGGAAATTACAACACCTGTATGGGTGGAATAGACTTGTGCGACAGACTAATCGCTTACTACCGGAGTGCAATGCGAACAAGAAAGTGGACTACAAGAACTTTTTGCCATTTTATTGATTTGGTTGTCGTCAATTGCTGGATAATGTACACCCGCTGTTGCACCGAAGAAAATGTCCAACGCAAGGACAAGTTAGGCTTACTACAATACCGACTGAATCTAGCCAAAGCCTTGATGAAGTATAGCGGCGGAAGGGTTGAACCCAACTTCTTGGCTCTTGGTTCCAGATCTCGTCCCAGCGCCAGCCCTTCGATAAGATCCCGCTCGACTTCTGCAAGCGATGTATGTGAACCGCCCACAAAAAAACACCGGCAAGTTGTACCCCAACCACAACCTGAAATTAGGCTTGACAATGTGGGTCATCTGCCGCGATTTGTGGACAGCAAGTTCGCTTCAAAATGTCGACATCCAACGTGTTCCTCACGCTGCCGCACCATGTGTGTCAAATGCAATGTGTACCTATGTGTGCTCAAAAATAATTGTTTTGAAAGCTACCACAATTACAAGAGCTTTGGCCCACGCTGAAACCTAAGGTACACATATGTGCACCAACTTTTTTATTAATTATATTAATTAAAAAAAAACTAAAAAAAATTGTGTGTCTTATTTATACCCCTATAACTACAATAAACCACAAAAAACATTATTATCATATTTGGTTCAAGTTCAGGTCTTAAGAGGTTATGGTTTTATTGTCCGTCGGAAATCATCAATTTTGAATCTCCAACATGGCTCTAACGGATGAACCCTCTTAATCGCTGCACGAAGTCCTAACATAACACTAGGTAATTCGTGTGTCCAGTTTTTATTATTGTTTAGTCGTGCCATTAACGAAGCCTTTACGCATCTATGCCACCTTTCCACTGCCCCGTTGCTTTGTGGGTATAAAATAAGAACAACGCCATACCCGTTGTTCTTATTTTTTGTACTCCTAGATACGACATTAATATTGTAAATACTTTACTTTCAAATTGCCTGCCCTGGTCACTGGTAAGTTTAACAGGGCAGCCAAACCTACATATCCATTATGTATACAATTTGTTCGCTACTGTTTCGGCTGACATCTCTTTGAGCGGGTATGCTTCGGGCCAGCTAGAACCTCTGTCTATTATTGTTAGACAATATTTATAATCATCCGTTGTAATGGGAAGGGGTCCTACTAGATCAATATGGATGTGATCGAATCTATCAACCGGGGAATATTTACCACTAGAATTTGTATGCCTTTTTACTTTTGCTTTCTGACAGGCTATACATGTCTTTGTCCACAACCCTATATCCCTGTTCATATTTGGCCACCAAAACTTCTCTTTAATCAATTGGCGTGACGTACGCGTGCCTGGATGACTAAGATTATGTATTGCATAGAATGCTTGTTTTCTAAAGTTCTCCGTTACATAGGGCCTTGTATTTTCATTAGATATTTCACAGTAAATTGATTCCCTAGTGCTGTGCGGTGAATTTCTTAAATTTGTATCTGGGATCATTTAACAATGTGTTAAGTTCAATATCTTTTCTTAGTTCTGCAGCTAATTTTTCGTAATCGATTACGCTTGATGAACTCAATACTGTCTATGCGTGATAACGCGTCTGCGACAACGTTGTCCTGCCCAGTCACGTAGCGTATATCTGTTGTAAATTCACTAATGAAAAGTAATTACCTGATACGCCTCGGACTTTCTTTGTTGTTGTTTTTACATATTTTCGAAAACGCAAATATTAAGAGTTTCTGATTTGTGAAAATTATTAAATCATGACCTTCAAATAAACTTCTAAAATACTCTACAGCTAGAAATATGGCTAATAATTTGTCGTAGGTGCTGTACTTTTTTTGCGTTTCCGTCAATTTCCTAGAAAAATAGCCTAACGGATGCCATTTGTTGTCAACATATTGTTGTAACACGGCACCTACGCAATTATTCGATGCATCGGCCAAAAGTGCATAGGGCACGTCGGTTACTGGAAATGTTAACGTGACTGCGCTACCGAGATTGTTTTTGCATTTTAAAAATGCTTGTTCTGCATCCGGTGTCCACTGTATTACTGTCTTATCGTTCTTCTTAGCCTTGTGAATGTATTTATTTAGTATTTTTAAGTATTCTATTACTCTAGGTAAATGATTCCTATAGAAATTGACCATGCCTAAAAACTTTCGCAACTGGCTGACATTTTAGGGTCTAGGATAGTTGATAATTGCCTGTATTTTCGACTCTAATGGCCTGATACCAGTTGCAGACACCTCGTATCCTAGGAATTCTATACTAGAGGCATTAAACATACATTTTTCTATGTTAATTGTAATTCCATATTCGCTTAATTGCTGAAATACGTTTTCTAGGTGCTCAGAATGTTCTTCATTATCTACTGAACTGATTAAAATATTATCTGCATAACAGTATAAAAAATCGAAGCCTTCTAAAACCGTATTTGTCATGAAACGTTGGAACGTTTGGGCAGCGTTTCTCAACCCGAAAGTCATACGTTCAAATTCATATAAACCGAATGGTGTAGCGATTACGGTCTTGCAGATATCATCTGGGTTTATTAAAATGTTATGGTATGCCTTTTTTATATCTATTTTTGAAAATACTGTTTTCCCAGCTAGTATATAGTATAAATATGTAAAGTCTTGGACGCGTGGTATCGGGTATCTATCCGGTTTGGTTACTGCATTTAGTGCACGATAGTCACCGCACGGTCGAACCTGTCCATCTTTCTTCGGCACTAAGTGTAGCGGGCTTGCCCATGCTGATTTGGCCATCCAATTAGAAGCATGTTAGAGGCAGGCATATTCAGGCCATCCTGAATATGCCTGCCTCTAACATGCTTCTAAATTCTTCCTTAGCTATTCTATGCCGTTCCGGAGCTAACGGTCTGGGCTTACAATGACATGGAGGGCCTGTCGTTTCGATATAGTGATAGATAGTGTTTTGGCGTCTCCTGGAACGACATGGGTTTGAGAATCTCTGGATACTTGTTTAATATATGATATTTGTGATGATCATTTCGTAAGTTCGAAATTGCTGATATATAATGGTTTACGACCGTTCCTCGCACAAGATTTCTGTAAGTAGAATATGTTTTATATTTCGTATAAATAAATTATTCCAGCAGTGTTTCGTATAGTTTTCATATGGATTCTAGCGATTTTTACCTGTAAAAAGTTCAAATTACAAAGTGGGAAATAATTTCCCTTTGCACGATTGCGCCTGCACTTAGACACGTAACTATCTATATAAAAATACATTTGTCAGTCCCAACTCCTCCTAATCAAAGATGATGTCCAAAAAATGACCCAGAATCGACAGAAATGAACTGTGTACCAATGGATTGGCATTTAAATATAATATAATGTTTCCAAAGCGGTAACCCTGAAATCGTTGTAGTATAGGAGCTAAGAGCAAAATAAAATAAGTAAAAAATTCTTTTTTTTAATGTTTTTTTATTTTTATTTGGCCCATAGATACTACAATCGTTATAGTACTGTGTGTATTATTGGTAATTCTGTAGCTAAGGATTGCAAATAAAAAAATACACAGTTGCTACTGGCTATTATGCGCGGAGGGCGCGGCGGACGGGGTGACGTGGGGGGCGGGGCGGTGTGGCAGGCAGGTAACGACTAACGACCATATCCCGTCGCAGTCCTTTGTTTTCGTTGTGATCTGTGTGCTTTGTTTTACTTCGTGGATTTTAACTTTACCTCTGCTTTTGTATACTTGACACTGATTTTTCTTGTTGATTCGAAACTGTGGCGCGTTAAACCGGACTTCGATTTTCTTTGCGACTGGATATTGTTTAAAATGGATGAACGTAACCGTTGTGTGACTGGTCCCCGTTCTGTTCTACAAAGGCGGCATCATGTTTTGTCCCTCGAGTTTCTGGAGTCACACCGGGACTTCGTGGAGCATATGTTCAACACTTTACAAGCGCCACAAGAAGTAAGTACTATGGTTACTCAATTACATATAATATAGTATGTAGTTTCATCTTAACTTATAATCAAGGCGACACCCCCATGTCAGCGCCGTCGCTCGACACGGCGTGTTATCATATTGCGTCATGTTTTATTTGGATTAGTATAGAATAGTAATTAAACTAACACAACTGACAACGCACAATAACTACGAGTAATATTCGTCGTCGATTCATCAACAACCTATTAGGTATGGTATAATAATGAGTCTAGTTTCGCGTATTTTCATGTGTTCGCTATAGATGTAAAACTCACGTTGTATACATATCAGATAGTATACCATAAACCATAGGTACTTTAAAATGAATGTGAGACTAACGAGGGAATGTTATTGCTTATTTCAGATTGCATTTGATGGCTCCAGAGCTATTTGTCATCCGTGCTGGCAGCGCATAGACTATAGCTTAAGACGACCTCCTCCACCACCACCCAGACCTCCAACTGCATATCTACACCTGGCTTCGCACGCGCAGCAAACACGTCAATACGATGTATTGTCGACGTTTGTAGGAGTTTGGAACTTCGCGCTGTGCCCAATTCAATGAAAGTATATATTTTAAGCTACTTTCATTTATACATATCACCTCTTGCACGGATATGTTCACACTACTTAAGGAATACTACTTGGGAGGACTTACCAGGAAACATCGCCAGACGTCAAGACGATTTCAGAGGCGAGAACTTACGCGATATAGTAGAGTTATACACTCAGGCTCTCGAAAAAAAAAAGCTGCTGGATTTTGAAAAAAATGATGAAATAAGTCCGGACGAACTTCATAATTGGATCGGTATAAGTCACCAGCAATTCTATAGCATATTAGAAGAAACCTTTTCTTTCGCGCGTCGCACTTTAGGTAGTTGTGACCATATTATAAGTATCATATATTATCTTGCATGGGCGAGGAACGAAGGTGATTTGATTCAACCTGCGGGATTTTTAGACTTAGTATGTTTGGACATAGAAAATAATTAATAAATAAAAGAGATTACTGTTACAATTACAACAAAACCGCGTACATGTTTTTAGTTCGTGTATAGTTTGTGAATAGTTCCAAACTGTATTTTCTTTGATTGTAACATAATTACCAATAACACACAATACGTTGATTGTAGTATCTATGAGCGAACAAAAATAAGTATAAAAGTTAGAGTATTTCTTTTGCTTGTACATTCATGTGTAACACAAGTTATTGTGGATTAGAATGTCGTTGTTGTTATAGGAAATATCATTAGAACTTATCACAATAAGACTTACATTATGAAAATAAATGATTAACAACGATATTCTCACCCACAACATGGCTCTTAGCTCCTATACTATACCAATTATTTTTATATTTGCAATCTTTAGCCACAGAATTACCAATAATACACACAGTACTGTAACGATTGTAGTATCTATGGGCCAAAAGAAAAAAAATATACAAAAAACAGAGTGTTTGTTATGTTGTGATTTAATATGATGTTGTTATTATGTTGCTGTTGCTTGTGAGATGTGTTGATGATAATTATCACAAGTGATACAACATTAAAACAACGTCATATTAAGCCACAACATGACGTAAACTTATTTTATTATTGTTTTAAACGAATTTTTTTTCTTATTTTATTTTGCTCCTAGCTCCTATATATAACGATTTCAGGGTTGCCCCCTTAGTAACATTATATTATATTTCAATGTCAATCCACTGGTATACATTTCATTCCTGTCGATTCTGGGTTTTTGGTCCAAACATTTTTGGACATGTCCATTTCTGTTTATGGCTGTTTTTTCTGAATAACATGTTCATAATTTGTATATACCTACAGGTTTTATAGACCATGAATAGGAAAAATAAGAGAATTCATAGCAAGGCGGAGTTGGAAGCCATCGTGGACAACCTGTCTGATTTATCTGACATAGACTCTGACGATGATGCCTATTATCACTATTATCAGGCAGCCGCTGTTACCAGCCCAGCAGATAACCTAAATGTGATTGAAGATTCCACTATCGAAAGTCGTCTTGAGGAAATTTTAGGTGCTTCTCATATTTTAGAAGAAAATATTGAATGTACAGGATTATATTCGGAAAGTTCGCTGAGAGATATTTTGGAAGGAAACGGCACGATTAGTAGAGTAAGCGAGAGATCGGAACAACTAAATGAGGTTTCACCAACGCAGATGATAGAAAATACAATACAAGAAGAATGGAGAGAAATAGTGAATCTCAATAATAGAGCAATGTTTTGATGAGATATTCCATGAAACCAGTTACGATTATCCCATTCACACAGATGACACAAGTGCGGGACCTTCTAACCAAAATGTAACTGAAACAGTAAATCAAGTATCGGAACATCATTCAAGGCAAAGAAGAGCTTGCAATGTATCCAGGCCAAGACAACCACGAGAGTGGAAAATAGAAAAAGAAATACATAATATTCCAGAATTCATTAATCCAATTCAATCACAATCTGCATATAATCTGAAAACTCGCCCCATTGATGTTTTTAATAGATTTTTTCCAGAATATTTGATTCAAATCCTAGTTGAACAAACCAATAGATATAATGCAAGTCAGCAAAACAGTAACCACTATACACCACACCAGTATCAGCAGAAGAAATTAAGGTGTACCTTGGGATATTCATTATGATGGGCCTAAACCCATTGCCCGATATGGAGCTCTACTGGTCAAATGATCCTTTTTATAACAATCCCGAAATATGAAAGATTATGACAGTTAAAAGATTTTAAAAAATCACTGAAAATTTGCACATCAATGACAATGAGAATGAACCGAGGAGGGACTCACCAGAATATGACCAGGCCCGCCGTAAGCGGGCGTGCAAGACGTGCACCGCACGCGGGCGGCACGTCCAGGGGGGCGGCAAATCGAGCGACTCATCACGTAATATTCCAAATCATTGTCATAATACCCACCCCACCTACAGAATAAGAAATGTCATCGCATGGAAAAAAAAACCCGACTAACTGTTAAAACTAAGATGTAATGAATGTCGTCTATCAGCAGGTTGGCCGCCCGCCCCCGCTTGGTCAAGGTTATGATAATGGTTCTACTATGCGTGGAAAACACACTGGATTACAAAAAAAAATTTTGGAAATCAATAACCGCGCATTTTACGTCCCATGCTCATAGTCTTAATTTGGTAGTGAATGATACAGCAAATATTACGCACGAAACTGTGAATTTCTTTAATTAAATTTAAGATATTTGCGTTTTCTTTTCATCATCTACAAAAAGATGGTCGATAATTTGCAAACATTTAGTCATTTAAAATTAAAAGCTTTAAGCGCCACGCGATGGTCTAGCAGAATTGAAGCAGACCATTACGGTATCACCTCGAAAAAATATTTGATGCTTTGCTGGAAATATCTGGTGATTCGTTGGAATGGGATTGTACTACATCTCACAAAGCTCATTCACTTGCTCTGAACATTCAAAATTATAGATTCATTTGCTCGGTAATAATTTGGTTCGATATTTTAAACGAAATTAATACTCTGAGCAAAATGATGCAGAGCCCCACAATGAATAATCAAATCTGCATAAAGTTAAATAAGTTGATTGGTAAGTTCACAGAATATCGCACGGATGAACACTTTGAAATGGTCACGAGCTCAATGTAGAAACTGATTTCCCATCAATGAATACAATTCGTCCAAGAAGAAAACCGACACAATTTCAATATGAACACAGTGATGAAGTTTTAGTCGACCCCAAAATCAAACATACAGTAGAGTTTTATTTTAGAGTCCTAGATCAGACAATAACATCTTTAAAGGATAGATTCGAGGAGTTAAAAACATTTACCGATGTATTTGGCTTTTTTAGCAATAACTTATTTAATTACTCCAATGATGAGTTAATTAAACATTGCAAAGATTTACATCTCAAGCTTAAAGATGATTTAAGTAGTGAATCAGATATTGACGGTATTGATTTGTTTAATGAAATCATTGCATTAAAGTTGCATTTTGCAGAAAACCAGTCTAATGATCCACAAACCCTATTACAATATCTTTTTACTAATGACTTAATTTCAACATTTCCGAACACAGCAGTAGCGGTAAATATTACTTACACTGCCGGTTTCAGTTGCATCTGGTGAAAGATCCTTTTCAAAATTGAAAATTATTAAAAACTATTTAAGATCAACAATGCTCCAACAAAGACTAAATTATTTAGCTATAGTTTCAATTGAACATAAAATCTTAGACAGCTTGGATACAAGAAAGTTAATTAAAGATTTAGCAAATATAAAGGCAAGAAGAGGTAAATTTTTGTAGATACGAAAATAACTATATTATATACCCAATCATAATAAATGTTTTATCTTTGTTATGATTTTTTTCTTTTTTCCCACCGTAATAAGAAAACATTAAATAGCCTTTTTTTGACCAAACTCAGCGTAAGTAGTCGTAGGGCGGCATAATCGGTATTGCACGTGGGCTACTAAACAGCTAGCGGCGGGCCTGAATATGACATGAATCAAAACATGGACTTGGATATTGAAAACATTGACATTAACCCTTTCGCTCGCAACGACAAGCCGGCTCAACGTTCACTTTAAAAAAATGTTCATAAAAAATTAGTTACTTTTTATAAGTTTTGATTTTAAGCCTACAACGAATAACTAAATACAATTGTAAAAAGAAAAAGCTTGACATTTTTGAACGCATTTTACGTCAGTATTGTGCAAAATGGCGTCACGGTCGCAGCGACTCCGCGGATTGCAGGTAATTTTATTCTATATAAAATATTTTTGAGAGTTTTTTCTGATAGTGGACACCGGTATTTTATTTTTAGAAAACCATTTTAGTATTATGATTATAAATAACTTCATTGTATTGACTAACTTACGAGAACAGAGTTCATAAAGTGATACGTTGAACATTCTCAACGTTGCGACGTAATCAGTAAAGTACTTCGTTTTATGTATGTTGAGCATGTTCAACATTGCGGCTTTGCTAACGATTTATTTAGCATGTATTTATAATAACATTTTATTTTATATATTGGTGTTTTGTCATGCTATGGGTGTGGTTTGCATGTTTTTTTTTTGCTTGCTTCAGACTAAGCCAATATGGCAAAGAACGCGTAAAATTATGGCACTAGTTCCTCCAGATAATGCTCCATCAGATAGTAGCAGTACTAGTACTGACGATGAAGTTATATTCGAAGAAAGAACGAAAGAACGTGAAAACTTCTATTCTAGCTCCGAACCCAGGTCATACCCTTCATCACTTAATGACTTGGACCTAGATAGTTCTAGAAATGAGTCTCCCACGCCTTTCTTATCCGATGAAGAAACTGTTCCATTGACACCCGTCATGAATAACATGTTCCCTCCAGATAAAACATCACATCAACTTCCAGTTCTTCAGTCAGTTTCGTCTATTTTATCACCTCAAGTTTCATCTATTTCATCACCTCAAGTTACATCTGTCTTATCCCCACAAGTTTCTACAAATATATCTCCAGCGACACGTTCCAAGAGGCGAGCGAATACAACACCTAAAATTGTTGCTAAAAAAATAAAAAAGTATGTGAGAAAACCGTTGTCGTTCAAATGGAAAACTGGTAAATTTAGACATGCAGCACATATCGAACCAACTGTACTTGATGTTCCGATTGATTCAAGTACGATGTCCCCTTTAGACTACTTTACCAATTTTTTTTCAGAAGATATTATTAATTTGATTACAGATCATACAAACTTATATTCAGTACAAAATAATGCTGCCAAATGCGCAAATGTCTCTAATGATAATATACGGGACTTTTTAGCCATTACTCTTATGATGGGCGTAGTACAAATGCCATCCTATAAGGATTATTGGAGTCGCGAATTAAGATATCCCCCGATCGCAGATATCATGCCGGTCAAAATGTACGAAAAAATCAGAAAATATCTTCATTTTGTAGACAACTTGGACATGAATGATGATCGCTATTTTAAAGTTCGGCCACTTTTAGAAATGGTGAGACGTAATTGCCTAAAACTTAAGGAAGAAGGTAGATACAGTATTGACGAAATGATGGTACCCTATAAAGGTACTAGGGCAGGCAGTAGACGTCAATACTTACCGAAAAAACCCAAAAAATGGGGGTTTAAAATATTTGTGAGAGCTGGCATATCTGGGCTAGTATACGATTTTATTCCTTACGCTGGGGAGGACACCTTTCGGAATAACACTTTCACGGACTATGAAAATAGTTTAGGTCTTGGGGCGAAAGTTGTTTTGGCGCTCTGTAATACAATAGAAGCGAAGCCGGCAACAGTATACTTTGACAACTTTTTTACTTCTTTAGAGTTAATTCACCATTTGAGGGAAGAGTACGGTATTTTCAGCCTTGGAACGATAAAAGCTAATCGCTTGCGAGGATGTCAAAATAAAATATTGACTGACAAGCAATTGTCCAAGAAAGGTAGAGGTGCAAGTAAACAGGTCGTCTGCAATAACAATAAAATAGCTGTTGTAAAATGGTTGGATAACAAGGTGGTCACATTAGCAAGTTCGTTTGTTGACTCTTATCCCTTGGGGAAAATTCAAAGATACTGCAAAGAAAGTAAAGCTAAGATTGAAGTGAACTGTCCTCGAATAGTAAAGGAATATAACGCTCACATGGGCGGTGTAGATTTGGCAGATATGTTGATTGCATTGTACAGATCTGCTTTCAAAACCAAAAGATGGTACATGGCGATTTTCTCCCAAACTCTAGACATATGCGTAAACAATGCCTGGTTATTATACAGAAGGGAAAGTCCAGATGCAAAAAAATGTCTTTGCTTGAAAAAGTTTAGAGTTCAAATTGTAAATGAACTGTTACACAAAAACCGAACTAGACAAACTAACGAAAAAGTAGACAATGCCAAGCAGCACATACAAACTCCTAGTGCTCCAAGACCTCCTGATTCGGTCAGGTATGACAACACGGGACATTGGCCTACATTTTTATCCTATGGGCGTTGCAAATTCTGTAAAACGGGTTATACAAATGTGAATTGTACAAAATGTAACTTACGGCTTTGTTTTGTATCTAAAAGGAACTGTTTTTATAACTATCATGTATTACAGTAGGTACCTTTTAGGTGATTTATCGTTCATTTTTATAATATTCATGACTGATTGTCCTTTTTATGTCTTTTTCAATTGTATTTTTATATAATAAATGCATGATAATTGTGATTAAGTGTTTATTTTATAAAAGTCTCAAAAACCTATATATATCGCGACGTCGAAAATACTCAACGTTCATTTTACCACCTAATTTTCTCAATACATCGCAACGTTGAGTATTTTTAACGTATATTTTTCCAAAAGTTACACAAACTAGATTTATTAATTTGTTTTTTTCTATATGTATACACTATTTAGATACATATAAACTAAAAAAAACCACAAAAATACAGATTTTGTTTCCTTGCGAACTAAAGGGTTAACAATCTACAAGTTATAGAAAAAGTTGGTAATGATTTCATTGATCTGCAACAGGAACCACCCCAATTTGCTACGGTGGCCATCGAGTATCTTGAGTCTTCTGTATTGGATGTAGCCAATATCACGGTAGAAAATGAGAACGTTGTACAAGAACTAGGAAATGCTGTCCTTAATATAAATTCTGTTAAATCTTTCCCTACTTCAAACCAAGATATTCTCGTATCTACGAATACTCAAGACCCAGTTTCTGATATAGTCACAAACAATACTCAATGTACAGATAAAAATAATACAACCCAAAACAATAATATGCAGCAATCCAATGTCTCTGGTACTCCATCGTGATCTTCAAAAGTGGTCATACTCAGTGATGTTCCCTATCACGGTGATTTGTTAAGTCATAAAAAACGACAGAACAAGGCGTCAAAAGACCCAAAGAAATATAAACGCAATATTAATAAAGAATTACGGATGAAAGGAGAAAATTATTTGGGATACAGAAGAGACAGAAAAGCAAAGATTAATGAAACATTTAAAGTGAAACAAGACGTATTTAAGCCTGCAAGATCCATGAAACCACCGTGCACTTCTGCGTTTTGCAAGAAATCTAAACTCAGGTCATGTGACAACATAAATGAAGAACAGCGGAAACATTTGTTTGAAAATTTCTGGCAGAATATGAACTGGGAGCAGCGAAGATCATTTATAACTTCACACGTTAACAAAATACCAAAGAAAATTACTAAAAATCCAGAATCATCCAAAAGAACTGATAGTCGAACTTACGTTTTGACGATTGATAACGTACGTCACCAAGTCTGCAAAAAAATGTTCTTGGCCACTCTTGGAATTAAAGATTGGTTTATCAGATATTGGTTGACAAAAACCGATTGTGCTATGCCTCCCGATTCATCTACCTCAACCAGTAATCGCAGAAATCCAGAGAAAATTGAAGACCACAAATATATTGAAAAGTTTTTAGCAGATCTTCCAAAGATGCCGTCGCATTACTGTCGTGCTAAAACATCACGAGAATATTTAGAACCAGTTTTCACGAACATGACACAGCTTTATAAGACATATAAAGAGAATTGTGAATTAGAGGGTAGAGAATGCCCTGGCCGTAAATTATTTGACAAAATATTTTTGAAACTCAATCTGAGCCTATTCCACCCAAAGAAAGATCAATGCGATGTTTGTTGCAGTCATAAAACTGGAAACATTACGGATGAAGAACACGCTGAACATGTTCTGAAGAAAGATCGAGCTAGGAAAGAGAAAGATACTGACAAAGGAATTGCACAGTCCGGAGCTTGTCACGTGTTCACACAGGATGTCGAATCGGTAAAATTGGCCCCGTATCTTCAAGCTAGTGCAGTTTACTATAAAACTAAATTATGCGTCCATAATTTTACACTATAAAATATAGCAACTAAGGAAGTAATGTGTTATTGGTTCGATGAGTCAAATAGCACGCTTGAAGCCTCTGTGTTTGCTTCATGCTTAGTAGACCATTTAGAGAAGGTTTTGAGTCAGAAATTATTGCCTGTGATTTTATATTCCGATGGCTGTTGCGCTCAAAATCGCAATGCTACCTTAAGTAATGCTTTATTACGTTTAGCGATTGAAAAAAATATTGTGATTACTCAAAAGTACCTGGAAAAAGGCCATACTCACATGGAATGTGACTCGGTACACAGTGCAATAGAGTGCAAATTAAAAGGTAAAGAAATTTTCCTTCCACAACAATACATGGTGTTTGGGATGAATATCCAAACGGAACTCGGTCGCGTCATCGTAAGCCAATCACAGCACAGCTAAATGACGTGATAGCTTGTTGTGATTGGCCCGTTTGTTCCCGTCCCTTTTTTCCTCGATCGCTGTATATATTAATTAAGAATACATTCGCTAACGACTGTTTATCACAGCAACTTGTTTTATTTTCCTCTCACAAATATTCATAAAAAGGGCAAAAAGTAGCAGCTAAACAAGCAGTTCGATCATACCACAACATATTTGGTCCTTCGAGCCGGATTTCGAGGATTTGATGCATAAAAACCAAATCGTCGAGCGCAAGCGACCTTTGGACTGCCACGCTGCTACGACCATGCAGGCACAACAAGACGAGCGAAATTACACTTAGAAGCGCAGATTCAGCAGCAAATTCACACAAGGGCCTTCAATCTCACCGATGTGAAAGGACTATCGAAGATTTGGACGAACAAGCGGACATCCGGTGCGTTTATCGAGTTCCAGTTTTCAAGACCTGTTGAGTTCATAAGTGTAATACCGTTTTGTGATCTGATTCCAGTGAGGGTGTTGGTGAGGGTTCCCATTGCGCAGAGCGACAGACCGGCTGATCGTGTCACACACAGCACCAGCCGTTTTTCACACGCAGTCACTTTGCACGTGAGTACTCCACTTTTCACGGGCCACCGAGATGCCATTAATGGCTGATGATGGGAAGGGTCCTACCAAAACACGTGATAGGTCCCCCTATAGAACTATTTCTTGATTTATATTTTGTGATTTGTCCAAGGCATTCGATTGTGTTCTTCATGAAACCTTAATCAGGAAACTTCACCACTACGGAATCCGGAACGCCTCTCTGGATCTTCTCACTTCTTACTTAAGTGATAGGATTCAGAGAGTTGATGTTAACGGGAAAAGGTCACCCGGATCTGTAGTAAGAATGGGGGTCCCACAGGGCTCAATACTTGGACCATTTTTATTTATTGTTTATATCAATGACTTGCCTTACCTCATAAAGGATGAACATGATATAGTGTTGTTTGCAGATGACACTTCACTTTTATTTAAACTCAAACGTCAACAGCTGGTTACTGACAGTATAAATAGTGCCCTCGCAAAAGTAGTTAACTGGTTTAATGTTAATAATTTACTTCTTAACGAAAAAAAAACCAAATGTATTAAGTTTACGATACCAAATGTTAGACAAGTAGAAACTAGTGTTCTCATAAAGGGTGAAGAGTTAAAACCCGAAAATACCACAGTATTCTTAGGCATAACTTTGGATGCCAAGCTTCAATGGGGCCCCCATATAGATAAATTGTCAAAAAAGCTTAGCTCTGCAGCATACGCCGTTAGGAAAATTCGTGACTTAACTGATTTAGAGACAGCCCGTTTAGTTTAATTTAGTTATTTTCATAGTGTGATGTCATACGGTATTCTGTTGTGGGGAAATGCCGCCGAAATTCAGATAATTTTTATTTTACAAAAAAGGGCAATTCGTTCCATTTATAAATTAAGTCCCAGACACTCCCTCAGAGACAAATTTAAAGAGATTAATATAATGACTGTGCCTTCTCAGTACATTTATGATAATCTTTTGTATGCACATAAAAATATTAATCTGTTTAAGAAATACAGTGATATCCATAATATAAATACTAGGAACAAACATAAATTTGTTGTTCCTACAACAAGGCTCAAGAAAATAGGTGGCTCGTTTAGATGCCAATGTATACGTTTTTATAATAAACTTCCTAGCCACATTCAAGAACTAAGCATTAATAAATTCAAATCTTTTATAAAGCTAAAACTATGCCAGAAAGCCTATTATACTGTTAAAGACTATGTTGAGGACAAAAACGCTTGGGATTGAGCTGCTCCAATAGGTCTAGACAGTGAATGTTGTTTATTTTTTATTTTGCTGATTTACACTTTTGTTATTTTTTTTCTTTCTAAATATCTATTTATGACATGACATGAACATTTACTGTTTAAAGTCTTATATTATTTTAATTATTGTGAATGTGAGGACTATGTGGGTCATTGTTTCCGTTTTAATCATGGTCTGGCAGTTTGAGTGGTTTATGCGGTCTACACAAATGTTCTGTCCTTGGTATTGCTCGTCGAATCGTTGAGCTCCTTAAGTTCTGAGTTGAGCTGCACGGTTACTGACGAATGCGTGCACTGACTGCACAGGTCCACTCAATCTGTGTGGTTCTTCCCTCAAAATACCACTTCAGACACCAATCTACATGGTCCTCAAAGATCAAAGATGATGTCCGGATTTTTATATACACATTGACATTGATGAATTTTATATAAACAATGACATGGATATTTACTTTGTATAGTATCTTATTTTTTATTATTATTATTGTGAGTGTGAAGACTATGTGGGTCATTTCTTTTTTTCTTTTTTCCTTCTTAGTTAGTTTTAATCATGGTCTGGCAGTTTGAGTAATTTATGCGGCCTACCCAAATGTCCTTTCATTGGTATTGTTCGTCGAATCGTAAGGCTCCTCAAGTTCGAGTTGAGCTACACAATTTTTGACAAATGCGTGCACTGACTGGACAGGTCCGCTCAATCTGTGTGGTTCTTTACTCAAAAGACCATTTCAGACACCAATCTGCATGGTCTTCACATGATCTGACCAAGATTATGTCTGGACTTTAAAAGAGACTGTGACCTCTGAGTTTGTTTCGGCCTTTCTTCTCAGAGTAGTCAGATAGGAAACGCCGACCTCATCTAGTTTAAAAAATATGATTGACATGTAAAAGTGTTTGTACAAACCTACTTACAGAAAATAAATCATTTATCATTTATCATTATCATTTATTAGTGATGAAAAAACTGAGCAAATCATG
This sequence comes from Eremobia ochroleuca, assembly GCA_949629135.1. Lineage (NCBI taxonomy): Eukaryota > Metazoa > Arthropoda > Insecta > Lepidoptera > Noctuidae > Eremobia > Eremobia ochroleuca. The sequence continues at coordinate 11,795,287 of OX451411.1, read as the reverse complement.
CGCGATTTGGTTAGGAAACGTGGTATCGTCAAGGGCAGGTTAACTAAACTTGCTAATTATTTAAATACTATCAGTGTAACAACTATATCTAGTGAGTTAAAAATAGATTTAAAATTACGTGTAAAGGGTGCTGAGATTTTATTTAGTGAATTTAATGAAATACAATCAAAACTTGAAGAACTAGTTTCCGATAGTGATATAGATGATCAGTTAGAACGGCGCCAACAGTTCGAAGACGGCTACTACAATACTATTGCCCGAGCTGAATCCATTCTTAGCGTCAGTGAAGAGGTCACTGATTGTTCCAAACCGTGTCAGCATGTAAACAGGCCAGTGTCCGTTAAATTACCAACCATCATGTTACCTACGTTTGACGGCGTGTATGAACACTGGCTCGAATATAGGGACACGTTTATATCTTTGGTCCACAATTCGACTGAGATTAGCAACATTCAAAAATTCCATTATCTAAAATCTTCGCTCAAAGGAAGTGCCGAATCAGTTGTAAACGCGTTAGAGATTTCTGCAGCTAACTACTCTGTGGCATGGGAATTACTCCTAAATAGGTACGATAACGATAGGTTATTAGTGAATAGTCACCTTAAAGCATTGTTTTCAATACAACCATTGAAAGAGTCACCTTCACTTATTAGAAAACTTACAGATACAATTATAAACAATTTACGCGCTTTAAAAACCCTTGACGAGCCAACAGATACATGGGATACGCTTATAATATATATAGTTGTTTCTAAGCTAGATAGAACCACGGAACGAGAGTGGGAACAACACAGAGGTTTATTGTTGGCAAACACCCCTCCTAGAACTAAATTGAAGGTTGACAGTTTGATTAATTTCCTCAAAAGTAAGGCTGATTTGTTGGAAACATTAGCATTATCACACACAAAAGATCACCATAAGACAGAAACAAAAAATGTCAGAGGTAATGTAACACACTGCAATGTTTCCTCAAGTAACCCACCGTCAACAGCGGGCCGTAAAGCGCGTAGATTGTGCGTGGTATGCAAAGGTAAACACCCAATTTACGCTTGCACACAATTCATTAATATGAACTTACAAAGCAAATTAAATATTGTCAAAGATAATAACTTGTGTGAGAATTGCTTGCGCTCCGGACACACTTTAGACGGTTGCTTGTGGGGACCTTGTAAACAATGTAACATGAAACATAATTCACTTATTCATCCTAATGATTCCAGCCAATCTAGCTGTACCATAACAAGTACGACGACTGCGGCGGCAGTGGCTAGCGCACCATGCGTGCCCCCACCGCGCGTCTCTGAGACAGTAAATGATCCCAATAACGGAAAACAATTCATTCAAGTTAGCAATGTTCACACTGATACACACACACATACGCAATGCATAGATGTGCAACCGGTTCTCTTATCTACTGCGTTAGTTGAGATTCCTGATAAACATAATAATTATCATGTCGCATGTGTATTACTCGACAGCGGTAGCCAGAGCTGCTTTGTTACACATTCGTTTTGCGAATTGTTAGATATTCCGCTAATACAGTCCACTCATGAAATACGAGGAGTAGGTAATTTGGTATCGCACTGTACACAAACGTGTGATCTAGAAATTAAATCACGTATTAATTCCTACTCAATCCACATTAAATGTTTCGTTCTATCTGAAATAACGGCCACATTGCCTGCTATGCAGGCACAAAGCACACAGTTTAGGATTCCTGAACACCTGCAGCTGGCAAATTCGCGATTTTTAGGGCCGCAAAAGATAGATGTTTTAATAGGCGCGGATCGATTTTGGGACTTCCTTATCGACGGCAAGATGCGTTTACCGAACGGTCCGTTCTTACAGAACACGAAGTTAGGTTGGATAATATCGGGTCCTATTAATAATACACATCATAATAATGGACATGTCCAATGCAACTTCACTCAATCCATGGACAATCAGCTACGTCAGTTCTGGGAGTTGGAGGAGTTACCCAAGCTTCGGAATACACACACAGACGAAGAGAAGGCCTGTGAACAGTCTTTCATCGCAACCACTACGCGCAATAAAGATGGACGATTTTGTGTTCACATTCCTCTTAAAGAGTCGCCCGATGCTTTGGGTGAATCATTTCCCCAGGCGAAGCGACGTTTTTTGTCATTAGAAAATAGGTTATTACGCGCACCTATTAGCTATAAGAAATTATACACTGATTTTATACACGAATATATCAACTTGGGTCACATGACTCGGGTTGAGTCTTATACGAGTCCTTACTATTTTATGCCGCATCACGGCGTTTTTCGAGAACACAGCACGACTACGAAGCTTCGTGTGGTATTCGACGCCAGTGCTGCGACTAGTAACGGCAAATCTCTCAACGACATCCAGCTTGTAGGACCTCCTATTCAGGGAGACTTGCTGGGTATTTTGCTACGGTTCAGACAATTTAAGTTCACAGCAATTGCGGATTGCGAGAAGATGTACCGTCAAGTCCTTGTTGATTCCTCTCAACGTGACTTGCAACTTATCATGTGGCGTGATGATCCATCAAAAAGGCTCGATTTCTATCAGCTGAATACCGTAACATACGGCACAGCGTCGGCGCCCTTTCTCAGTGTTAGGTGTCTTAAGCAATTAGGAGCTGAGTGTACGGACCCCGAGGTAAAAAGGGTCATAACTGACGATTTTTACGTGGATGACCTTTTAACCTCGTATGACGATAAGGTCAAACTACTTGACATATGCAAACGTACATCAGACATTCTTAAGTCCGGCTGCTTTCCGCTCCGCAAATGGACATTTAACTTTGAACTCGACGGTGCATCAGCTCCAACGACGTCACAGTCTGATCACAGTATATTTCGACGGGTCCCAAGAACAAAAACTTATGTAAATATAAGTCGATTTTTAGTTTTTTGATCAAATGTATTAAGTATCATAGTAGCTATATGGTAGTGTAATTATTTTTCAAATATTGTTTTTACTTTATGAAATAACCAATGGAACATTGCCTTATCTAAGAAATAGTTCCACGAACAATGACGCATCGACATGTAAGAACTTGTTCGCCGCGGTAAGCACCACGCGCATCGCGATGTAACGTCAGACACAAGTTTGTACTCCTCAGTGGCGGTCGATTTTGGAGGTTCAAACAAGTTTTCAATATTGAGTCAAATTAATGACAAAAGCTGTAAACACAGTGTCACAGTGTATTTTTTGCGATGTCTGCATTGTCAAGAAAGAAAAGAATTTTGAATTTAGCGCTACAAATGAACGAAAATAATTGTTCTGATCCTACTACAAACAGAAATAACAATGAAGAATGTAATAATCTTGGTAAGTAATTGTTTTATTTTTTCAAGTCACACGTATTTTAAAGATGGTTTAGGGATTTTGTATTATAATACTAAATATTATAAGAAAAAATCGAAAACTATTATAATTACCGTCGTGTGATTAAAGTATGTTGTTCTACGATAATAAAAAAAAAGTTTTTTTTTGTATAATTTGTTGTAATAATTTCATTCTTTAGAAAAACTACACAATAACATTTCATTTTGTTATATTTATTTTTACGACATTATTTTCACATACGTTGTTGTTCAGCCAAAGTTCTTCTAACATTTTCAAACGTATGTGCAGATAGGATGTTGTTCTACGTAAACTTAATATAAAAATATAGTCGTATATGATAACAACATTTTGTTCTTTGTAAGAACTTTCACATGAGACTTTTTTCTAAACAAAAATACACCATTTAATACTCTCCTTTTAATTAAAATGATTTATTTTTACTAGTGATAGGCTAGTACTCAAGTAAGGTAATGAAATTCAGTAGCTATATTGTTTTCTATTTGACTTTATTACAGAATCTGCAATTGAACGTGACAGCAATACTAGCTCCCCGTTACCGTCCGATGCCCAAAACATTATCGTCGAAATGGCAGAAGTATATCATTCCGTATTTGATGACACTAATCATACAGAAGTACCAGAACTACAACTTGAAGCCACCGAAAATAATACTCATACCACACGTCAGCAAGTTGTTTCACCCTCTAACACTAATACAAAAGTATCTGAAAAGCAGCATGAAATTACTGAAAATACCATTTCTAATACCTGTCATCAAGTGGGAACACCACCTGTACCTTTTTCACAAGATCCGTATCCAGAAGAAGTACTGACTCCATTAAATATAGAGGTAACCTCTAGTTTTAATAATTCACCAGTGGTATACCTAGAAGAATTTGAAGAACCAGCTGTTGCCACTCCTTCCACTTCACATATCACATTAGCTACACCAATGCCCTCTCCAATAAATGTACACAGGAAGTGTGATGATCATTTTTGTCCCGACCATAGTTCTTGGATAGATTCTATTCAATCTGCAGGTACTAGTGTTTCGACTTTGACATCAACACAACAAAAAAAGAAAAGATCAAGAAAACGATTAGTTAATAAGGATAATTGGTCTGACGTAAAACGAAAATATTTGAAAAATCTCGGTAAAAGCTATGTGTCAAAAAGAGGCAAATTCGTTGAGGATAAAGTAATGGGAAAACCTTGCAATTGTCGGTATAAATGTGCGGAAAAAATTACTGAAGACCAAAGACTGGAATGCTTCACTAGGTTTTGGAAACTTGGTAGTTCAGAAAAACAATGGGGATTTGTTGCAAAATATGTAAAAAAAAGCTCCTAAATATTGATGTCTAAACCGCAGTACTCCTAACAACCGTCAGTTTACATTAAAGTATTTCTTGCCAATTAAATCTTTAAACGCCGATTCAACTACTATAAACGTCTGCAAGACTATGTTCTTGAAAACATTAGCTGTTAGTGAAAGTATAATTAAAACTACATTTAAAAAATATGATGGTGTGGCAGATTTTGAGGAAGACCACCGAGGCAAACATAACCATCACAAATCTATCATTAATAATGACATGATAAAAAGTGTGTGTGACCATGTAAATTCATTTGTTCCCATTGAGTCTCACTTTATTCGAAAGGACTCGACCAAGTTATATCTAGATGGTAGTCTCAGCATAAGCCGAATGTTTAAACTGTATTACGAATGGTTCGATCAAAACATATACGCATCAAAAGCAACGACAGTACGCCAGTATAGGGAAATAGTGAATAAAAATTTTAATCTTGGTTTTCATATACCAAAAAAGGACCAATGTGAAGTTTGTCATGCTTTTACAAATAATCGGACACCTACAAATGAAGAAATACAAAAACATAAAGTACATATGGACGCAAAGAAAACTGCACGTACCATGAAACAAAAAGACAAACATGATGCTATAGAGTCTCAAGGGTCCATTATGACAGCAGTTTTTGATTTCCAGAAGGTATTGACTTGTCCGCATGGCCAAATAAGTATATTTTACTACAAAAGAAAATTATCTGCCTATAACTTTACGGTTTTGAATATGGGCCAAAAGAAAGCAGTGTGCTATATGTGGGACGAAACAGTAGCTAAACGAGGAGCTAATGAAGTGGGAAGTTGTTTGTTAGATTTCATAAAAGATAATTGTACAGAAGGCACAAAAGAATTTCGTTTCTGGTCCGATAATTGTGCGGGCCAAAATCGGAATAGATTTGTGTTTTCTGTATATTTATTTGCAGCAAAAAAATACAAAGTGTCTATTACACATCGTTTTCTAGAGAAGGGACATACCCAAAACGAGGGAGATAGTGTCCACGCCGTCATAGAGCGTTCGTCTCAATGCAAAACGATTTATACACCCGACGAATGGCGCCTGCTCGTGCGATGGGCAAAAACAGAAGGAGAACCATATTTAGTTAAAAATATGCTGCAGGAAAACTTCTTTAACTTTAAGACCCATGTAAATGACAAACTATGGAACAAAAATTTAAGAAAACAAAAAATATTGTGGACTAAAGTTAAAGAAGTTTTCGTTGACAAATCTGAACCAAATAAATTGTACTATAAGTATGATTTAAATGAAGAATCTTATGAATGCTTAGTTATACGAAACGATACAAGAAACTCATCTGTATTGCCTGTCTTGGAGCGTGCTTATTCTTCACCACTTAAGTTAACAAAAGATAAACATAATGATTTGGAGAGCATGTGCAGAACAGGTGTTATAAATGCCACTAATGCAATATTTTTTAGATCTTTACCCTACAAATCTAACAATGCAAGTGACGACTTAAGTGATGAAAATGATGAATAATACTTTTATTTTATATTTTTCTTTTATACGAGAGACAGAGTCTGGTTAAATTAAATAAGACTGATTAAAACTGTATTAAAATAATAATAGGTACCCAGTTGTTGATTACTTAAATTAGTCGAAGTAAAATAAAGATACCTGATTTTGTGATTACACTGATTACTTAACATTGAATTAAATACAAAAAAGAGAACAATTTTGTTATTATAATTTATGTTGTGAAATTTTATAATGTTATACTTAATCTTTAACCGTAAAGGAATATACAGTGTGTCCGGACATGGACTAGCGATATTCTAAATACTTAAATATAAGCTATTTTAAAGTACAATTACACTATAGGCTTAGGTCCAATATACTTCCCCGCTATGTGGCAGCCATTTTGTTTTTTTTGTTGAAGTATGCTCTATGCGAGTACAAAAAAAATCATATATCTCAAAGTTTTAGTCATACTGAGATAAAAATAGGCTTATTCGAAAGGCAATAATATTGTCTACCGTCTGCACTACAAAGCAATATGTTCACAATTCCATAACTTTTGAAAAAAAATGTGAAAGTCGAAAAAAAAAACAAAAAATTATGCAATTCAACCAATAATTGTTAATTACTACAAAAACAACCCCGAGAGCTTTTTTATTTTTTATACTAGATCGACAGTTTTTGAGCTAAGCTACAATACAACATAAAATTCACAACTGTATGTCTAATACTTTAAGAGTTATTGTTGTATGAACATAGCGTATGCGCAAGCACAAAAGGCCTTTGTCGGAACCCTAAACAGGAAATCATTAAAAAAACATAACATTCATATTGAATTTTATTTAATGTTTTTTCCAATATTAAATGAAGATTAAAATATCTAAAGCAGTTGCTCAAAGTGGCCACCTCCAGCTTGTAGACACACTACGGCTCTCTGTGCCACCTGGGTTGATGAGCGCCTAATTAAATCCAAATCGGATCTAATTTCTTCGGCGGCTGCCATAATTTTTGCGACGAGTTCTTCCCTGGTATTTGGAACTGTAGCGTATACTTTTTGTTTCATATGACCCCACAAAAAATAATCCAAGGGTGTCAAATCGGGTGAGCGAGGCGGCCACGCTACTACACCACCACGACCGATCCACGGCTGTAGATTATTATTTAAATATTCTCTCACTGCTCGAGAAAAATGCGCGGGTGCACCATCGAGCTGGAACCACATACGCCGACGGTATGATAGAGGTAGGTCCATGAGGCTGTCCGCAAACTGTGTCTGTAAGAATTCTAAAAATCTAGCGCCTATCGTTGATTATGCCGGCCCACACATTTACTGAGAATTCATGTTGAAATGAGCTTGGGCGCACCGCCCTTGGATTTGCGGAGCACCAGAGATGGTCGTTTCTGTGGTTTGTAATCCCAGCTCTTGTAAATTTGGCTTCATCAGTCCACAGTATTCTTTGTAAAAAATTACGGTTCTGTCTCAAATTTCTATTTATCCACGAACAAAACACAGATCTCGCAGCAAAATCTGGTTCGATCACGTCTTGAACCCGTCGAAAATGATAAGGGTGTAACCCTTCTCTTTTCAAAATTCTCCATACATGCCACTTAGACATTTGAAGTTGCACTGAAATCCGTCTAACGCTTAGTCTAGGATCATTGGTTATTAGTCTAAGCACTTCTTCTTCATCTTCGGGCGATACCAAGCGATTGCGTTCATTAACAGCTCTTTGAATACCTCTTTCCGCTAATCTTGAATGCACGTCGATAAAAGTTTGGCGACTCGGTGTAGGCCTGTTAGGGTACCTTCGTCGATATTCTTGTACAGCCAAATTTGCACTTCCATTGCAAAAGCCATACACAAAGTGTATGTCAGCAATATGTTGCGATGAATATTGACGCTGTGCCATACTTTATCACACTTTTAAATACAAAACACTAACGCAGCACGTAAACAGCACGGACGGTAAGTGAAAGTAGCGATAGCGATCACAACGCAGGGCGAGGGACAACTAAACTAACCCAACTAATAATTTGTCCTTAAAACTGATTTTGTTTCAGGTAGTGGACTAATACGTTCTATCTCGCTTACTCACGGTAGTAACGAACAGTATTTCTCACCTGCTCTCAGATGGAATACAGTGAATGCCATAAATGACACTCTGGCGGTTAACAAAGACGTTTTGTGCTTGCGCATACGCTATGTTCAAACAACAATAACTCTTAAAGTATTAAACATACAGTTGTGAATTTTATGTTGCATTGTAGCGTAGCTCAAAAACTGTCGATCTAGTATAAAAAATAAAAAAGTTCTCGGGGTTGTTTTTGTAGTAATTAACCATTATTGGTTGAATTGCATAATTTTTTGATTTTTTTTTCGACTTTCACATTTTTTTTCAAAAGTTATGGAATTGTGAACACATTGCTTTGTAATGCAGACGGTAGACAATATTATTGCCTTCCGAATAAGCCTATTTTTATCTCAGTATGACTAAAACTTTGAGATATATGATTTTTTTTGTACTCGCATAGAGCATATTTCAACAAAAAAAACAAAATGGCTGCCACATAGCGGGGAAGTGTATTGGACCCAAGCCTATAGTGTAATAGTACTTTAAAATAGCTTATATTGAAGTATTTAGAATATCGCTAGTCCATGTCCGGACACACTGTATTTAGTTAGCTACAAGAGTTTTTGACCCTTTGTCAAGTATTTTTTTAACTGTTTGTTGGAGACGGTTTTTGAAGGCTATTAGTTTTTTTTTTTAAGTTTTTTTAAGTGATTTATAGGCATAAATAACACGCTCAATTGTTTTAGATTTAAGGTAATTGTTAGATTTCTACTGTATGTTATTAATTTTTGATACATTTAACTAGATTATGTCAAAAATTGATTTTTGATTATGAGTACTATTTTGAATTGTTTAGAATGTTGTTAATTTTCTTTTGTATTTGAGTTTAAACATATTTTTAAGTACCTATTTGGAAAAAAATATTTCCAAGCAAAACTGTGATTAAATTTGAATAATAAATAAGTGATCAAATCAAATGGTTTTCTTTCTTACTAACTACATTTAGAGACAACATAGGTTTGAACATTTGCAACATAAGACATAATTCTGTAGGCAAATACCGATGTACACCATCTCTTGTACACATACAACTTTTTGTTTTTATAAAGATTTCATAAAACAACGTCGCATGTGTTGTTAAGTCTTAATGAATTCCAAAAAACAATCTCACATCATTACATGAGAATCAATTTTAAATAAAATACATATTTAAAATAAAACATTAGCGAGCAAAAACAAGTAAACTAAATAAACAAATACCTTTCACCAGAATTTTCTACAAATTTTATTTTTTTTGCAACTTATTTGATTCGCGTAACTTTATTGCTACGCACTGCAACTAGACAATATTGAAGATAGGACTTTGTTCTTGGGACCCGTCGATTTCGTGACTTAAATTTAGGTGATAACAGTCAATGTAGAACGTTAGGTATAGGTTGGTGTAGCATCGCGGACGAGTTCAACTTCCATACGCTACTTCAAAATGCCAACAATCCTATTACTAAACGCATAATTCTGTCAACTGTTTCTCAGATATATGATCCATTGGGATTGCTAAGCCCTTCTGTTATTATCGGCAAGGTATTATTGCAAAAACTTTGGTTTTTAAAATTAGATTGGGATGATCCGCTTCCCACTGATGTCGTGCGAACATGGAAACGGTTTGTTGACAATCTTTCTTATCTTCGCACTATCAAAGTTCCACGACACGTATTTCAATGTGATTCTATTCGGACCGAATTGCACATTTTTACAGACGCTTCACAAACTGCATATGGCGCGTGCGCTTATGTACGTAGTGTAGGTATTAGTGAGGTGACAGTGAAATTGCTTATTTCTAAGGGTAAAGTAGCTCCATTGAAACCCGTTAGTATCCCGCGTTTGGAACTGTGCGGTGCGTTGCTAGGTGCTAGGCTGTTTGAAAGAATTAACCGTTCACTTACTCGTAACTTTGATGACGTCACATTCTGGACCGACTCGACTATCGTGTTAGGTTGGTTACGCATGGCACCTAATTTGCTTAAACTTTTGTGCAAAACCGAGTCGCTGAAATACACGAACTTACGAGTAGGTTTTCTTGGCGACATGTAAGTGGAAAAGATAACCCTGCTGACCTGGTTACGCGTGGTGTGGGTCTTGAGGACTTATCTTCATCCACATTATGGTGGGAAGGCCCTAACTTTATGCACGGCTTTGACTTTGATAGCAATTTAAATCTGCAATTGATTCCAAATGTTAATGACATCTCGCCTAAAGAGTTACCTGAACTCAAAACAAATATTATAAACTCATTATTAACAAAAAATACTACGCTCGAAACATTTTTTCCTTTCAATAGGTTTTCGAATTTTAATCGCATGAGTCATGTTGCTGCATATGTACTACGATTTACTCACAACAGCTGTGCGCGCAACAAAACAAATCAGCTGACAGGTACGATTACTGTTATTGAGTTAAGACATGCCATTAGTACACTTGCACGGTTATCACAAATGGAATCATTTCCAGTTGAGTATAGTTTACTAAAAAATGGAAAAGATGTCAAGTCAAGTGTTAGCCTTGCGAGTTTAAATTTGTTTCTAGATAGTGAAAATATAATTAGAGTGGGAGGTAGAATAAAGAATTCACCTGATTTTAATTATAGTAAAAAACACCCGATTCTTTTGTCTTCTGAACATCACTTTACACTTTTATTGTTTAGGCACGAACATAACCAATCTATGCACTGCGGACTTCAAGCGTTACTATACCGTTTGCGCGAGAATTGGTGGCCACTGTCAGGTAGAAACCTAGCTAAGAAGGTGACGCAACAATGTGTTGTCTGTAAGCGCATTCGAGGTAAAACATTAACCCCACTCATGGGCAACTTGCCCAAAGAACGGGTAACCGCTAGTTTTCCTTTCTTTCGCACAGGTGTAGACTACGCAGGGCCGGTGTTAATACAAAACCGAAAAGGCAGAGGCGCGAAACTAATCAAGTCATACATTTGTCTGTTTATATGCTTCACGACGCGCGCGGTCCATTTGGAATTAGTTAGTGACAACTAACTAATTCCAAAACAACAAACATTTTCAGGTTTTGCGCATTTAACGTTACACGTTGTATTTGACGTCCGTCGACATTGGCAGCCCCGACGATAACAGCTTCCATTGTTCAAACTGGTTGTCCGTCAGCTTACATTCGTCCATCAGGCATGCGTTGGTGTGTAACAGGCCGCTAAAGTTGAAACTGCTGTTTGATATTAAACCGGTCAGTCGACAAAAGTTGTAATGACATTCGACTAGACTGTTCATTATCATTGTCTTGCCCGTCGATGGTGGTCCGATGAAAAACAGGTTATTCTTCTTCTCGCTCTGTCTTGTAAAGTGCTTGAATGTATCCTTGAAGAATTGTTCTTGATTAATCTTGTTAATGTTCAATATTTCCTTAAACTTTTTATTTGATTTCTTCTTGATTTGTTTCGTCGATCGGTCCGTTGAGCAGCTCAAACTTTGCTTTGGCTCTTTCGAATCGTTGTTTTATCGATTCCGAAAATACCAAAACTCTTGCGACGTGGATGTAAGTCCGGATTTTTTCTGCATAGTGTTTAGAGCAGACAAAGTCAATCCCTTCACTTGATTGAGCAAATAATCCCATTGCTTCCGCTTCTGTGAAAGCATCGTGTCGGCATAAAAGTATAATAACATCTGTGTTTCTGTTACTATCTTTGCAATTTGTTCCGCCGTTTGAGTTTGAACTGTTTTGTTGTCCATCCAAAATTTTCCTGATTTTGCTTGAAATTTGATGTCTGGAGTCTCCATCTTGATCGTCATCGGCTTGAATAACTGGATTGTCCATTCCATCGATCCCTTCTTCAGATGTTCCGCTTTCTGGTTGAAATACTGAATCTCCCCCCTCGGCACAATCAGCTTCATACTTCGCCGTTTTCTATTGATACGTGCCTCCCATTCCACAGTGATGCTCGGCGCACTGACAAGTTGCAATATGTTCTTTACTGAGAATATCTTGTAACACTTGACGACCATTGCCGGAATAAAGATACTCGCGTACACAAGACAGGCAGTCAACTGATTTATTCTTGTAGGCTCCGCGTCGAATAATTCGTCCCAATCGTGAGTTAAATCCCCACTGTTTATTCGTAGAATAGTATATGAGATGCAACGTCCGACTCAAGTGTATTTACCGATGTATTCTCCAGTTACCCCGAATATACCTCAGTCACATCAAGCACTGCGCCAACCAGAAGCACAAGAAACTGATTTCAATGACTTTTAAATTTTTGGTATTTGGGCCATCGCGCTAAGTAAATTTGTACGATTTGTGTTTCTTAACGACTTAAGTGCTAACGACCATAAGGTACTATTTCTTGTGGAGTGTCACATTTTAGGAAGAGATACTTTTAATTTTATCAGATATAAGTAATTATTAAAAAAAAATTGTACTTAATAAAAACAGAAGATGTCAACACTTGATCTCAAATAAATAAATAAACACACATTATGCTAAGTTAGGACAAATCTAGTATCGATAACTACTGCTTATCAAATCATACCTAGTCTAGATTTACTCAAATCAATCAATGTTTTTTCCAAAATAAAACAAATAAAACATAAAAAGATATTTTACTAACCTTAATATTATCAATAGTCTTTCTTCTTGGGCTTCAGAAGCAGCATACAGATTGGTTCCCTCCAATGTGTATGCTGCTTCTGAAGCCCAACATTCACTTTTGACAATATAAAATCGTAACATTCTGGTGACATTTTATATACGTCGGGAAAACGATCAGGGAATTCATGTAATTGTTCCATTATTTTAAAATATCTGTGCTCTTGTGACAATTTCCACACTGGGTGCACCCAATATCTTCTGGACCTTTGCACATTAATTAATTGCAGCAAAGCAAGCGCGTCTTCGTCTTCTGATGACGAAGACATCTTATCGCACCAAATTCAGCCTATAAAATGCCGCGTCTGAACGTTTCTTGCCTGTTCCACGCCTCTTCTGATATAATTCAAATTGCGTCTGCGCCGTATCTGTCCCACGCCTGCGCTGCGCCTGCCCCGTGCCTTCGCCTTACGTCGCTTGTGTGTGTTTTAGGCCTAATAGTTTCTCAAACTTACTGCTGTTGGTTTCACAGAAAATGGAGTTACGCAATACGAAAAGCGTAAAATTAAGCAAATTTCGATCGAAATGAAACCAACTGGTCTCAATCATTTGCCAATAATGTGTTACGCAATTAGGGAGCAGTGCATACTTCCTTTCTTATCGCAACTCCGTACCTCGCGCGTTATCTTTGTTTTGACTAACCTTTCATGACTAAAGACGAGTACGGTACCATGTTTACTAGGGTGGAGTGAACTTGGAAAATATTTTTTTCTTTTGGAATTTCACTTTTCCTGTGTCATTAACCGATGACCGTACATAAAAGCTTTATTCATGCTAAAAATCAAAACCCTACGACTTTATTTTGAGGTGGCGCGCTAAGAGGGTAATTTGAAAAAAAAAAACACAATTTTTACGTCTATCGTGTACCTGCACGTCAATGTTATTGTGTATCTATATGTATGTTATCTATATGTATGTTATCTATATGTATGTAGTTCGTCCATTGCAGCATCAGACGAGGATGAAGATGTGATTTTTAGAACAGAAATAACAACTCAATCAACCAGAGAAACTGAACAAATGAGAAGTAATTTGCAAAACTTACCTACTGCTTGTGACCGAACTGGAGTTTCTGACCGAACTGGAGTTTCTGACCGATCTGCTGCATTAATCGTAAATGCTGCATTGTTGGATTTAAACATTATCAGCACTGAAAACTCGTCAAAAGTAATAGATCGAAGTAAAATACGTAGAGAGCGGAAAAAAGCACGCAAAGATTCACAAAGCTTTGAGAGCAAACAAATTTTGACGGCTATTTACTTCGACGGTCGTAAGAATAAAACTTTAATCATGACTAAAAGTGGCAGTATCTCACAACGGAAGAATATTACTGAAGAACATATTTCAATTATTTCAGAGCCTGGTTCTGAATATATCGGTCATCTTTCTGTTGATTCTGGGAAAGCCACAACTATTGTGAAACATATGATTGAGTTTCTTGAGTCAAAGTTTGAATATCGGCCATATTTGGTAGCTACAGGACATAAAAATGGAGTCATAACTTTATTAGAAAAACATCTGCAAAGACCTTTGCAATGGTTTGTGTGCTTATTACATGCAAATGAACTACCACTTCGTCATTTATTTACAAGCCTTGATGGTACAACTACAGGACCAAACAGTTTTTCTGGGATCATAGGGAAAATGTTAGAAAAATGCCAAAATTGTCAAATACAGGTGTTCGAACGCATTCCCATAGAATTAGCGGATTTGAATACTACCCTTAGCACTGATCAAAAATATTTATATGAAATATGCTCTGCCATTTCGACATGTACTACGGTCCCACAAAACTTAGCCAGCAAAGATCCTGGTATACTTGCACATTCACGGTGGTTGACTTGCACTAATAGAATTCTTCGTTTATATGTTGGAACAACGAAACCTTCTAAATCTTTAAAAGATCTTGCAACTTTTATAATGAAAGTCTATGCACCAACTTGGTTTGACATTAAAATAAAACCTTCTTGCAAATATGGTCCAATTCATATCTTTAACATGATTTGTATCTACCGGATGACCAAGAAAGCGTTGTTATAAAAACTATTCAGAGAAATTCCTTCTTTTCACATCCAGAAAACATACTATTAGCAATGTTACAAGATAATGAGTCTCACATAAGGGAACTAGGACTTCGTAGAGTTTTAAAGGCAAGAAAAGAGTTTAAAAGAAAGAAAGTAAGAGAATTTTAACTCCCAAATCTTAAAATCTATGCATCGAATTATTATGATTTGATTGACTGGTCAAATGAAAAAATAACAGAACCTCCGATGACCATGAAATATAGTGACGCAGAAATTTCAAGCGTGATTTCCTCAGGTGGCAAATTATTTGAAATCGAAAAGTATCCTTGCCACACTCAGGCAGTAGAACGGTGCGTCAAGCTCGTTACTGAGGCTTCTTCATCTGTTTGTGGGCCAGAGGCAACAGATGGATTCATTCGCACGAGGATAAAGGCAAGGCAAGACATACCAGTATTTGACACAAAATCACATTTTTTTAAGCAAAAAGAAGAATCTGGTTAAAATGCTTTTATTTAATATATTTTGTATATTTATAACTACAATACTTAATTTCAAGCTTCAATATTTTCATTTTGATAAATAGTTTGTCTCAAATAAAAACTTTATAAAAAACAAATTTTGTTATTTTCTTTAACTTTTAAATTTGATGCGACACCTTAACATATAAACGTAGGAACTTGAAATTTTATTTTTATATCTCTAAGAATGTCGATCATCCTGTAACGTTGTAGTCTATTATTTTAGTAAATAGGTAAGCATACCAAAACGTCAAGTCATTGTGATATAGTTCCAACCCACAGCATATTGTCTTGACAACAAACTACACTTGAGCATCTCCAAATATCATTATATAAATTTCACAATTGTTAAACAAATTTTTCACAAATTTTAAGTATAGGCTAAATAATGCCTTGCTAAGTAATACCTCTATTGTAAGAGATCTTGGTGTTCTACTGGACAATAAGTTATCGCTTAACCAACACGTAGAAAGAATTGTTAATAATTCATTTAAGATGTATGGGTTTGTCATGAGATCATCCACTGAGTTCAAGCGGCCCTCCACCTATCTCTACTTATACAAGACGCTTGTACGCTCACAGCTGGAATATGCGGTCCCAATCTGGAACCCGTTTTACAAAAAATATATAGGTATGATCGAGAAAGTCCAGCGTAAATTTCTTCGAGCAATGTACTATAGGTGCCATAAAAGGTCTTTGTCATACTCACAATTGCTAAGCAAATATAACATGTTAACATTAGAATCTAGACGTAAGTTCCTAGAAGCCAACATACTACATGGTATTGTTCATAATCACTTCGATTCCATCGATCTCACGAGTAAGTTATGTTATGTGGTCCCCCGGACTGTAAATAAGCGTAGTGTCCGTGCAGGTACATTGTTCGTTGTTAATATCTGTCGGACTAATTCCGGTTTGCGTTGCCCAGTTCGTCGTATGGTGGAGTCTTATAATCGCAACTTCATTGATATTGATATTTTTGTATGTTCCAAATCGAAATTTAAGTCTGATGTTTTTAAAATTTTATCTATGGAAAATGGGAAATAGTGTGAACCGTTTATTCTAAATTTAATTTACTTCAAATATTTTAATTATTTTTATTAATGAATTGTATTGTTCTGTCAAATCCTTTTTTTTGTGATAATAAGGAACAATCCCTTAATCTTATCCAAATATTAATCTATATATAGATATTCATTTTTTTAAAATAATTATTTTATTATATTGTTTTAATAATCAATTAGTTTAAATATCTAAGTAATGCTAATCTAGTGGCACTTTTTACGTTATCCTAATTTTGTTAACATGCGGATAATGTAGTGGGCTGCAATATTGTTAATACTACTTATGTGTCTAATTGTTATTTATAAACATTTTATATTTTTATATTTTTGACAGGCCTGTTGGTCTAGTGGTCAGTGGCCCTGACTGCTATGCCCAAGGTCGTGGGTTCGATTCCCACCTAGGACAAATGTTTGTGTGATGAGCACGATCATTTGTTCTTTGTCTGGGTGTAATTTATCTATAATATGTATGTATTTAGAAATATATATGTATGTTTATCAGTTGTCTAGTACCCATAGCACAAGCTCTGCTTAGTTTGGGACTAGATGGCGTTGTGTGAAAGTTGTGGAGTTGTGGATTATTATTATATATTGTAACTGTTTATTGTCCCATAATAAAATAAAATAAAAACCCGTTCACATCACTTAACCTCTTGAGACCGTGGGTACACATATGTGCACCTATAATTTATTCAAGCTAAAACTAGTAACGACATCTTTTGACAGCTTTTAGTACTTGAATAAGTTATTATAGATTCCAGAGTTTCGATATAAGTCTATAGATGGCGTCGCGGAGAAAGTTTGTCGAATAATTCTTTCATTCAAAGGTCAATGGGCAAATTGTATGGGAGAAAAACCCACGGCGGACAGCAATGAAATTGTGAGGATATATAGATAAATGTCCCTAGTTTAACATGGTAAAGGTCGCTTTCTTGTGGGTTGTGGGAATTTCGAAAAAAAGGGGGATTCGTCACTTTGTAACAGATGACGCAGGATTGAGGCATCTGATGTTGTCGATATGGCCCCACAACGTCTAATATTAGTCATCGGTGCAAACAACCAGAAAAGGCAAAGTTTCGGAATTTGTTATGACTATAGGTTTTTCTTTGAAATAAAAAATTCGCACTTTTTGACATATAAGTATGTTCCGTCCATCACAAAAATTCCATTTGAATTTTGGTTGCCACCACAAAATATGGCTTGGGATCGAAACGTTTCTGGCTACTGCATCATCTCGAGTTAAATACCGCGGCATAAAATCTTCAGTTAAGTATTGTCTAGCTATTTGTCTACCTTTCTCTCAAATGTTCTTCTAGACATATTGAATTTTGATGCTAAGCGCTCGTCTGATTCGCAGGTTCTTATTTTTACCAAATAAACCCATAAAACGGTGGCAGAATATTCAGATCTGACAAGAAGAGATGGCGTTTGTTGTAAAATGCTGTTAAATTGAATTTTAGTTAAAGACGTCCAAAAATGCAGCTCGTCATCATCAGTGTGGTATTATTTGTTGTAAAAATAACAGTGCGTGATTCCGATATCTTTCTAGAAACAGTTCTGTAAGAATGTTTTCTGCGACGTAACACGGATCTGTTACACACCACACAATTATTACATCTATCCATATCTAAAAAAATCCAAACAAACAGTAAATAATCAGGTCCAGCAAACGTGTTTAGGCAGTCGATAAAAACAGAAGATAACCAGTAAACGCATATATCACAACGAAAGACATCGAAGGACTGCGATGACATGAACGAAACAATGCGCCAGCGCAACGAGCGAGACTTGACTAATGTGTGAGAGAGGGGTATCGAACGTATACCTGCCGATTTTTATCACAAGGGACTCACTTGCACTCGCCTAAACGCTTTAGTAGCTATAACACAACGATAAGTTAATTACTTAAATAAAGTGTTCGATTTTTTTAATAAACATATTTTTGGTTCAAACTTTGTTCTCCCATGGATTACAAATAAAATAACCATAAATAATGTTAAGTGAATTTACACTCTTTCATTTTATACCATTTTCATTAATGTCCGCGACCGGGTCGGATTACGCCCAATGACCTTTGTCGGTTGTAATTTTTGTCACGTAACAGCTACTTGCAATATTTGAAATTCGTTAAAAAATTAAATTGTTCAGTTTAGTTCGATATTTTTGTTGATTTGTGTTGCTAAATTATTGGACTAACGTGTGAAAGGTAAGTTTTTCATCTGTTTGATTTTTTTATTGTGTTATTGTCGTCTTGTTTTAATGGTACACGTATGTGTACCTCAGGACTAAAGATTACTTTTGTGACATTTATGATTCTTTTTCAGCTTGAATATGGACGACCGAGCGATTGAGGATATCCTGAATAACAGTGACTTTGACTTTTCTGGAGACGATGATGATGAAGAGTATTTGCCTCCAGATGTCTTAAGAGCTCTTCAGGAGTATGAAGATGCGGAAAATAGTGGAGAAAGCGAAGTTGAAGAAATATCTGAAGAAGCGAGACAAGACGACGAAAATATTGAAGAAGTAAGTCAAAGTACATCACGATTATTGTGGCGGAAGAACGTAATGCCTTGCCGTGGGCCTGATATTGCAGATGACGTGCTAATTTCGCAGGGGAGTTCAGACATGAATGTCTTGTACTGTTTTTATGAGTATTTGGGGCTAGACTTTTGGGAATTATTAGCAGAACAGAGCAACCTGTATTCAGCTCAGAAAAGAGATCTAAAGTCAATAGAAACAAATGCTATTGAAATGATCCACTTTGCCGGCGTGCAACTGATGATGGGCTCCCTCAAATATCCCCAGGGAAAGCTCTACTGGTGTCAAGATCTTTGTGTACCTATAATTAGGGATACAATCAGTCGTGATCGTTTTTTTGAGCTTAGGAACTATCTGCACTTAGTGGACGTCAACCAGCCAAATGCTAATGACAAGCAGTGGAAAATCAGACCTTTGATAGACCGCATTCTGAAAAAATGTCATAGTTTGCCACGCTCGAAACATATGTCAATTGACGAGCAAATGATACCATTTTCCGGACGATGTGAATTCCGCCAATACGTGCCAGCTAAGCCAAATCCACTTGGCCTGAAGAACTTCGTGCTGCCCGAGATGGGTTGGTATTGGATTTTGAAATTTATGTTGGCAAGGATACATTACCTGCAGATACCATGAAAAATCTAGGACTAGGAGCGGGTATCGTGGAAAAACTTTGTCGTACAATTACCGGTAGCTGTGTTTTGTACACAGATAGATTTTTTACCAGTCTGAAGCTGGCAGAACATTTACTGGAAAAAAATTGCGGCATTTTTCTAACTGGAACTGCAATGTCAAATAGGATTGGGCTAGTAGCAAAGAAACTGAAGAATGACAAGGCATTAGGAAGAGGAGAGTGGGATGAAAGAGTAAGAAGTGATGAGAATGTGTGTGTAGTAAAATGGATGGATACAAAGGCCGTGACGATGTTGTCTACATGTTCAGGGAGCGCTTCTGCAGATACCTGCAAAAGGTGGTGTAAAAAAGAAAAGAAGAAAATAGACGTAGCCCGGCCAGCAGCAATCAGAAATTACAACACCTGTATGGGTGGAATAGACTTGTGCGACAGACTAATCGCTTACTACCGGAGTGCAATGCGAACAAGAAAGTGGACTACAAGAACTTTTTGCCATTTTATTGATTTGGTTGTCGTCAATTGCTGGATAATGTACACCCGCTGTTGCACCGAAGAAAATGTCCAACGCAAGGACAAGTTAGGCTTACTACAATACCGACTGAATTTAGCCAAAGCCTTGATGAAGTATAGCGGCGGAAGGGTTGAACCCAACTTCTTGGCTCTTGGTTCAAGATCTCGTCCCAGCGCCAGCCCTTCGATAAGATCCCGCTCGACTTCTGCAAGCGATGTATGTGAACCGCCCACAAAAAAACACCGGCAAGTTGTACCCCAACCACAACCTGAAATTAGGCTTGACAATGTGGGTCATCTGCCGCGATTTGTGGACAGCAAGTTCGCTTCAAAATGTCGACATCCAACGTGTTCCTCACGCTGCCGCACCATGTGTGTCAAATGCAATGTGTGCTCAAAAATAATTGTTTTGAAAGCTACCACAATTACAAGAGCTTTGGCCCACGCTGAAACCTAAGGTACACATATGTGCACCAACTTTTTTATTAATTATATTAATTAAAAAAAAAACTAAAAAAAATTGTGTGTCTTATTTATACCCCTATAACTACAATAAACCACAAAAAACATTATTATCATATTTGGTTCAAGTTCAGGTCTTAAGAGGTTAATGCGCCTTTGTTTTGTCTCACTCGCTCACATCTTATGGTACGTTTACACGCTTGCCAAGCCTTGGCAAGGATCGACAAACGCAAGCATGTAAAAAGGGCGTTTGGGTTGGCTTGCGTGGGCTTGTGCCTGCTTGCTTCCGATCCAGTCGAGTGTCGGTTTTTTTACGCAGATCAAAGGGCGTTTGCGGCAAGCGCTTGCGATGCATTTACATGTTGGTCCGCGTTTAGTAGCTATTGTGATCTCGCGGCGAGTACACGCTTGCTTGATTTTACAAAAAATAAATAAAAAATGAGTTGCTGGTCGAATGAGGAGAGTCTTTCGTTTCTGGAACATTACCAAATGGAACCATGCATCTGGAATCCGAAAGATGCAAATCATAAAGATAAGAAGAAACAAGCAGATGCATGGATTCGTCTTGCTGAACTTACTGGAAGGCCAGTAAAGGAAATAAAAAATTAAAAAGAGATATTGATGACTACTTTTCGCAAGCACTTGAAAAAAAAACGTGAATCTATGCGTTCTGGCGCAGGTATGTTCCTACGATACATTTATAATTATTTTGATAGTCTGCTTAGCAATGTTTAAAAGCGTTGGTTAGTTTCTCGATTATTCCGCAACTATCTCGCTCTAATTTTCGATGTTTTTATTTTATTTTAGCTGCCGAAGAAATATACAATCCAACTTGGTATGCTTACGAAACCATGGAGTCATTTTTACTACCAGTATATACTTGCAATGAAGGGATAAACACCGAAACAGTAAGTAAATAAATTTATTTATTCTAAATAAAAAAAAACACCGTTGGTACCTACATATACCTACATTTATTTATACATTTTTATCAACTTATCCAATCCTATTAAAATATGAAGGAAATTCTTCTCTGACTTCTCTGGCGTTCACCGGAGATCTTCCTGGTATTTGTGGTAAATTTTGCAATGCATTATATTCGTCGCTATCTCTACGCCATGAACCAGGGGTAACCATATTTCCACTACTGTCATATACGTCAAACGAACTCTGAGGAGTATATCGATTTGAAGAACTTTTACTTGTCCTCAAAAAGTTATGTAGTAATACACAAGTCATCGTAAATTCCGTTACAGTTTGTGGTTCTAAATTGATAGGGCGTCTGAATATTCTGAAAACTGAGGTTAAAATTCCAAACGTATTTTCAACTACAACTCGGGATCTAGATAAATTTTGGTTAAATAACCTTTTTGGTGAGCCTACTTCATGGTTTTCAGGGTAGGATTTCATTACGTGTTGACTCAATGCAAAAGCACCGTCAGCTAAAAACACGTATGGAATATTAATATTCGATCCTGGAAGTGGACATGGTGGTGGAAAATCTATCTCGTTTCTAATTATTCTTTTCCATAGTAAACAATTATTAAAGACGCCGCCGTCACTTATTCTTCCTTGACTCCCGATGTCTGCGAATACAAATTTGTATTTGCTATCCACTAAAGCCAAAAGGACAATGCTGAAGGTTTTCTTATAATTGAAATACTCTGTTCCACTATGCGTTGGGCTTTCAATGACTACATGCTTGCCATCCAATGCACCTATGCAATGTGGAAATTTAGTCCTGAAACCTTCTTCTATATTAAGCCATCCTTCTGCTGTGGTGGGCATCTGTAAAAAGAAAGTAAATGAAGTGTAAGTTTAAGTATATTATTTTTTTTGCAGCAATCACAACAAATAGAAGAAGATACAGATCAGACAGAGGATGACCCTCTGATAAGAGACCGTACAAGTACGGTTACCACACCATCCAGACCACCATCTAGATCACCATCCAGACCACCATCCATACAAGCTGTTACTAATAAACGTCATCGCCCTGCTTCTGAAACGGCTGAAAAGCAAATGGCCGTGGCTTTTGGACAATTAACAAATGTTTTGGGTCAAAGGCAGAATGAAAATATACCTGCTCACAAAGACGATGATTGCGATCTATACGCAAAATTATTGGCTATAAAGCTACGTGAACTGTCAACTGATGAACGAAAAATTATGATGTACCAAATAGATGGGTTGTTTATAAACAGAATCAGTCAAAAATCAAATGAGCGTCATACACCATACCCTCAATATTATTCTCGACCGTCGTCAATGGCTGGTGCATATTCAACACCATCTCCTCAAGTCATTCCGAGTCGGCCAACATCAGTTAATAGTGTTTATTCTGAACCTATTCATAACAACCAAAGTTTTTTTCCCTCTCCAAACACACAAACTTCTTATCCAGCGCCAGACATGGCAAAACATATACCAACTCCAATAGCTCCAGCTCCGTCTACATCAACAGCACCCTCGTCATCTATTCGTATCATATTGGACCAAATCATCAACCCAGCCCCACGTGAAACCAACATTATAAACATGGCTATGTTGAATGCTTTCGAAGATTTTGATTCGTCGACATAATTCTTATTTTAATTAATAAATAATTAAACAATAAAGCAGTCGGCTAACATACATTCATAGAACAGATTTCCTATGATTCTATTAAAATCTAAATAAATGTATAACATAATGTTTTGTTTTATTCCTACCTTAACTAGATCCTTTAGAATTTCATTAAGAGCTCGGCAAACTTCACGAATGATTATTGATATCATAGAGACAGATACTTTAAACAAGTAGTGAAGGCTTTTGTAAGAATCACCAGATGCCAAAAATCGTAGCGTAGGTAATGGCAAGACGAAATTTGGCTGGTATAGCTTCTCTGAAGTCTGTATCGTGCTTGGATCTCTCTCTCTCTTTAGTCGTTCACTCTTGACAGAGTGGTCGTGGTTGATGACTCTGCATTCTCTTTGGCCAAAGCAGCTCTCGCGATGCTCCTCCACTTATTCCGGTCTTCAGCGTCTCGGAAATTCTGAACTATGGAGGTTTGTGTTGACGCTTTGATAAGGTCTGTCCAACGCGTAGGTGACCGACCGCGTGACCGCTTGCCCTCTACTTGTCCCTGGACAACGAGTCGTTCCATGGAGTGTTCGTTACGAACCACGTGGCCGAAATATTTGATAATTCGTATTTGCACAGTCGACGATAATCTTTGCTTGACTTTTAGTTCCTCCAGGATCGAAACATTGGTCCGAAACGCTGTCCAGGGTATCCGTAGCAGCCGCCGCCAGCACCACATCTCCAGTGCATCAATTTTGCGTCGGTCTTTGAGGCGAACCGTCCACGTTTCTGCGCCGTATAGGAAGATCGGGAAGACTAGACTTCTCATTAGGCGGACTTTTGTGGCTTTGGTGATATTACGGTTGCACCAGACTCTTTTAAGCTTGTCAACGGCAGATCGTGTGATAGCACATCTCCTTCAAATCTCGTCTTCACATCCTCCAGTGTTTGTGATAGTGGAACCGAGGTACACATAAGATTGGACAACCTCACAGTTGCCAACCATAGAGATGTCAGGATGGTTTAGTTCAGCTCGGTCCACGATCATCATCTTGGTCTTGTCTCTGTTGATCGTCAGTCCGAAGGAGAGGCTTGTTGTCTCTAGACGGGTCAGCAAGTTTTCCATGTCTTTCTTTTGTTTGGGTGAGAAGAGTAGTGTCGTCGGCATATCTTAAGTTAGATATCTTCCGACCTCCCACTGAAATGCCTTTGTCCCATTGATCCATAACGATTCGCATAATAGATTCCGTGTATACGTTGAACAGGAGTGGAGAGAGTATACATCCCTGTCGGACACCAGCGTGTGTATGAAAGCTTTTCGAGTCAACGTCGTCTATCCGAACAGTCGCAGTTCCGTCCTCGTAAAGTCGGCGTATGAGACGAACTAGGTGAATAGGTACTCCCATTTGAATGAGTACGTCCCATAACTTATGCCATCTCACGGTATCGAAGGCTTTGCGAAAGTCAACAAAGCAGATGTAGAGTGGGATGTTAAACTCTCTAGACTTTTCAATTATTTGTCGAAGAATTAGAATCTGCTCTCTTGTTCCTCGACCCTTGACGAATCCCGCCTGCTCAATAGCTATTTCGAAATAATCCCGAAAAGTACTCCTTCATATCATCAATACCAATTGATGATATGAAGGAGTACTTTGCTGGCGTGTGTAATTAAAGATATAAGTCTGTAGTTGCCACATTTCTTCGTTGATCCCTTTTTGTGCAGTGGTATGAACACAGAGTGTGCCCAGTCTCGAGGCCATTTCTCTGTCTCCCAGATGCGGTTGCAGATAACATGCATTATATCAGCTCCGTATTCACCCATAGCTTTAAAGACTTCTATTGGAATGGTATCAACACCTACAGCCTTATTCCTCTTCAGGTGCTCAATTGCGGCTCGAACTTCGCTTTTCAGGATTAGTGGTTCCATAGCATTCTGTAATAGTGTACTAGTGCACGATGGTGTTGTGCTGCTGTCGCTGAAAAGTTGCGCGCAATAATCCCTCTTGCTCCGCTTGGATATCATTGGTGACATTTTTTGCAGTAAAAACTCAAAATCAGAATAGCTCATTCGGCAGAAGTTATCAAACTCTCCAGATGGTTCATATAAAAGTTCATTAAATTTCTCTTCTATAAATATTGTCTGTAACAAATAAAATATATCGTAAGTATTGTGGCATAACTCAACTGCAACAGATAATGGTTAAATCAAAATAGTAGTTACCTGGTACGATTATGATGAATCTTTTTCATCCACCATCTTCGCTGTCGTCGAGCTCTCCTTTTTTTTATTTCACTTTGCTTACATTTCAAATAAAAGTACGTTAAATCAAACGCAATAGCCGTCACAAGTTCGGTGTCCGCCATGCTTGGATGTATATTGCAGACTGACGCATTCACAAGCGTATAAACGCCTTTCAAACGCCAAACGAAATTTGTGGAGGCTTGGGACTGTTTGCAGTTTGCCAAGGCTTGGCAAGCGTGTAAACGTACCATTAGGAACAAATTTACTTCCCACTCCATACGGCCTATGCGCGTCGCGAGCCGCGACCGAGGAGCGGGCGAGAGGACGGGCAGTTGAGTCGCGCGTTCACGCATAATACACTTGTGCGTGACGTCACACGGGCCGTCTCACTAAGCATTCTAAAGCTCAGATTTTGTTTGAACTATTTTAATATTAAAGTTAAAAAGTTTTCATATAAATTCTGTAATCCCCATATTGGGTAAGTGTTGAACAAGTTACGCATTGCTTTCTCATTTGTCATGGTGGTCAATGATTTGCAAAATTGTGTTTCATCATCTTTTTTTTTTTCTTGACACCCATTTCTATTCATTTCAATAATTTCTTCTAACCATAAACCTTAGCTTACATGATTATTTGTGTTCATACTAATGTAAAAGTGCTTCAAACCGTTTTTTCTTTAAGCTTTGTAAACTCCGATTCTGAAGGTGACCTTGACACACATTCGCCTTAAGCGTAGTAGTACTTCATCCGCTTTACGCTTATGCTTACGCCGCCGTGGTCACCGTCAGGAGAGGATTAGCAGAGGGCACAGTTATTTATTTCCTGGACATAAATTCCAGGGTTTCAAGTTCCGGGTAAATTTGGCCAAGAATACCGCCGCCGTACTGTCGTGACATCTGGCGGTCAACACGGAAGGCTGACTTCAGATACCTCTTCAATAAACCCTGCGGGTTATCTACCACCCAGGGTCAACTCCTCAGCTCCTGCGTCATCTTTAGCTACGCGTAAAGCCAGGACAGTACTTGACGCGCCTACCTCCTTAGGACGGAAAAATTATGACGGGCCTTTCGTACCTACGACCTAGAATAAATTAATATTGAAAGTGTTTAGTGAGTTGGTGTTTTATTTATCTCATTAAAATTAGTTTATGTTGACTCACACGCTTCAATCCATTGGTGATACAGGAGTAACAAAGTTTAACATTTTTTTTTTTCATTCCACCCTAATGTCTACAAAAAAAAACGACATGAACTTTATGAGCAAATTCATTAACAAATTCGACGGAAACCGCGAAAAACTTAATAAATTTTTAAATACATAATTGCAGAAATGCAATAAGCCTCGCATCACCATCTCAACAAGACACAATATTAAAATATATTTTAAGCCAACTTGAAGGCCGTGCCGAAAGTGCGTCCTCCATTAAAGAATTCGGAAACTGGCAACAGTTAGAAGAATTTCTTAAATATCAATTTGGCGAGAAAAAACATTACGCTGCACTACTCCCGGATCTCCAAGATTGCTGTCAAACTAATAGCGAAACAGTCAACCGTTCGCACTACTCGTAGAGACATGCCTAGCCAAACTATTAAACCAAATCAATATTTCAATACCCACGAAAAAGAAAGGTGAACTGACTGGCCGTATCGCTGCAATGCAAGACTTAGCATTGCATACATTTATCAGTGACTTAAATTCTCGACTAGAAACTGTAATCAGATGCCGTGACCCTGAAACTTTAAATGAAGCCATTCGCTTCGCCGTGTCCGAAGAAAAAAATATTACAGACCACCACTAAGCGTAATCCATCAGCTATTAGTTCCAATTCGCCTAATCAAGGACGTTGGTCTCAGCGTCGATTCCAACGAAACCGAAACCTTACGCAACAAGGTGTTTCAAACGAGCGCAATAGTCAAAGACCATCTACTTCAGGTCCTCCAGTGTGCCGTTATGGTAAAAACGTGGGCCACACTATTGAGGAATGTCGAAAACGGGAATTCAATAATCGCTTAAGAGATCAAAATTTCTCAATTTTTCAATTTTAGTAATCACCAGGTTGGTAGTTCATTCAGCAGAGTAAATGCTATACATGGTGTGTCATTAATTTTAGTAAATAACCAGCTTAAATTTAAGGACCGAAAGGACATTGTGAGCCTCTCTGTTGAGCGGACAATTGAAATAGCCTGTATAGAATTGGAGCAGTTCATTATATTAAGCGTGTGCAGACCTCCTTCAGGATTGTATGATTGTTTTGAAAAGGTTATGGATGAAGTGTTGCACAAAATCTGTAATACAAACAAGCCCATCATCACTTGTGGTGATTTCAATGTTAATTTGTTAGATAATTCTGGATTAAGTACTAAAATCATAAGTGTTCTGTATTTATCCCATGATTGGACGAATTTAATAGTGAATGTCTGGATGCGCTCGCTAAGTCGGCATGTGATTGGCTGTCCCGTACCCACGAGCTGCTGCACATATTCGCGACAACGTGACAAGCGCGCCATCTTTTAAAAGTTTGGTGTGCGAGCGGAGCCGTCCAGTCTGTCGTCCGCCATTGACCCATGAACTATCTAATTTTTGACTCCGTGAGTGAAAATTGGTAAAACAAGGACAAATTGTGCATTACCGTGTGGTGTCACTCGTGCCAATCTCCGTGGTCAACGGTACACTCAAAAGACCGTTCAGATCTAGTGGGAGCCAGCCGCAGCAGGAGAAAAGGTGAGTCGTATTCAGCCATCTCTCTGTTGAATTTGTTCCTGGATTGGGAAGGACGGAGAACTCCGTTCGTACAGAACTACCTATATTTATTTCTACAACCAGCGTAATCTTACAGTCCACTCCTCTATTCCACATTCTGGTCCTTCGAGCCGGATTTCTAAATTTCATTTTGCTAAAACCACGCTTCCAAAATGGCGGAAGTTTTAGAAATGAAACGTAAAATCTTATTAGTGAGAAAGGAATATTTATTTACGAAGATACAAAAGCTTTATGACTATTCCAAAAAGTTGGGAAATGATCCAGATAAATGGCAATTGTTTACGGTATCATTGTCGGAAATGGAAAGTGTTCGTACGAAATTTGAATCCGCCATATTTGATTTGTACGAAATAGAAGTGCAAATAAAACCTACTGCAAAAATGTCAATAAGTGAACTTGAAGCATTTGACGAAATGTATAATGCATGTCAGTTAATCGCTCGTAAATATTCGAAATTAGAATCCGAATACTGTACTGAGTTAGGTAAAAAGGATTTAGTAGTACCCGCGTTACCAAAGATAACATTATTTCAATTTGATGGAGAAGTTGAAAACTGGATAACTTTTTATGACACGTTCTCATCATTAGTTCATAATAGAAATTTCTCAGATATCGATAAATTCCATTATTTACTCTCATGCGTTAAAGGTCCAGCTTTAAATATCGTTAAAAATCTACCTATTACTGCCGCTAATTACTCATTAGTTTGGCAAAGTTTGGTGGATAAATATCACGACCACAGAACACTAGCATGTAGGTATTTCGATAAAATGTTCAACTTTTTACCGTTAACTGAAGATACTACGTCGAACTTAACTTCATTTATAGAAACCTTTGATCATTCACTTAAAGCGATTCAAGCATTGAAAATTAATAACTTAGATGATTTTTTATTGTCATTTGGCATTACAACGACTCGATCCTCATACTCGAAAGTTATTCGAAGAATGTCGTGATCAGAAGTCGATACCTACGTTTGCCGAACTAATATCTTTTGTCAACAAACAAATTAAAGTTCTAGAACACACTTTTACAGACAGCTCTTCGAATAATACGTCGAAACAAAAGACACAAAATAAAAACCAACTTAAATCTTCGTCTAAGTCAGTTCTTAATACGGCACAAGCTCCGCAAAATAATAACAACCGTAATAATAATAAATCAAATTTGACTTGTGTGATTTGTAAACAAAATCATATGATATATCGATGTGATCAATTTCGTAAATTGTCTGTCGATGAAAGAATGAGCCGTGTTCATTCGCTAAAACTTTGTCATAATTGTCTTAAATCTGATCATCAATCTAATGCTTGTAAAAGTACAATGACTTGCGGGGTATGCGCATCATCGCATCATTATTTATTACATAAAGATAACGCGAAGAAGGAAAGCGCGGGAATATCGTCCGTGGCGAGCTCCCTGTCAGCGCAGCCGTCTCTGTCGCACACGCAGCAAGCGCTAGTGTCGTCTCACTTCGTAAGTGACACAACACACGCACCCGTACAGCAAACATTGATTAGTAATAACTGCGATTATGGAGTAGTGTTAGGCACTGCACTTACGCACGTTATTGACTGTGTTGGTCAATATCAAGACTGCCGTGCAGTCATCGATTCTGGCGCTCAGAGTTCTTTTATAACTACTGAATGTGCTCAGAAACTAGGATTACAACGTAAAAAATGTCCTTTTACCATTCACGGTATAGGTGGGGGCATAGTTAAAAATCAAGGCATGGTTACTTGTACATTAAAACCAAGACATGCTAAGGGTCCAACATTTAGTGTTAATTTAGTAGTTATTTCGAGGGTGTCCGCTGATATGCCTAATATCTCTTTCACAGATAATGTCATTAACGAATATAACACTTACAAGTTAGCGGATCCATTGTTTTTTAAGCGTTCGCGAATAGATATTTTGTTAGGTAACGACATAGTGCCAGATATCATTAGAGATAAACCATTAATGATTAAGAATGGTATTCCGAGTGTTATTAAAACCGTTTTTGGTTATGTTATTAGCGGAAAATTATATCCACTTAGTAATAATAGTTCGCAGAATCTTAGTTTATCAGTTTCATATGACGAAGAACAGTCGATTGAGAAAACTTTACGCAGTTTTTGGGAAATTGAGGAAGTGCCGTGCACACCTTCAATAAATCCAATGGATCAGTTAGCCGAGGAGATATTCTCTAATGAACATACTCGAGAGTCGAACGGACAATACGTAGTTCCGCTGCCTTTTGCACTCGAACGCTCGCCGCTAGGTGCTACGCGCGCTGTGGCTGAGCGCCGGTTATTGTACACGGAACGCAAGCTCGCGCGTACTAATGATTTAAAAAATAAGTACAAGGAATTTATGCGGGAATATGAAGACCTCGATCATATGGAACTATATCAGGGTGACAAGCCTAGTAAATACATTATTCCACATCACAGTATTTTGCGACCTACTAGTACCTCCACTCCGTTACGTGTAGTGTTCGACGCGTCAGCGAAGAGTAGCAATAACGTATCTTTAAATGATATTCTATTAGTCGGCCCTAAGCTGTATCCGGATATTGCGGCAATCATTTTGAAATTTCGACTATTTGAATATTGCCTAGTAGGTGATGTTTGTAAAATGTATCGTGCTATCTCCTTACGAAAAGAAGATCGATTATATCAACACATTTTATATCGGGAATCGCCTAACGATCCAATAAAATTATACGAATTAAAAACCGTGACGTACGGACTTAGTTGTTCACCGTTCTTAGCAATTCGGACGCTACTTCAGTTAGCTAACGATGAAGGAAAACGTTTTCCATTCGCTGCTCAGGTCCTCCGTGAGGGAATTTACATGGATGATGTCCTATATTCATGTAATACTTTTGAGCAAGCTTGCTTAGTACAGGACCAATTAATTGGTATTTTTGAAAGTGCCAACTTTACCTTAAAAAAGTGGATGAGTAACAGTGAGAAGTTACTAAAGCGCGTCCCCTCCGAAAATAGGGAAAATTCAGTAACATTCGTTAAAGATGAAAACGATAGTTCTATTAAAGTTTTAGGTCTTCAATGGATTCCAAAATTCGATAATTTTCTTTTTTCGGTTAATTTAACTGACAACGAGTCAACCAAACGATCAGTACTAAAATTGCTAGCGTCGATTTACGACCCCGTGGGTTTTATCGCACCTTGCACTTTTGTCGCGAAGCAGATCATGCAAGAACTGTGGAAGCTAGGTATTGGTTGGGACGAAAAGTTGCCAGATAATATAAAAAAATCGTGGCAAAATTTTATTTTGGAACTTCCTCTGTTAAAGGAGTTACGTATCGAACGTCACATGCTATTACCAAGGGAGACGGAATGCGACTTGGTTGGATTTTGTGATGCTTCGTTGCGTGGCTATGCAGCATGCGTGTATGTTATTAGTCGCGATCAAAAGGGTAACGTAAAGGTTCGTCTAGTGACCGCGAAATCTAAAGTTGCACCAATAAAACCCGTCACGATTCCTCGGTTGGAGTTAATGGGTGCTGTTTTGTTGAGCAAATTAATAAAGTTCGTAGTTGACACATTTAGTCGAGTTAAAATTAACAGAATAACAGCAGCGTCAGACTCGACAGTCGTACTGTCGTGGCTTCAAACGGAACCTTATAAACTAAAGACCTTTGTCAGTCATCGGGTTACGAAAATTATTGAAGTTTTACCTCCTCATTTTTGGCGGCATGTGAGTAGCGAACATAATTTAGCCGATATTTGTTCTCGCGGAGCGTCTCCGGAACAACTTGTCAGTTGTAATCAACGTTGGTTACAGGGCACGAATTGGATGTATCAAAATTATATCGATTGGCCCCTGACGGTGTTTGTTAACGAGAGTAATAATAAAGTACCGGAATTAAAACCGTCTGTTAATTTCTTGGTCGAAAATAAAAATAATGATAATTTCAATGAATCTAAAGCAGAATTTTGTGAAAGAATTTGTCAAAAGTTTTCATCATTTTCCAAATTGCAACGATCGTTTGCTTGGATTTTAAGATTTAGACGAAAAAGGGGTGATATGAACACTTCTTACAAATCGGGAGTATTATCAATCTTCGAATTAAACGAAGCTCGCGATAAGTTGATAAAATTAGTTCAAAATGCTTATTTTGAAGCGGAATTAAAAATGATTAAAGATAAGAAATACGTTTCTTCCTTACGAAAATTATCCCCATTTATTGATTCCGACGGCTTTCTCAGGGTAGGGGGTCGCATCGGTCATTCCGAACTCCCGTATAATTCTAAACATCCGCGTCTTCTTCCGAAACATAGTTTATTTACTAAACTATTGATCAATTATTTTCATAAAAAATATTTACATGTAGGACCGCGAACCTTACAAAGTATAATTAATGAAAATTTTTGGATATTGTCTGCTCGTAGCGTCATTAGATCGGTTTTATCTAAGTGTAAAACGTGTTTTAAATGTAAACCGTCTTTACTGCAACCCGAAATGGCACCGTTGCCACCAACTCGGTTGATACCTAATAAGGTATTTTCTAACGTCGGAGTTGACCTCGGAGGTCCATTCCTTATTAAAGAAAGCTTACGTCGTAATGCTAAAGTGACAAAGGCGTATTTAGCACTGTTTGTCTGCTTTTCAACAAAAGCAGTACATCTGGAGGTGTTATCTTCTCTCTCCGCCGACTGTTTCCTTGCGTGCCTAGACAGATTCATAGCTCGTAGAGGTCTATGCGCTGTTCTCTATTCTGACTGTGCCACTAATTTTATTGGTGCAAGCAAACATCTGTCTGAAATCCAGAGGTTCCTGCGTGAGAGTCAAGATGACATTTCGGATGGCTGCTCTAAAAGACAGGTTGATTGGAAATTTAATGTCCCCAGTGCTCCACATATGGGTGGCCTCTGGGAAGCGGGCATAAAGTCAGCAAAGTATCATTTAGTGCGAAGTGTAGGAGAAAAGTCCTTAACGTTTGAGGAACTTTCCACGATATTTTGCAAGGCAGAAGCCATTTTAAATTCGCGTCCCTTGTGTCCACTACCTGCTAGCGATAATCCCAACGAATTCAATGTTTTAACCGCCGGACACTTTCTCATTGGTCGAAGCTTAACCTCTATACCCGAGTATAACGTTCAAGACGTAAACATTAACAGATTGTCACGTTGGCAATATATTCAGAGGTGTTCCCAACTTTTCTGGAAACGTTGGAGTCACGAATATTTAAATACTCTTCAGCAGAGAGCTAAATGGTTTACGTCTTCCTCTAATCCAAAAGTCGGAGATCTAGTAATAATAAAAACTGAAAATGTTCCTTCCTGTAAATGGCCTCTCGGCAAAATAGAAAAATTACATCCAGGTCCCGACGGAATAGTCCGGTGTGTGACGCTGCGCACCGAAAAAAGTACCGTACAAAGACCAACCAATAAACTCTGCCTATTACCTTATACCAACTAGAGTCAAACAAAACGTTTTTGTTAGATATAGGTACCTAGATTAGTGTTTATTTCAGAGCTTTTTTTAATGATATAGGTATTAAGGTAATCTTAGTTTTCTAGAAACCATCACTATGGTTTCGGTAGGGGGTATGTTCTGTATTTATCCCATGATTGGACGAATTTAATAGTGAATGTCTGGATGCGCTCGCTAAGTCGGCATGTGATTGGCTGTCCCGTACCCACGAGCTGCTGCACATATTCGCGACAACGTGACAAGCGCGCCATCTTTTAAAAGTTTGGTGTGCGAGCGGAGCCGTCCAGTCTGTCGTCCGCCATTGACCCATGAACTATCTAATTTTTGACTCCGTGAGTGAAAATTGGTAAAACAAGGACAAATTGTGCATTACCGTGTGGTGTCACTCGTGCCAATCTCCGTGGTCAACGGTACACTCAAAAGACCGTTCAGATCTAGTGGGAGCCAGCCGCAGCAGGAGAAAAGGTGAGTCGTATTCAGCCATCTCTCTGTTGAATTTGTTCCTGGATTGGGAAGGACGGAGAACTCCGTTCGTACAGAACTACCTATATTTATTTCTACAACCAGCGTAATCTTACAGTCCACTCCTCTATTCCACAATAAGTTTGTTTCAATCATACAATCTTGCTAACCTATTTTTGGAGCCCACTAGAATAACTCCTACTAGTGCCACATGCCTAGATAACATTTATACAGATATTATACCAAACCGCAAAGAAATAATTAATTTAATAGACTCAGATCATTGCGGACAGCTGATCACTATTCCAAATCAAAACAAAAAGTTATTAAAAAAGATATCACTGTTGACCCAAAAGGAGGAGGATTAAATTTATTAACATTTCAAATTTCGACGCCGCCGTCTGCCGCGGCCACGTACGAGAGATACAAACCGTTTTGTTTGTTTGATTTCAGATATTTTTTTTATAAATTGGATTCCCTTGAAACTCAGGTATTTTTTAAATATTTAATAATGGTTATAAATTCTGAATGAGTGATAATGCGGTATGTATATTTTGACTATGGCAATGTCAACATTTAATGTTTATAATGATTTCAATTATTTATATTTCAGTAAAAACGGCTAAATATACTCGTAAGTGGAAAAAATTGAGAGACAGCCACCAGGACGCATTAAAAAGGAAGAATGCCACCAGAAGTGGGCAGAGTGGTAAACAAATTCGTAAATCTAATGGAATTTTTGATACCATGTATGACGAATAGAGACAGGACTACAAATTATACCTTACAAAGAAATATAAATGAACAGGAAACAAATTCATTGGAAAATAATGTAACCGATGAATTTTTTGAAACATAAGAAACTGTCCACTGCCATGATGATCATGACTGCCATCATGATCATCATGGCAGTGGACAATTTCTTTTCTACACAGCCTCCGGAATTCTGGGCGCAGGGCATCAACAATCTACGAACTAGATGGACCAGAGTAATAGAGTTATTTGGGGATTACATTACTGATTAATTATTGTAAATAAAAAAAGTTATCAATAAATTCATTAAGTCTTATATCTTGGTGAAAGACTTTTCCGCCAACCTGATATATTGTTGCAGGTCGAACCAAACAGCTAGCCAACTTTTCTCTTCCGATGATGAAGCTGGATATCAGCAGCAGTTGAAAAAACCGAAGGATTCCAAAGCGTCATCTTCGTCGCTGTCTGCTAAGAGGTCGGCGGAGGGAGAATCGTTGAACAACGAGATTAAGAAGAAGAAAAAGAATAAGACCACGATCAACCTATCAGCGCCAGCATGAGACCAACATCGCATGATCTATTCAGGACCGACAACGACGACGACCAAGAAGAGGAGTCCGTTAGAAGCACCTTGGGTAAAACAATATCACCATTACATTCGTATTATACCCGCAGAGTAGCCAATGGTATAAGTAAACAGATTAATGAAAGCAAAAAGGGTACATTTTATATAGAATTAAAGATCTACGATCAGTGAGATAGAGCGTGTAGCGCCTATAAATCGATGGAGGCATGCAATTGTAACTGTAAAAAATCGTACTAATGATGAGACACCAGCATGGAATCATATAAAATAAAAGACTGCTTAAAAGAACAGTCGTTTTTTGGAAAGAAATATACTGCCATCTAGAAGAAGTGACCGGATAAGCTTCGGCGTTTTGGGCAGCCAGTGGACCCGGTGAATTGACCGAGATCAGTGGTCAAATGAATAGCGAGCAATATACCAATATTTAATGAATTGCGAGCAATATACCAATATTTTAGACGGAGTTTTACTGCCTAGTCTGGAAGTATACTTTCCCGAATCAAAGCCTATTGATTTTGTGCAGGACAACTCAGGTCCATAATTCTCGATTCACTCAGGCCTGGTTCAATCGCAACCGAAATTTCGTGAATTTTTATTTATTTATTTATTAAAACTTTATGCACAAGTAAAAAAAGTACTGTACAAAGGCGGACTTAATGCCTGAGGCATTTTCTACCAGTCAACCTTTTGAATTCGTTGCCGTGGCCACCTAAAAGCTCTGAACTCAATCCTATTGAGAATTTTTGGGGGCTGATGGTCCAAGAGTGGGACAGCAACCAAGCTAGAACTAGAGAAACCTTGGTCAGGCACGTCCACGAGATAGTTTAAGAAGCAATAATGTATGTTACAATATGGTTTCCTCAATGCGGGAATGTTGCAAGATGATAATAATAATTTATTAGTTCAAAAATATAAAGACATTTAAATAATATGGTGATACACTATAATACACTTCATTCTATTTTCAGATATTGAAACATCTGTGTCTGAACTATACTTGAGAGCAATAAAATCGCACAACCCTTGTAATTTGGTTTATTACTGATTTTTTCTTAAATCTAAAGATATTGAGTACAAATCATTAGGCAAAATTAAAGAATATAAAGAATACAAGCTTAGCTTTTAAAAAAACACAAAAATAAAATCTTTAACCTTCACGTAACTTACAGAAACCAGCCGTACACCAAATTAGCCAAATTCACCCGTTAGCATTGTCACTACTTGCACCCCTTACCTGCAGGTATAAAAGGGTCGTTTTTTTTGGATTTTTAATCAGTTGCATACCGAAGGTCAACGACTCTACTGAAAGCATACGGAAAAATATGGATACCACGCCCCCAAAAGCCGCTCAAGTTATTGCCTTGCTCGAAGCAGGCCATAATCAAAGACGCAGTTGCTCGACGACTAAATTTGAGCCGCTACTCTGTTCGTCGTGTGTACCAGAGATTTCAAGAGACCGGTTGCTACATTCGGCGACCAGGATCTGGCCGGCGACGCAGAACATCAGAGCGTGATGACCGCTTTCTTGTGTCAAGGTCTTTAAGAAATCGGCAACTGAATGCGGTTTAACTGGGACAAGAGCTTCGAGAAGTTTGCAATGTCAGTATAAGTCGGTGGACAGTCAGAAGAAGACTTGGTGAAGCAGGACTGACTTCACATCGCCCAGCAAATGGTCCCAAATTGACCACAGCTCACCCACAAGCCCGACTATAATTTGCCAGGGAACATTTAAATTGGACGTATGACCAATGGCGGTCTGTTATGTTCTCTGATGAGTGCAGAATGACATTACGTGGTCATGATGGACGCTCTAGGGTCTATGGAAGGTCATCAGAGCGATTTTCACAATGCTGCATAAGCGAACGTGTGGCTTTTGGCGGTGGATCGTGTATGTTTTGGGGTGGCATAATGTTGGACAATAAAACTGACATTGTATTCATCACTAGGGCGAATACCGGCCCGAGATCGAGAGGTTTGACGGCTGCACGATTCGTCGAAAAAGTGCTTGAAGGACATGTGAGGCCGCTTGCGTGGCCTATGGTAGAAGATTTTCTCCTAATGCACGACAACGCCAGATCGCATGTCGCTAGAACACTTTGCGACTACATGGAAGACGTTGGAATCACCGCGATGGAGTGGCCAGTTCGTAGTCCTGATCTTAATCCGATTGAGCATGTCTGGGATGAGCTAAAAAGAAGAGTTCGAGCAAGAAGCCCTGCTCCTACGCGCCTCCGAGAGCTTCAACTTGCCATTGAAGAGGAGTGGAACGCTATACCAAGATTTCATGGTAAAATTAATACGGTCCTTGAAAAACCGATTAAGAGCTGTAATTAAGGCTAGGGGAGGGAATACACCTTATTAATAAACAATTTGATCAAGAATTTTGAGTTTTATTTTCATTATTTCTTAAGCGAAATTGGGTAATTTTACCCGTTTGTTGGGTTTTGTGCCGTAAAACCTCTTATGGGTATTTTTTACACTGTATATAATATCATTAGAAAGGTAATGAGGTAGACTTGCAATTAGTGTGTGTTTTTTAAAATATGTATTAAGATTCATGAAAAAAAAACTGCCTTAACAAAAAAAAAACGAACGATAAACGATTTTTCTATTCTATTCTATTCTAAAAAGTCAAGGTGTGCGATTGTATTGCTCTCAAGTGTAGATATAAAATAGGTGTATTTCAGACATCAGCGCTCTTCCGCTGTTGTAGGCGACACTTGGAAATTAACTGTTTTACCTCTATTCACAACTATAACACATTCGATCAAAAGATATAATGAAATAATATTAAATTAAAAGGAAGTGACAAATGTAGGAGAACGATCTTAAATTACCTATAAACTGATGTAAAGTGATGGCATCCGGTGAGTAGAGTGTAAATGAGTGTATGTGTGTAGGAGGGTGAGTATTGTTAAAAGCTACTTAAGTATAGAAAACGGCCGTGCGATTCTGTAACCATCTCACTGTGAAAGCTTAGGTGAAGTGAGCGAGGAGTGAGCTGTCATTCCAGCTAGGGATTAACACTATTAAGTGCTCACTTCACTTATGATTTCACGGTGAGATTTTTACAGAATCGACCGGCTGGTTTTCGGTCTCAATTTCTGCAGCCAGTGGCTTACTATATTAAAACCATGCTGTGCACTCCTATATACATTCTCTCGAGTATCAAACAGAAGCACATTATCGTCCGCGTATGATATTATTTTACCTCCAGCAAGATTTAGGTCACAAAGGTCATTTAAATAGACGAGAAATAGAGTTCGACCTAAAATACTACCCTGAGAGACACCGTAGGACACAGGTAAGTCACTGCTTATGTGATCATTTATTTTGACACATTGTGTGCGATCAGAAAGGTAGTCTTTAAATATGTTGAGTTGGTTTCCTCTAACGCCCATTCATTCCATTTTTCCCCGAGTCTGAATTTATGGGTTCCTATGTCACAGATCGATTAGAGGTTCCTACACCTAGCACTGAAGAGCAACAGAAAATGATGAAATAAAATTTGTATCGAATATCGATCAAATGCCGAGAAAGATGTTCCCGTGCCGAGACTCAATAAATAACAAACATCAGATGAAGTGAAGTTGTCATTGACTTTGTGACCATCG
Source organism: Eremobia ochroleuca (assembly GCA_949629135.1). NCBI lineage: Eukaryota > Metazoa > Arthropoda > Insecta > Lepidoptera > Noctuidae > Eremobia > Eremobia ochroleuca. The sequence continues at coordinate 11,756,191 of OX451411.1, read as the reverse complement.
AGGACATTCCGGTAACTAATATTGAAGAGTTCTCCAGAATGCACCCAATATGAAAATTCAACATCATATTCATTGGCTAGACAGCAAGACTACATAACTCCCCAAAAACGAATGATTTTGACTGCAACCACTTGGGTTACTGTTCCATTTTTTGTTTTGACAAATCAGCCATCAACATAGTACAGGCTTAGTCTCGACTCGACACTCGATCTAAATCGAAATTGGAAATTGGGATCGAAATCTTGCCATTTGGCTCTCTTGAATGCTACACTAGCGCACGATTGGAATCGTATTACGTCGGTTTTTTTTGGTACTAAATGAAATCGACTTTACTCGAACGAATGCACGTTTTTGATACTTTTGACGATATATTTGACATATCGAGCATATCGAGTTTGAAGTCCTGTTTATGTCAAAGTTGAACGATTACAAAAAGGCTACTTTTTCGGGTTCGAGTTTGTTATTGTGGCTGATTTGTGAAGTTTTTATTGTGAATAATGGCACGTTTAGAACTTATATGGGATATTTTGGACAATGCTCATAAGTTAGATATGAGACAAAGGCGGAATTTGAGACGAATGGAGCGTTATGCAGACAATGCGTTTGCAGTGACTGACGATGAATTTAGGAAAAAATACCGAATAAATAAGGAGCTTTTGGAACCTTTGATGCCCCAGCCCACACGCGTAGCGACATACCAAGAATATGCAAGGTTTGTAAACTACCAGTTCCATTTTCACATGGTAGGTATTTTTTTATAGACATATGTATAAGTAATTAACTATACTAATTTTATTTTTTTGGTATTAGTGGCTCTTTCGTTCTACGTCACATGCAGCTACCGAAGATCAGTAAGTGGGACACAAGGTACTGTTATAAATTGTAAGACAGCCCTAAGTATATAAAATATAAACGCTGACGCCTCATAGGCGTCATGTAACGTTTCCCATAGTTGTCGCATTTCATGACATACTAGTTTAAGTTAGTCATACTCTGAACTTCGTGGCGGACACACCAAATAATAATAATTGTAAAATCGAATAATTTCAAATTAAAGTGTTTAAGGTTTAAAATACTTTTTTTTTAAAAAGGGACTTTGAACTTGCCCCGTAACAGTGGTGTCAGAAGAGGGATAGTCAGTATAAGTCATTACTGGCTATCCAAAAATAAGACAAAAACTATATGAAACCAAATTCTTCACGTTCCGTGTCCGCCCATCTTTCGAAATCATCTGCAAAATCGTATCCAGTGTGACTCTATCCTGTCTCTATTCAGTGTGACTCTATCCTGTCTCTATCCAGTGTGATTCTATATTGTCTCTATCCAGTGTGACTCTATTCAGTGTGACTCTATCCTGTCTCTATCCAGTGTGTGTGTGTGTCATCGCGTCGTCAAAACCACGTTGTAACCGTGGTATCCGATCGTGATTACACCGAGTTCTTCCGAGTTGGCTAAAACAGTCAACAAATCTGTTAAGCCTTTCGACGTGTGCCTGGGTGAGCTTAAAGCTAAGCTAACCCCTTCCATCGCCGTCAACGGGTCGTCGAAATACCGCCGTGTCTGCTGCTAACCGCTGCTGCTGAGCGTCTGCGCGCTGCTGAACGCGCTACTCACCGAGGTCTGCGTGATGCTTTCCGTTTTCCAAGCCGTCGCCTTGCTGTGAGTAAAATATTCTATCTTTGTTATTGCCGCATAAGTCTCCTTGTTTTCCTACAACCTCTAAATCCTTGAGGTCTGTGTAACTATCCAAACGTCAGTTATTATGGCTAATTCAAGTGACAAAAAACAAATGACCCCTGCTATCTCTGAACCATACCCTATACAAGTCTTATGTTACTTTATAAACCCATACCAAGGAGAGCGTGGAACTTTATCAGCGTTCATAACAAATTGTCAAAGCGCTCTTGACCTAGCTTCTGAGAGTCAAAAGTTCTTGCTACTTAAATATATTATATCAAAATTACAAGGAAAGGCACAGATAGCGTGTTCAAATAAAGTATTCGAAAACTTCGACGAGCTACGAACATTCTTAAGGCAAAATTTCGGGGAAAGAAAGCATTATAATCATCTTTTATTGGAGCTGCAGTCATGTAAACAATTCATGAATGAAACCGTCGCACAATACGCCCTTAGGATTGAAACCTGCCTGACAGATCTGCAATCTGAAATTCATAATTCAGATTCCTTGAAAAAGGAACTTCCGGGTCGCATTGCTATGACGGAAGATCTAGCTCTATATACGTTTTGTCTGGGACTTCACCCCAGACTAAGTACTATTGTTCGTTGTCGTGACCCCCGAAATCTTAATGCTGCTATAAATGCCGCAACAGAGGAAGAAAAAATCTACAACTTCTCAATAAGGTCATCTTGCAAGGTTTGTCGAAAAGTAGGTCACTCCGAGTTTGAATGTAGATTTAAAAACCATCAAAATAAGGCTCCATTTCCATCTAAATCAAGACTATCTAATAACATGCAACAAACTTCTAGTTCCCAACCGGTAATATGCCGCTACTGCAAAAATATCGGGCATGACATTTCGCAATGTCGCAAAAGACAATTCAATAATTCCCGCTATAGATCGCGGAAACCCTGGGAACATAATAAATGAACAAAAGAACATATAATGTAATCAGGTTTCAACACTCGCCGATGACGACGATAATTTAAACTAAATGATCGGATTGCGTACCGGTGCCGACGTAATTTCTTTTTTTTTTGCTGGCAATACTGGCAGCCGGTCGTCAAAATTTTTCTTGTTAGAATTAAATTGTAAAACTAATGTATTTCGCGTTTATTTATCTAAAAACGTGCTTAATTTCGATAGATTTAGTTATAAATAATAAGGATCTGTATTTGTGAATTATTTCGTTGAAAAATCAATGAATAATCAATGAATTAGTACCAGCCAGCTGTCAACCAACGGACGGATTTGAAATCACCACCTAACCCGCGGAGTATTTCTTTTAATTTAAGCTTACTTATATAAAATCTTATTAGTTCGTATTGTACCCTTTCCCCTTTAATGTGTATACTGTTCGTCCCAATAAGCAACATAGTGAACAAGCCTGTATTTCTCTTTATTGTGCTGGACACTTATGTTCGTGTGTTATTGGGATAAAATCAAATAAGATACGTTAGAGACCCCTTAGAAATCACCCTACTTTATTACTAGACAGACATCTGTTAAGTTCCATTACTAAATTAGAACCGCTTTATGAAATTAACATTAGAAACTAGATTTTCAATAACTTGACAATAGTAGTAACCCCAAATATTTTGCGAATTTAATTTTGTTGTTTTTCCCTTTTTATTATTGAATATCACCATCTCAATTAAGACATTTCTATGAATAGTTAGATTTTCAACCTTACAAACTCTGTGCTTACAAACTCATCATAACTTTTTATTCCTTTGTTTTTTGTTCACTTCATCCTAGCACTTACTATCCACATCTCATACCTCTCTTTTATTCCTTTCACTCACTTGGCTTTCTCTTCTCTCATTCCAGGGTGCCTCTAGGGTTTGCCTTTCAATATGTTGACCCGTAGAGCTGCATCTTTGGATGAAAAACTGAGGGCTACATTGAACGAATTGGAATCTAGTAAGAAATAGAACAAACAGCTACTACAGGAAAGGGATGACAGCGAGGAGGAAATAAAGTTTATAAATGACAAGAACACTGAGCTAAGGAACCAATTGGCTGAACTACATGTACAACATATGGACATACTTGACCAGCATCAACATCTCCGTCAACTTGTGTCAAATTTCCAGGAATGTAGTGACACCCACGAACTGGCTTTGAGACGCATATCTGAACTAGAACTGGAATTAAGCAGGGCCCATAACACAATAACCCATTTGGAATCTCTCAAAGCCCGTGAAGAGTCTGCGATCACCTGCAGTCTTTACGATGAGTTGGTTGGTAGCGGGTCCGGACCCACATGAGTTGAGCCAATTGTTACAATAGACTTAACTAATGATACTATCAGTAAAACCAAATTGTTTACTAGTCATAATAAGATAAAAAAATATACTAAAATTAATACATTAATAAAAAAAAACTCAAAAATCATTAAAATGCCAAAAAGTTAAGAAATCAAATATAAAACTGAGGCAAAAAAATTTAAATTTAATACAAGAATTAAAAAACTGTAACAGAGAAATAGAATTATGTAATACTAGGTATGACACTGACACTCAGCACCTGCAGGATGAGTTGTTTGTTAGGGAATATGCTCTAAAGGACATCTTCAGTAAATATGAGGCTTCTCAACAAGACCTGAGTAAGCGCATGGAGGAGGCTAATGAGTTGGCAGACCTGGTCAAGTACAATGCGGAGAGGTATGAGTCTCTGACTAATAACCTCTCTTTTAGCTGTACCTGCTCCCAGGAACCCCAGCCTCAAGTTATTACACCCACACCCTCAGTAGCTCAGTCAGTAGATAGCTGTATTAAAGATGATAGTAGTAGAATGAATAAATTGTTTAACACTACTTATGTATTTTCTGACAAATTTGGTCAAGGTTTTGGTAGTATATTTAATCAGTGTTCGCCACAATATGTAATTAATCATTGTTTACCCGGTGCCAGTATTAGCCAATTAATTAGTAATATTAAATTGACAAAAATAAATCCCAATTCAACTGTTATATTATTATATGGGGATAGTTTAACTGTACGTAAAAAGGACATAATTGAATCTGTCCAGTTAATGTTACATCTCAATGAGTCCAATAATTGTAAATTTATTTTCTGTGCCTTGCCTTATTCTCATTATTTGTCTGATGAGCAAAATAGGCACATTTATAATTTAAATATGTTAATTTATAATAGGACATGTCATCACAGTGATGCTATTTTATATTTTGATTGTAATCAATTCATTACTGATTACAAACTGACAAATTATACTATGTATTTGCCACCTAGTTGTAGGAGACAAATTGCTAATCTTTTAGCATACAATATACACAGTGACACCGGTACCTGTAGGGTACCATCGATTACTGTTAGTAGTGGTACTAACACTACTTTTGACACGCCTTGTAGTTTAAACTATTAGGTGCGACAACGGGTCAGCCACATATGTTGAATGTTGTACATCAAAATATGCAGGGTCTGTCCGGCAAAGAGCTAGAGTTAAGTTTGTTTATGGAGAACTATGATGTTCAGGTGTTATGTTTGACTGAACACTGGTTGAAAGAACATGAAGTAGTGTTTATCAATGATGATAACTTTACCGTACAGAGTGCATTTGTGAGAAAAAGTGCTATTCGCGGTGGCTCTTTAGTTCTTGTTTCAAACAAGTTAAAATGTAAACAACGTTTAGATTTAGTGAATCTTTCAATCGAACGCACTATAGAGTTGTCTTGTGTTGAACTTGAGCGATACGTTATAATTTGCGTTTATCGACCCCCCTCTGGGGATTTTATTAGTTTTGAATCGGTAATGGAGGATTCTCTCAATAGGTTGAAATCAAGTAACAAAAGTATTATTTTATGCGGAGATTTCAATATTAATATTTTAGATGTTACTCCATTAAGTATTAGACTTCTCAATTTGTTTAGGTCTTATAATTTAATTAACTTGTTTTTTGAACCTACTAGGATCACGGCATCTTCGTCAACCTGTCTTGATAATATATTTAGTGTTTTTGATGCCAAAAACAAATTAGTCTTAACTGACTTAACGTCCGACCACTGTGGTTTATTAGCTAGCTTCCCCATACCATTACATAAACAGCCGCGTAAAATTGAATGCAGGCCTTATACAGCTACCCGTTGCAAAATGTTTAAAAATAATATAGTTCATAGAATTACACCATCTATAGTAGAACACGAGAATCCTAATGAAATTTATGGTGCCCTTTTTGATGTTGTGCAAAAAGAGTACCAATCTACTTTCAAGACCAAAACTGTTAATATTAATGGAGCCTCCGTTGGCTTGAACCAATGGGCTACTCCGGGTATTTATAAAAGTAGAGCGAGACTATACGAGTTATATGGTTTGAAAAAATACAGGTTTGACACTCCTTTCCTAGAGTATGTCAAAAATTATTCAAAATTATTTAAAAAGATTAGTGCTTTTGCTAAATCAAAATTTTTAAGCGATGCTATTAAAAATTCTAATAATAAAGTAAAAACAACTTGGAAAATTATTAACAATGAAACGGGTAAATCGGTTAAACAAGAAAAAGTACTTGAGATTATGGTCGATAGTAAATTAGTTAATAAAGCCGCTGACGTAGCTGAAGCTTTTAATGAGTTTTTTTGCCAACATACCCATAACTACGACTCGCTCCTTGAATTCGTCCCCGTCTAAAGCTGAAAACCTTTTGCATAGTAGTGTACCTCAATGTAGTCGTTTATTTAGTTTCGAACATGTAACCCCACATCATGTAGTTAATGTTTTTAACCTACTTAAGTCTAAAAACACCGATGACTACTGGGGCATCTCCATTAAACTTTTAAGTAATATAATAGACATCGTAGCCCCCTATCTAGCTGTTACTTTTAATAAATGTGTTGATTTAGGAATTTTTCCTGACCTCATGAAGAATAGTAAAGTCATACCTTTATTTAAATCAGGTAATAAAAACGACGTTGGCAATTTTAGGCCTATTTCCATCTTACCTGCATTTAGCAAAATATTTGAAAAATTAATACTCAAGCAGTTGCTAAGACATTTTAATTTAAATAGCCTCCTTCATAATGAACAGTATGACTTTACAAAAGGTCGTTCGACTACAGATGCGGGTGTTGCTTTGCTGAAACACATATTTAACGCATGGGAGAGCTCGCAAAATGCTATCGGAGTTTTCTGTGATCTTTCCAAAGCCTTTGATTGCGTGCACCATGACACGCTTTTGCGTAAACTACGTCATTACAGTGTCCAAAACGAAGCTCTCAACGTAATAAATTCTTATTTACATAATAGGTTCCAATGTGTAGATGTTAATGGTGTGAAATCTTCCGGGCTACCAGTTCAGTTAGGTGTACCGCAAGGCTCAATACTGAGCCCATTCTTGTTCTTAGTTTATATCAATGATTTACCATTCCATTTAAAGGGAATGTGTGACGTTGTACTGTTTGCTGATGACACATCTCTTATTTTTAAAGTAGACAGGAATAGACTAGATTTTGACGAGGTAAACAGTGCACTCTCAATAGTTACGGATTGGTTTACGTCAAATAACCTAGTTCTCAATGCCAAGAAAACGAAATGTGTAAAGTTCGCCTTACCCAATGTTAGAAATCTAGGACCCAACATCGTCTTAGATAAAGAGGCGCTTGAGACTGTGAGCTCAGCAGTTTTTCTGGGAATAACAGTAGATGCCAAACTTCAATGGGGACCACATATATCGAGCCTAGCAGGAAGGCTCAGTTCGGCTGCCTACGCCGTCAGGAAAGTAAGACAATACACTGACGTTGATACAGCTTGTTTAGTATATTTTAGTTATTTTCACAGCGTTATGTCCTACGGTATTCTGCTGTGGGGCAAAGCAGCTGATATACAAAATATATTTGTCCTTCAAAAACGAGCTGTTCGAGCTATTTACCAGCTAGGTGCTAGAGTTTCTCTAAGAGATTTATTTAAAGATATTGGTATTCTCACGGTTGCATCACAATTCATATTTGCCAACATCATATATATTAGGCAAAATATACACTTTTATACTAAAAACAGTGATGTTCACAATGTTAACACCAGAAATAAGGACAAACTACGTGCTCCCTTTCACCGGCTTCATAAGGTTCATAACTCATTTGTTGGGCTTGGTATAGCCTTTTATAACAAGCTACCCTCTTCTTTGCTAGATTTGCCTTTTCATGCATTTAAAGCTCAAGTAAAATCCAACCTTTGTTCAAAGGCATACTACTCCATCAACGACTACTTAAACGATAAGAATAGTTGGTCGCCCTGATTAACTCAAGACAATGTTTATGTTCTTCCTCCAGAATTAGATTACTGATAGGTTATATGAGCTCATTATACAATTGTTTTTATTGGGCTGTATAAGTCAAATCAGTTTAGTTTTATTTTTATTATATTATTGACATAATCAACCCATTTAAATGTTTTCTAATGAGTTGATTGCAATATGTGGTTAGCTAGTGACCTCGACGATTATTCATATTATTCTTACCTGAGCAACCGGCAGCAAGTTCGTCATGTTCCCTCAGATGTCACTGCTTGCGGTAGCGTCGGGGGTCGGGTTGCCTCCTTCCCTCAAATATGGCGAGGGGGGTAATGACTGATCTTTGCGTTATGCTCGTGAACGGGTGCTGCTTGTGGTGACTGGTCGTCTTGCTGACCATGGTTTTATTATTGTTATAATTAGTAATAACTTGTTTATTTAGTTTCCTTCGATGGTCCTAGTTTATCATTTGTGACTTCAAGCGACAGCTATGTAAACAGAACCCAGCATTGCATAAATATGTTAGCGGACACGCCCTTCATACCTGGAGGCTTTTATTTAATATTTAATTTTCATTTATTAATTTTTGCTTGAGTACCTACGTATAGTTTTTTATTGTATTTCTTGGTATATTGGCGTTGCTAGCTGACATATGGCAAATAATTAAATGTAGTGTCCTGTGTCTTGTAATGTTAATTACTTTGCATACCTTGTATTGTATTCAGTCAAGTATTTTCTAACTGAACAGACAGCTGTGCTGCTGGGGAGTTTGTTGCGCCACTTCTTCTTCCCAGCGAAAGCACTAGGAAGTGGTGAATGGCGGGCGTTTTGGGGGACTGTCTTTTGTAATTTTGACGTTCGAAAAGTGCTGATTCTCAGCCTATTTTGAATAAATGACTTTTGATTTTGATTTTGATTTTGAATTCTGCTACTATAGGCACTAACCGTGGGAAAGTTTTCTTAGGGACTTCAACTTCTAAATCCAATTCTATATCCAAATACGAATGTACTACTAATTCTGAAGTCGCTAATAATTCCAATTCCCCAATTACTAAATCAATTTCTAAATCTAAAAGCATTACTAATTCAAAAAATAATGACTCTATCTTTACTAGTTCTACTAAATCAACTACTAATTCGAGAGTAAGTAATGACTCAATCCCAACTAGCTCTACTAAATCGATTACTAACTCTTTAAAAAATGATGACTCTATCGTTACTAGTCCTACAAAATCAATGATCGATTCAATGAAAATCATAGTTCGTCTAAAGGAATACTAGATCATTTTATCCAAAATCCAGGTGGTTATTCCACTATCTACGATGTTTTCCCTAATTCCAGTTTTTCCTTGCCGTATATTGTTGTAAAAACCTCACATACGAAAGTACCTATTCGTCTTTTAGTTGACTCCGGCAGTTCCATATGCATCATTAAAGAGCAATGCCTACGTGAAATACCTAAAGTTGAAAAAGGTATTTTAAAATTCAAGGGCATTAATGACATCGACACGTTCTCTGAAACTAAAGGCAAGTTTATATTATCTTTGGGACTTGAAAATGAAGTTAAAGTTCCGTATTATTTCCATATCGTAAACAAAATTAATTTAGAGTATGATGGAATCCTAGGTTCAAACTTTCTAGAATGGTACAAAGCCCTCATTAGTTACGGTGACTCCAAATTAATAAATCAAGGTAACCCCTTATACTATTTCAATTTAAAAACAAGCCCAATAGTTAAAAATATTCTTCCTAGAAGTGAAATGTTTATTCGTTGCAATGTTAAAAATCCCGAAATTCAAGTAGTACTTTTGCTAGATGTCAAACTACCAGAATATCCTCGTTTATACATTTCCAGGTGTTTAGTCTGTGTTGATTCTAATAACCAGGCTACTACATATTTCAGTGCTTAACACGTCAGATCAAGAAAGACCCAGAAATAACGCTAGAACCTGTCACGCAGATAATGGAGCCCCACGAAAACACTGTTTCTCTCAATAAAACCGATACGTCCTGTTCTAGTTCAAAATACCCGTATACATCTGACCGGAATTCTAAAGTTCAAGACATGATAAGATGCGATCATCTTAATTCGGAAGAGAAAGATCGCCTAACATATGTTCCAAGTTCCAAGATGTATTCTATTTAGAGGGAGACAAACTTACACATACTAACACTCTAGAACATGAAATCCGTGTTAGTTCCGAAACTCCGATTGCAGTCAAAAGTTATAGGTTTCCGGAATGCCATAAGGAAGAGGTCAACAAACAAATTGAAGATATGCTAGATCAAAACATAATTCGACCTTCAGTATCTCTGTGGTTAGCACCAATTTGGGTTGTGCCAAAAAAACAAGACGCATCCGGTAAGCCCAAATGGCGCATCGTTATAGATTATCGCAAATTAAATGAAATTACAATTGGTGATGCATACCCCATTCCAAATATCTCTGATATCCTAGATCAGTTAGGCCATAGCAAATATTTTACCGCACTCGACCTTGTATCTTCATTCCACCAAGTGAAGGTCAAAGATACAGAGAAAACTGAATTTAGTGTCCCCTCAGGTCATTATGAATTTACTAGAATGCCCTTCGGACTCCGTAACGCACCATCTACGTTCCAAAGGCTTATGAATATTGTCCTAAGCGGCCTTCAAGGGACCCACTGTTTTACGTATATGGATGATATTGTACTATTCGGGCACGACCTCGAATCACATTGCCGAAACTTAGAATCAGTTTTCGAAAAGTTACGCGAACATACATTAAAAATCCAACCTGCCAAATGTGAGTTTTTACGAAAAGAGGTACAGTATCTAGGACATATAATATCAGACCAAGGCGTCAAACCCGATCCAAAAAAAGTTTGTTGTGTCCAAAATTTTCCAATTCATAAATCGCCTCGTGACATTAAGTCGTTCCTTGGGTTATTGGGGTATTACCGCCGGTTCATAGAAAACTTTTCCCATATCACGAAACCCCTCTCAAGCCTTCTAAAGAAAAATGTTAACTTCGTTTGGTCCCCTGAACAACAGAAATCTTTCGATGAGTTAAAACATAAAATAACGACCGCTCCTATTCTTCAGTATCCCGACTTCTCCAAGCCCTTCGTGCTAACTACTGACGCTTCTAATTTCGCTGTTTCCGCAATCTTATCTCAAGGGAAAATTGGTCAAGATTTACCAGTCGCGTACGCATCTAGAACTCTTAACAAAGCAGAAGGAAATTATTCCACTACCGAAAAAGAATGCTTAGCGATCATTTTCGACACAAAAACCTTTAGCCTAAACCTTTAAACCTTTAAACCTTTCCTTTTATTTATACGGTAACAAGTTCGTCGTAGTCACTGACCATAAGCCGCTTCAGTGGTTATTCAACTGCAGAGATCCTAGTTCAAAGTTAGTTCGCTGGCGCCTAAAGTTAGAAGAGTTTGATTATGAAATAGTTCATAAAAAAGGTAAGATGAATTGTAATGCCGATTCCTTGTCTCGTAACCCAATACTTACCACCGATTCTAGTGTCTCTTCTACTTCTGAAACTTATGAAAAATATTTACAAATTAGTCAACAAAGTAATAACTCGTACAACACTGTTATAGAGGAACATAATGATTCATTACTTAAAACAAAATGTAAAATGATTACATACCCTTCTGCCATTGACTTAGACGACTCGATCCCATACTGCTCTGAAATTCTACAAATATCCAAGTTCGATGAAGACTTACCTGACATACGAACTGTAGAAAGAGAACTATATACGTTTCAAAGTACGTCCAATGAAAAACACGTTTTCACACATTTATTCTTACATGTTCATCATTACGACGAAATGAGTTATAAAGATATTTTTAATATGCTACGAGATTATCGAGAAATGATTACCGCATGGTATTGAGAAGAAAAAGAATTTGCTATTTCCGATTTTCAAGACCCTTTCACAAAGTTGTCGTTTACCAAAATATATAATATTATCGGATTTCTATTTCATAACACGGGTGTCAAATTCATATTTATCATAATAAAATTATATTTCCTACTCCCGTAGAAGTTCCTCGTATTTTAAAGGATAACCATGACCCACCTTCAGCAGGACACCTAGGTATTTCTCGCATGTACGATAAGTTAAAAACTCTTTATTGGTGGAAAAACATGCGTCAAGACATAGAAAACTATGTCAAGAATTGTCCTGCCAAATAAACAAACCGCTGCGTCAAAAAAATCGTGCTCCTATGATAATCACATCCACAGCTACGAAACCTATGGAAAAAGTATTCCTAGACGTTGTAGGACCATTACCCGAAACTCACGATTATCGCTATAAGTTTATCCTAACGTTACAAGACGATTTAACTAAGTATTCGCAGGCATATGCAATGACGACATGTTCCGCTGAGGAAACTGCACAAAAATTCGTGCTTTTCATTTCACATCTAGGTATCCCAAGAATGATCGTAACCGATCAAGGGACCAACTTTACATCCGATGTTTTAAAACAGTTAGAGAGACTATTCGGCATTAAGCATATCTTTGCATCTCCTCATCACCCACAAACATGTGGCGCTCTTGAAAGAAGCCATGCCACTTTCAAAGAATACTTGCGATCATATGTTGAAGATAATCAACATACTTGGAGCTTATATTTACAAACTGCCATGATAGCTTACAATACTAATGTGCATTCTACTACCGGTTTTCAACCGATGGAGTTGTTATTCGGATTTAAGCCTTACATGCCCCAAAGTGCCGACACCTTAGAGTTGAAAACCTATACAGACTATATTCGTGCTCTTAATCATAGGTTATGTTGTAGTAGACAAAAAGCCTTGGAAAATATACAGTCGTCCAAAGAAAAATCTAAATAACGTTTCGATGTTCATGCTAAGCCCGTGACATATAAAATAGGTGACATGGTGTATTTACGTTGTCACCATAAACAAAACAAAGCGATGTCTCCTATATGGAAAGGGCCCTTTAAAATAGTCAAAATCAATGGTAACCATACGGTCACCCTTTTAATTAATAGAAAATACGTTCGTCATCACTACGATGAAATAAAAATTGCAACAGATGACTAGCCTAATCTTTTCTATTTCAGGTTATTACTTCAGCCATCTTCGAGCTACAAATTCGTTACTCCAATAGTAGGTAGTCCAGGCCTATACTTCGACCAATTATTGAACGTTAAGTTTACAAACGATCACTGGAATGTTGTAACGTACTTAGACATTAACCATATAAAGCCGCATTTAGATAAAGTTGAAGCTCTAATCAAAGAAGTTTCTAATTTCTGTGTTACTAGTTCTTCTAGTAAAATTCACTAGAATGTACTAATTGTAGCATTACGCTACATAAAACCTCCTTTTGTTTTTAAAAAAAAAAAAAAAATTCAACCTTTTTCTACTTGGCGTATGGATTTTTCAAAATTAGATTTTGAAGAAAAATTGTGACACCCCTTGCCATTTTTTGTCATTCACCTGAGAGGTACCATATTCGTTCCAAGAGCTTTGTTATATTAATTAGATGTTTAATTTTAAATTTTCATCCGTATAATTATGATCTAACTGTGCTTGTGGAAATATTGATTTTTCTTTGGACCTGGTGGTATCCAGCTAACAGAGGGCTATTTCGCCCTCTCCCGATACCTGGGAGCTTTCTGGTGATACGACCCACTATTAGTTAAATTCAAAACTGCAGCAACGAAATATTCGTCAATCTTTTGTTCATGCTCTTGAACTTCAGCTTACCACAACACAGTTTGCTTGGTATACAAACTTGATTTTTTTTTTTCTAATATTGGACGTGAACGGGTTCCACTTACGTTAAAGGAGTCTGTCTACCTTGGAATTCGCCCGTCCTTTGATCCAGATTTATTTACCCACACTTGTGTGTGATTCCGTCATCACCATAAATTATTACAATTAAGAAGATCAGAAACCCACAGAGAAGAAGAAGAGACTAATATGGGATACCAGTACCTATTGTTAAAACTAATTTTAAATTTGACCCAGTTGTAAATAGTACTAAAAAAACCGAGAATGTATTTTATAAAATTAAATATAAACAATTTCGGATTCCTCGACTGAAGCTTCAGCCTAGGGTCCTTATTTATCCATTCACGGTGAATGTTCCTCTTATCTTTAAATTCAATTATTTTATTCTAATATTATTATTTTCTTCTTTATTTTTTTAAACTCGTCTTGTATAAATATTTTTAAAAATAAATTTCGTGTAGTGGTAAAAGTATTTTTTTTAATTTTTATAACCCTACAGTTTGGCGCCCGGAGAAAAAGCGGTAAGTACACGTTTTAAACCACTTATTGCGATAACTTGATTACCTTTTTTTTTTTCGTTATTTTGTGTGTAGTGCTCGTTTATGAGCAAATTTAACTGTTTGTCTGTTTCCAGTTCCATCCCGCTTTAAAGCAGTGTAACACACGTTCACGGATATTGTAAAACGTCACAAAAGTGGAGCTATAGGTACATACAAAACGTTGAAAGTCGCTACGGCGGATGTGTTTCATGAAATATAATGTATTGTAAAATGCTTGAATTTTGAAAATAACCCTGTAACCATATTGAATTTTAATCTTTTATTTCCTCCCATATTACATTTTATCCTGTGTATTATTTAACTCCCTTAGCTAACGGTATTTAGAACCCGTAGTCTTTGAATGGTCTGATGTATGTGTGGTTAGCCGACGTGACAAAGGTAAGAGTTTTTTAGGCAAGACAGATTTTTATGCTTGGATCTAGATTTTTCAGGTTCTAGTATTTATCTGCCTTACTTCCTCCCTGTGTTTCGTTTTTAGGTCGATCCCATCGCAAGATAGATTTTTTTTTTTAAGCCTTGTAGTTTCTGTGGGTTATTTTTCATGGTCGACTTGTTTATAAGTTTTCGTTGCCAGGTAACAATAATTTTTCTTTGCGCATTTTTTTTTTCTTCTATTCATAAAATATCTTCCTATTCATAAAATAGGTTGCATATGGTTTAACCGGATTAAGATCGTTTTGGCTTCAAAACTATTTGAAGTAAGACATAGATATTGTATACCTTTATCTCGTATGGTATAGGCAGTACATTTCATATTTTTTTTGAACTCTCGATTTTTTTTATCACCATGGACGATCAAGAGTTACCTATTGTTGAGACTCCATCCCGAAGTGCTATTATATCAAGACCACCTCTAATTCCTCCACCAATTCATCCACCAAACCCTCCACCAATTCCTCCAAGGAATTTTTCTTCGACGAATGTCTTGTCACCAGTTAGATCAGAAATATGTTCTCATCCGTTTGAAAAAAAATATTCTTTGTCCAAATGGAAAATCGATTTTTCTGGTAACAGTTGCGTTCGTGATTTTTTTGTCGATATTGATGAACCTAAATACGCTGATGGTGTTTCGGATCAATATTTAATTAGACGTTTCCACGAGGTTTTATCAGGTGCTGCGCTGAAATATTTCCGGTCAATTCGATTCGAAGGTTTAACTTACGCTGAGTTGAAAGATTCTTTTTTTAAAACTTTTGCACCTACCGATTTGGAATTTAAGACAGAACTTGAAGTTCGCAATCTAAAACAGAAGGCTGATCAATCAATCAGGGATTTCGTCATCCAGGTATCATATCTGAATGATAGACTTGCAGATCCAATTGAAGAATTGAAATTGATTGAGATTATAACACATAATATGCACCCTAAATACTTTCCGTGTCTTTCCATTCACAGGTTTAAGAATATTAACGATCTTATGGATACCGCTTCACATTTCGAAAGTTATTTACCGCATTGTACTAGAGTGGTTTCATCTGTCACGAATCAAGCTCAGCTTTGTCCTAAATGTAATCAGTCGGGTCATTCATATCGCGACTGTCCAAATTTTCCAGGTTTGATGTGTTTTAAATGTCGTACTCCTGGTGTGATGACGCGTGATTGTTTAAAATGTAATAAAAAAAAAAGCTTAGATAACCGGCGGCACGCATTTCGTACAGTGTCACCGGTGATAGCTTCAGACACACTAGATAACAGACCATTTGTTGAGATATGGTTGAGAGACCGTTGGGTTAAAGCATTATTAGATTCTGGTGCTCAGATGTCCATAATTAATTTCTATTTTATTAAAAAATTGGGAATAACATATGACACAAATATTCACGTTAATGTTGTTTCTGCTAACAATTCTCCCGTAGATATTTTGGGGACTGTATCTTTACCTGTCCTATTTAATAATGCGACTTTAACGCATGAATTTTTAATTGCACGTTGTTGTTCCTCTATGGTCATTTTAGGAATTGATTTTTGGAAGAAGTTCGGCTTGACATCCCTTTTTAGTCAAGTTTTTAATAACAATATCGATGGTAACATATATTTGTCATCAATTAACAATGAATCCCTTCAGTCTCATGCTGAAAATAGATTGCGATATGTTCATCCTCGGAGTGTATTGTCGGATAGTCAGGAATTAAGTCTTCAACAGGCAATCAAAGAGTTTGAAGATATTTCATCCGAGAGGGTTGGTCTTGGAAAGACTACTTGGCTATCTCATAAAATAAATACAGTTGGACAACCTATCAGACAGAGATATTATCCACTTTCTCCTGTTAAATTAAAAATTCTTAACGAAGAGATCGATAAAATGTTAAAGATTGGGGTTATTCGTCCATCTCGTTCTCCATGGGCAAGCCCAGTTGTGATGGTAACTAAGAAAGATGGTTCGGTTCGTTTTTGCGTTGATAGTAGAAAACTGAATAGTGTTACAATCCGCGATTCTTATCCTCTTCCAAGGATACAAGATATTCTAGATAATCTTCGCGGAGCAAGATATATATCTTCGCTTGATTTTAGTAGTGCTTTTTGGCAAATATCTTTGGCTGATGACGATAGTTGTCAGAAAACTGCTTTTATTGTACCTCAACGTGGTCTATTTGAATTTGTTAGGCTGCCGTTCGGTCTCACGAATGCTGCTTCAGAAATGCAGCGTCTTACAGATATGATTGTTAATTTTGAATTTACTTCAACCAGCGATGATTGTGTCTTCGGTTATGTTGATGATTTGATTTTAATCTCTAAAGATTTTCATAGCCATCTCGCTCTCCTCAGAAAAGTTCGTAATCGTCTAAAGGAGGCCGGTTTATCGATCAATCTTAAAAAATGTGAGTTTTGTAAAAGTGAATTAAAATATTTGGGCTATATTGTAAATGAGAAGGGTCTACAGACGGATCCCAATAAACTCGAGTCAATTAGAGATTTTCCTACACCCACTACAGCAAAGTCTTTGCGTGGTTTTATAGGAATGTGTTCATATTACAGACGTTTTGTAAATGGTTTTTCTTCTATAATAGCGCCCCTTACAGCTCTTTTAGGTAAAAAAAAAGGTCGCGATCCGATTAATTGGGATGAATCTGCTGAATGTGCTTTCAACAAACTAAAATCGGCTTTAATCAAAACCCCTGTTATGGCCTGTCCAGATTTTTCTAAACCATTTATTTTTCAGTGTGATGCTTCTGCTGTTGGACTAGGTTCTGTCAAAATCAAAATCAAAATCAAAAGTCATTTATTCAAACTAGGCTGAGAATCAGCACTTTTCGAACGTCAAAATTACAAAAGACAGTCCCCCAAAACGCCCGCCCTTCACCACTTCCTAGTGCTTTCGCTGGGAAGAAGAAGTGGCGCAACAAACTCCCCAGCAGCACAGCTGTCTGTTCAGTTAGAAAATATACTTGACTGAATACAATACAAGGTATGCAAAGCAATTAACATTACAAGACACAGAACGCTAAATTAAATTATTTGCCATATGTCAGCTAGCAACGCCAATATACCAAGAAATACAATAAAAAACTATACGTACTCAAGCAAAAATTAATAAATGGAAATTAAATAAAAGCCTCCAGGTATAAAGGGCGTGACCGCTAACATATTTATGCAATGCTGGGTTCAGTTTACATAGCTGTCACTTGAAGTCACAAATGATAAACTAGGACCATAAGGAAACTAAATAAACAAGTTATTAATAATGATAACAATGATAAAACCATGGTCAGCAAGACGACCAGTCACCACAAGCAGCGCCCGTTCACGAGCATAACGCAAAGGTCAGCCATTACCCCCCCCGCCATATTTGAGGGAAGGAGACAACCCGACCCCGGACGCTACCGCAAGCAGTGACATCTAAGGGAGCATGACGAACTTGCTGCCGGTTGCTCAGGTAAGAATAATATGATCAATTGTCGAGGTCACTAGCTAACCACATATTGCAATCAACTCATTAGAAAACATTGCAATGGGTTGATTATGTCAATAATAAAATTAAAATTAAATTAAACTGATTTGACTTATACAGCCCAATAAAAAAACAATTGTATAATGAGCTCATATAACCTATCAGTAATTCTTTGTAAATTAATTCTGGAGAAAGAACATAAACATTGTCTTGAGTTAATCAGGGCGACCAACTATTCTTATCGTTTATGTAGTCGTTGATAGAATAGTATGCCTTTGAGCAAAGGTTAGATTTTACTTGAGCTTTAAATGCAACAAAAGGCAAATCTAGCAAAGAAGAGGGTAGCTTGTTATAAAAGGCTATACCAAGACCAACAAATGAGTTATGAACCTTATGAAGCCGGTGAAAGGGAGCACGTAGTTTGTCCTTATTTCTGTGCTGACACAAAGAATAAATGATGCGGAACATCCTATTGCTTATTATTCCCGACTGTTTTCAAAAGCGGAGCGTAATTATAGTACTACGGAACGCGAACTCCTTGCTATTCTCGATTCTATCAAACATTTTCGTTGTTATTTGGATGGAATGAAGTTTACTATTGTAACTGATCATATGGCTTTAAAGTGGCTTCTAACATTGAATAATCCCTCTGGTCGTTTAGCTCGTTGGGCAACTATTATTTCACAATACACATTCGACGTAGTTCATCGTAAAGGTTTACAACATGTTGTTCCCGATACATTGTCGAGGATTTACACGAGTGCCATAACTTTTGATCAAGGTCCTGAAAATACCAATGATAGATGGTACGAGTATAAGAAAGTCTATCTCGGTGCTCGTGATACACCTCAAATGTTTCCCGCCTACGCTATTCGTAATGGTGTTCTCATTAGACGCATGCCAATTTCCAGTCCTTTATCTACTGATCCTTGGCGTGTAGTTCTACCAAAAGAGAAAGTTCCTTCAGCTGTTTGGGAAATACACAATAATTTTCCTTCTATTCATCCTGGTGTTTCTAAGTCATACTATAAGATCAAAGAACTATACTATTGGCCAAACATGTTTCGTGATGTAACCGAAATTTTGAATCAATGTGAGGTATGTAAAGCCTATAAAATATCAAACACTCAGCCACGTGGTCAGATGATTTATCCTAAAGATGTGTCATTACCTTTACAAATTATTTCTGTTGACATTGTCGGTCCTCTGCCTATCGCTTATTATGGCTATAAATATATTTTATCTATGGTGGATGTATTTACCAAATATGTTTGGCTGGTTCCGCTAAAAAAGGTAGATACTATTTCGGTAATCAAAGCTTTGGAATCAGAAATTATCTTTAACTTCGGCGTTCCGCGTTCCATTCTTTGTGATAATGCATCAGTTTTCCGTAGTAATCGATTTTTAAACTTTCTTAGAACTTTCCACATCGATTCGCCAACTTTTACACCATATTATACTCCTCAAGCTAATACCGTTGAACGCTATAACCAAAGTATTGTCACTTGTTTGAGTATATTAGTCGGTGATAATCAGAGGAACTGGGCTAAAATGCTACCTAAGGTTAAACTGTACCTCAATTCATGTGTTAACTTAGCTACTGATTTTACACCAAATTTCCTTATGTTCGGTAGAGAAGTTAGTTTAGATCCTACTCATGCTCATAGACAGACTCGAAGCAACAATTTAGCTGAAAGTCGGTATCGTCATGCGTCTAACCTTACCTCTCTTGCTGAAATTTATGCGAAAGTTGCTGATAATCTTGCTATAGCATTTCTTCGTAATTCTAATTCTTATAATTCTAACCGGTCGGCTATTACACTCAACGTCGGTGACACTGTATGCAGGCGTAATTTTACTAGGTCTTCTGGAACTGATTATTTCTCTGGAAAGCTAGCTCCTCGTTTTGTCAAGTGTCAGGTAGTTAGGGTTGTATCAAGGACTACTTACGTTCTTCAGGATTGTGATTCGGTTCACTCTGGACTTTATCATATCAAAGATATATTAAAATAAAGTCTTTAAATATATTTATTTCTCTTACTCTACTTATTGTTTCTTTATTGTTTAAAACTTAGGTTGTAGTCTCTAATATTTTTATCGTTTATTGTTTTAATGTATCTTAATTAAATCTCATTCTGATGGTGTCAAGTACCATTAATTAATTTTAAATTTTATATTCTAATGTTAAGTTAAATTATTATTTGGTTTACTAGTTGTTAGTTAATTAATTCCTATCTTATAATATTAGGTTAATTTATTCAATGACTTGTTGGATCTTAATTAATTCTTCTTTATTAATTATCTCACTTATACTTCTTGTTACTTAATCTTCGATTCTATTATTTCTTCTTTACCCTATTCTCAAGTTTTTACACAGAACTTCTTAAAGGTTTTGAATTTCCACCTTTCTATTTCGATAGGGTTGTCACCTTTATTTATTTTAATAGGGTTGTCATATTCTCCTATTTGTTGTTCAGTTTGGGTTTTTAACGTTTGGTTTTGTTATCTTCATAGGGGAAAAACGATTTTTTTTTGCTGGTTAAAGGGTACTGTAGCATTACGCTACATAAAAACTCCTTTTTTTTTTAAAAAAAAAAAATATTCAACCTTGCCTATTTTTCTTTTTCTACTTGGCGTATGGATTTTTCAAAATTAGATTTTGAAGAAAAATTGTGACACCCCTTGCCATTTTTTGTCATTCACCTGAGAGGTACCATATTCGTTCCAAGAGCTTTGTTATATTAATTAGATGTTTAATTTTAAATTTTCATCCGTATAATTATGATCTAACTGTGCTTGTGGAAATATTGATTTTTCTTTGGACCTGGTGGTACCAGCTAACAGAGGGCTATTTCGCCCTCTCCCGATACCTGGGAGCTTTCTGGTGATACGACCCACTATTAGTTAAATTCAAAACTGCAGCAACGAAATATTCGCCAATCTTTTGTTCATGCTCTTGAACTTCAGCTTACCACAACACAGTTTGCTTGGTATACAAACTTGATTTTTTTTTTTCTAATATTGGACGTGAACGGGTTCCACTTACGTTAAAGGAGTCTGCCTACCTTGGAATTCGCCCGTCCTTTGATCCAGATTTATTTACCCACACTTGTGTGTGATTCCGTCATCACCATAAATTATTACAATTAAGAAGATCAGAAACCCACAGAGAAGAAGAAGAGACTAATATGGGATACCAGTACCTATTGTTAAAACTAATTTTAAATTTGACCCAGTTGTAAATAGTACTAAAAAAACCGAGAATATATTTTATAATATTAAATATAAACAATTTCGGATTCCTCGACTGAAGCTTCAGCCTAGGGTCCTTATTTATCCATTCACGGTGAATGTTCCTCTTATCTTTAAATTCAATTATTTTATTCTAATATTATTATTTTCTTCTTTATTTTTTTAAACTCGTCTTGTGTAAATATTTTTAAAAATAAATTTCGTGTAGTGGTAAAAGTATTTTTTTTATTTTTATAACCCTACATAATCTACTATCGCCTTTACAAAATCAACATCTTAATAATGTCCGTAAGTTCTTGTAGATATCCTACCTTGTCGAAGATCAAAAACCAAACCGCTTTAAGCGCGGGCTCATTGATGCTGGTGGCTCAGTTCTAAAATCAATCTTCGGAACTTTAGACTCTGAATATGCCTTAAAGTTCTCGGACGCTATTACTAAGGTACAGTCAGACGAAAAACAACTGGCTCACCTAATGAAAGATAATATTCACGTTATCCAATCTACTATTTCAAACTTCAATAACACAATGCCAAAGGTAAACAAGAACCAAAACCAAATAAATCAAAATTTAGGTACAATTCGAATAGCATTTGAACAATTATCCAATTCAAATGATAAGTTAGAAATAAAAAAATAATTTAATAATGCTATTGAACTCCTTAGAAAGCATTACCTTAGCCTTGTCCTTTGACATTGATGATGTCAACAACGCTATCTTATTTAGCAAGCTCAACATTCTTCATCCAACCGTACTAAGCCCTTATCAATTATTCCAAGAACTAGACCTACATAAAGACAAGCTTCCTAAGCACTGCGAACTTCCTACTAGCTTATCTTTAGAAAATATACACGTTATTATAGACATATCTGATTTAGTTTGCTATTATCATCTTAATAAGATCATTATTATTACTAAAATTCCGCTCGTCCTTCCACAAACATACAACCTCTATCACAATATTCCTCTTCCAGCACCTTATGACGTCACTAAACCTGATACTTATATACTCATTGCTCCTGATAAACCTTATGTGGCTGTAACAATAGATCGTATGTTCTATTCACTATTAGAGTCAGTGGATAAGTGTCAAGTGATTCATAGTGAGTGTTATGTGTGTTCTTTAGGAAATGTGTACTCTACAATCGCGAATCCAACGTGTGAAACAATAATCTTAACCGAAGCTATAAGTTCGTTGCCAGATTCTTGTAATACTAAGCTGTTACATCGGTCAATCGATGTATTTTTCAAGTTAAATAATAATAAATGGTTGTTTGTACAGTCAGAGCCCGGAAAGGCTCACATTACATGTGAAAACGATCCTAATAATTATGATGAGATCTTTTTCGGCACAGGCTTGCCAAAATATTGTGTAGCTTTCTATAAAACTTTAAAGTTTACGCCTAGTGACCATGTTACGTCTAATGTTACTAATCATATATCTAATTTTAATATTATAGAAGATGATTGCTGCGACAATCAGAGGATAAATAAAACAGTACGACATCTCCCTTTTGTAAAGTTATCTAATGTTATCGATTTCAATTCTCTATTACAAGCAAGTGTGCATCTAAATGAATTTGAAAAAGAATTAAATAAGATTGAACAGCCATCTCACTTACATAAATATAGTACTCACTATCTCTCGTTAACATATGTTATCTCAACCATTGTGCTTATTTATCTCTTGTACAGATCTAGGAAAGTATTTCGTTCAAGTAAACCTCGATATTGTATCCAAGTGTTTAATCAATGCTATACTAAAAAGAAACAAACGGTCCAGGCTATTCAGTCAGTAAATACTCAATTTACAGAATCCTCTGACGACGATATCCAAGGATCATGCAAATCCTTGTCAACTCCACTAAGACGTAATGTCATGAGTTAGTTTATCTCTTTATCAATTCCTATAAAATAACTATCGTCTAGTTTGATAAGTTTATTTTAGTATTTACATACTTTGATTCAAATGTCTTTTAAAATGTCTAATTCTAATGTAGTCCCAAGTTCAGTAATAGTTACATCTAAGATATCTCCTATAGCTACTTAAGTTCTATTTTGTAACCAAAACGAAGTTCAACGTTTCATCTTACATTTATCATCACTCTTCAATCGTAATGATCGATCTTATCGGGGGGGTTGTTATAAATTGTAAGACAGCCCTAAGTATATAAAATATAAACGCTGACGCCACATAGGCGTCATGTAACGTTTCCCATAGTTGTCGCATTTCATGACATATTAGTTTAAGTTAGTCATACTCTGAACTTCGTGGCGGACACACCAAATAATAATAATTGTAAAATCGAATAATTTCAAATTAAAGTGTTTAAGGTTTAAAATAGTTTTTTTTAAAAAGGGACTTTGAACTTGCCCCGTAACAGTACAATGAAGTCCCAACAATCAGTTTCGAGAGCAATACGAGAAGTCACAAATGCTCTTAATTCAAATGATATTTTAAATAAATGGCTTAAGTTTCTACAGACTCGACGACAACGAGACTTAATTAAACAAAGGTTATTAAGAACTTACTTATTTTTACCTTAATATTAAATATGTCATCATTGTTATCATTGAATACCTTAGACATTATGTTGTTTTGATATTTATTTTTTTTACTTATTTGTTAAGAATGTTAAGCTAATAATCATTCCAGATTTTAAGAAAAATTTATAATTCCTGCAGTCACAGGATGTATTGATGGTACTCATGTGGCTATTGTAAGACCATCAGAAAATGAAGAGCGGTTTTACAACAGAAAACGTTACCATTCGAGAAATATTTTGATTGTAAGTTAGGTTAGCTATTTATCTAGTTATTAATCATTAGAGTAACTGTTACATTCTATAAAAAGTACAGAGGCTGTCCCATAAGCAATGTCGGTTTCTACATGTCCGAACATGTCGTCACCTATTTCATAATATTGTGACAGTTATGTGAGCTGTGTGGCAGTAAATTATTTTTATTGTCAGTGTCATCAATTGTGTGTAAACAGATTTTCAGAAGCTTTTATTTAATTAATAAAAGCTTCTGAATAATTTTAAGTATAAACTAATTACAATGAGTGCCGAACAAAGTGAAGTTCTTGTACTGGTACGCAATTATTTTAAAGAAAAGTATACAGCAGCCGCAGCAGCAAGAAGAATATGTAAAATAGAAGGTGAAGGATTTGTAAATGAACGCACAGCACAGCGATGGTTTAAACGCTTTTCTAGTGGCAATTTAAGTCTCGAAGACGAAGAGCGTCCCGGGCGACCAGTGGTATGGGATATCAAAAAAACAAAAAATACTGTGGAAAACAATGGCTTATGTTTAACTTACCACCAGATATAGTAACAAATAGCAGACAAAAGTAGTAGGTAAATGATCACCAAAATGAAACTCGCATTTTAATGTAAAATTATAACCAAAGTTTTAACACTTTGCTATCCTATTTAAGTAAAATGACTCCAAGTAAATCATGAGTAACCCAAAAATAGTAAATGATCACCAAAATTAAACCAACATTTTAAAGTAAAATTATAACCAAAGTTTTTAAATTCTGCTATCCTATTTAAGCAAAATGAGTCCAAATAAATCATTGTTATCCCAAAAGTAGTTTTTTTTGGCATGTATTTAACGCGGCGACAGATTAATCTGAATTTGGGATTAAAAAATAATTAAAGACGGTAGCAAAAATAGTAGGTTGGCAGCTACTGACGGCGGATGAAAAGTAGAAAATGGGCATTCTTAAATTAAACAACGAGGTTGTATATCAAGTACACTAATTATTATCTTTAATAATAATAAGGCGTAGTCGACGGAGCCCCGCTTCGCGGGGCCCCTATTCCTGTCTGCAGGGTTTAAAGGAACCTAACACGAAGCGGATGACGGGGGCTCGTTCGCTCGCTCAGCTCGCTCACTTGAGCCCCCATCATCCCCTTCGAACCTAACCTGTCCGTGTCGGGGTGCCCCAAGTCACGAGTTCGCTCCGCTCGCTCTTGCATCCTAAGTTCTCAAGTTCAATCTTGTGTTTTTCTGGGAATGAGTCTTCAGAGATGCCTATAGTTGCCTATAATACAGTTTGTTATCCCACTGTTAATATTAGTCGCCATGTCATTATTTTTAGTAGCAAATAGATAGTCGCCCTTTTAAGTTGTTAGTCGCCTGGAAAATAATATTCCGTTTTTTTTTAGTAGATTTGGTGATCATTTACTAAATTTGGTGGTCGAATACAATTTAAAGTGGAGTCGTGACTAAAATAGCTGGTACTATTGTATTTTTAGACTTTATTTTTCTGGTGTTAAGTAGATATTTTTGGTTACAAAACTAAGGGTATCAAAGCATTTTATGGTGGTCATTATATTTATCCCCGAAAACAATCCGTGCGCTAGTACACGTCACTTATCAAATACAGTTGGCCCTTCAAAATCCACAGTACATCGACATCTTATCACGTTGGGTAAGGTGTGAACGAAGAATAAGCAGCATCGGATTGAGGTGTGTCGTCAGTTGCTTAATTTTCCTAATGATGATAGGTTTTTAAGAAAAATTATAACCTGTATGTGTGATGAAAAATGGATCTATTGTCATAATCCAAACACGCAAAGGCAATGGTTAGATAAATGCAAACTGCCTAAATCAGTGCCTGAAAGAGAAAGCTTTGAAAACAAAGTCCTGTTATGTGTTTGGTGAAATTACGAGGGCCGGATTGATTTATGAGCTGGTTCCTGATGTGCGGTCCTTCCGATACATATCAATTCCAATACGTACTGTCAGCAATTAGAAAAGGTTTATGAAATTTTGAATTACATGTACAACATATGGACATACTTGACCAGCATCAACATCTTCGTCAACTTGTGTCAAATTTCCAGGAATGTAGTGACACCCACGAACTGGCTTTGAGACGCATATCTGAACTTGAACTGGAATTAAGCAGGGCCCATAACACAATCACCCATTTGGAATCTCTCAAAGCCCGTGAAGAGTCTGCGATCACCTGCAGTCTTTACGATGAGTTGGTTGGTAGCGGGTCCGGACCCACATGTGTTGAGCCAATTGTAACAATAGACTTAACTAATGATACTATCAATAAAACCAAATTGTTTACTAGTCATAATAAGATAAAAAAATATATTAAAATTAATAGATTAATAAAAAAAACTCAAAAATCATTAAAATGCCAAAAAGTTAAGAAATCAAATATAAAACTGAGGCAAAAAAATTTAAATTTAATACAAGAATTAAAGAACTGTAACAGAGAAATAGAATTATGTAATACTAGGTATGACACTGACACTCAGCTCCTGCAGGATGAGTTGTTTGTTAGGGAATATGCTCTGAAGGACATCTTCAGTAAATATGAGGCTTCTCAACAAGACCTGAGTAAGCGCATGCAGGAGGCTAATGAGTTGGCAGACCTGGTCAAGTACAATGCGGAGAGGTATGAGTCTCTGACTAATAACCTCTCTTTTAGCTGTACCTGCTCCCAGGAACCCCAGCCTCAAGTTATTACACCCACACCCTCAGTAGCTCAGTCAGTAGATAGCTGTATTAAAGATGATAGCAGTAGTATGAATAAATTGTTTAACACTACTTATGTATTTTCTGACAAATTTGGTCAAGGTTTTGGTAGTATATTTAATCAGTGTTCGCCACAATATGTAATTAATCATTGTTTACCCGGTGCCAGTATTAGCCACTTAATTAGTAATATTAAATTGACAAAAATAAATCCCAATTCAACTGTTATATTATTATATGGGGATAGTTTAACTGTACGTAAAAAGGACATAATTGAATCTGTCCAGTTAATGTTACATCTCAATGAGTCCAATAATTGTAAATTTATTTTCTGTGCCTTGCCTTATTCTCATTATTTGTCTCATGAGCAAAATAGGCACATTTATAATTTAAATATGTTAATTTATAATAGGACATGTCATCACAGTGATGCTATTTTATATTTTGATTGTAATCAATTCATTACTGATTACAAACTGACAAATTATACTATGTATTTGCCACCTAGTTGTAGGAGACAAATTGCTAATCTTTTAGCATACAATATACACAGTGACACCGGTACCTGTAGGGTACCATCGATTACTGTTAGTAGTGGTACTAACACTACTTTTGATACGCCTTGTAGTTTAAACTATTAGGTGCGACAACGGGTCAGCCACATATGTTGAATGTTGTACATCAAAATATGCAGGGTCTGTCCGGCAAAGAGCTAGAGTTAAGTTTGTTTATGGAGAACTATGATGTTCAGGTGTTATGTTTGACTGAACACTGGTTGAAAGAACATGAAGTAGTGTTTATCAATGATGATAACTTTACCGTACAGAGTGCATTTGTGAGAAAAAGTGCTATTCGCGGTGGCTCTTTAGTTCTTGTTTCAAACAAGTTAAAATGTAAACAACGTTTAGATTTAGTGAATCTTTCAATCGAACGCACTATAGAGTTGTCTTGTGTTGAACTTGAGCGATACGTTATAATTTGCGTTTATCGACCCCCCTCTGGGGATTTTATTAGTTTTGAATCGGTAATGGAGGATTCTCTCAATAGGTTGAAATCAAGTAACAAAAGTATTATTTTATGCGGAGATTTCAATATTAATATTTTAGATGTTACTCCATTAAGTATTAGACTTCTCAATTTGTTTAGGTCTTATAATTTAATTAACTTGTTTTTTGAACCTACTAGGATCACGGCATCTTCGTCAACCTGTCTTGATAATATATTTAGTGTTTTTGATGCCAAAAACAAATTAGTCTTAACTGACTTAACGTCCGACCACTGTGGTTTATTAGCTAGCTTCCCCATGCCATTACATAAACAGCCGTGTAAAATTGAATGCAGGCCTTATACAGCTACCCGTTGCAAAATGTTTAAAAATAATATAGTTCATAGAATTACACCATCTATAGTAGAACACGAGAATCCTAATGAAATTTATGGTGCCCTTTTTGATGTTGTGCAAAAAGAGTACCAATCTACTTTCAAGACCAAAACTGTTAATATTAATGGATCCTCCGTTGGCTTTAACCAATGGGCTACTCCGGGTATTTATAAAAGTAGAGCGAGACTATACGAGTTATATGGTTTGAAAAAATACAGGTTTGACACTCCTTTCCTAGAGTATGTCAAAAGTTATTCAAAATTATTTAAAAAGATTAGTGCTTTTGCTAAATCAAAATTTTTAAGCGATGCTATTAAAAATTCTAATAATAAAGTAAAAACAACTTGGAAAATTATTAACAATGAAACGGGTAAATCGGTTAAACAAGAAAAAGTACTTGAGATTATGGTCGATAATAAATTAGTTAATAAAGCCGCTGACGTAGCTGAAGCTTTTAATGAGTTTTTTGCCAACATACCCATAACTACGACTCGCTCCTTAAATTCGTCCCCGTCTAAAGCTGAAAACCTTTTGCATAGTAGTGTACCTCAATGTAGTCGTTTATTTAGTTTCGAACATGTAACCCCACATGATGTAGTTAATGTTTTTAACCTACTTAAGTCTAAAAACACCGGTGACTACTGGGGCATCTCCATTAAACTTTTAAGTAATATAATAGACATCGTAGCCCCCTATCTAGCTGTTACTTTTAATAAATGTGTTGATTTAGGAATTTTTCCTGACCTCATGAAGAATAGTAAAGTCATACCTTTATTTAAATCAGGTAATAAAAACGATGTTGGCAATTTTAGGCCTATTTCCATCTTACCTGCATTTAGCAAAATATTTGAAAAAATAATACTCAAGCAGTTGCTAAGACATTTTAATTTAAATAGCCTCCTTCATAATGAACAGTATGGCTTTACAAAAGGTCGTTCGACTACAGATGCGGGTGTTGCTTTGCTGAAGCACATATTTAACGCATGGGAGAGCTCGCAAAATGCTATCGGAGTTTTCTGTGATCTTTCCAAAGCCTTTGATTGCGTGCACCATGACACGCTTTTGCGTAAACTACGTCATTACGGTGTCCAAAACGAAGCTCTCAACGTAATAAATTGTTATTTACATAATAGGTTCCAATGTGTAGATGTTAATGGTGTGAAATCTTCCGGGCTACCAGTTCAGTTAGGTGTGCCGCAAGGCTCAATACTGGGCCCATTCTTGTTCTTAGTTTATATCAATGATTTACCATTCCATTTAAAGGGAATCTGTGATGTTGTACTGTTTGCTGATGATACATCTCTTATTTTTAAAGTAGACAGGAATAGACTAGATTTTGACGAGGTAAACAGTGCACTCTCAATAGTTACGGATTGGTTTACGTCAAATAACCTAGTTCTCAATGCCAAGAAAACGAAATGTGTAAAGTTCGCCTTACCGAATGTTAGAAATCTAGGACCCAACATCGTCTTAGATAAAGAGGCGCTTGAGACTGTGAGCTCAGCAGTTTTTCTGGGAATAACAGTAGATGCCAAACTTCAGTGGGGACCACATATATCGAGCCTAGCAGGAAGGCTCAGTTCGGCTGCCTACGCCGTCAGGAAAGTAAGACAATACACTGACGTTGATACAGCTCGTTTAGTATATTTTAGTTATTTTCATAGCGTTATGTCCTACGGTATTCTGCTGTGGGGCAAAGCAGCTGATATACAAAATATATTCGTCCTTCAAAAACGAGCTGTTCGAGCTATTTACCAGCTAGGTGCTAGAGTTTCTCTAAGAGATTTATTTAAAGATATTGGTATTCTCACGGTTGCATCACAATTCATATTTGCCAACATCATATATATTAGGCAAAATATACACTTGTATACTAAAAACAGTGATGTTCACAATGTTAACACCAGAAATAAGGACAAACTACGTGCTCCCTTTCACCGGCTTCATAAGGTTCATAACTCATTTGTTGGGCTTGGTATAGCCTTTTATAACAAGCTACCCTCTTCTTTGCTAGATTTGCCTTTTAATGCATTTAAAGCTCAAGTAAAATCCAACCTTTGTTCAAAGGCATACTACTCCATCAACGACTACTTAAACGATAAGAATAGTTGGTCGCCCTGATTAACTCAAGACAATGTTTATGTTCTTTCTCCAGAATTAGATTACTGATAGGTTATTATACTATGAGCTCATTATACAATTGTTTTTATTGGGCTGTATAAGTCAAATCAGTTTAGTTTTATTTTTATTATATTATTGACATAATCAACCCATTTAAATGTTTTCTAATGAGTTGATTGCAATATGTGGTTAGCTAGTGACCTCGACGATTGATCATATTATTCTTACCTGAGCAACCGGCAGCAAGTTCGTCATGCTCCCTCAGATGTCACTGCTTGCGGTAGCGTCGGGGGTCGGGTTGCCTCCTTCCCTCAAATATGGCGAGGGGGGTAATGGCTGATCTTTGCGTTATGCTCGTGAACGGGTGCTGCTTGTGGTGACTGGTCGTCTTGCTGACCATGGTTTTATTATTGTTATAATTAGTAATAACTTGTTTATTTAGTTTCCTTCGATGGTCCTAGTTTATCATTTGTGACTTCAAGCGACAGCTATGTAAACAGAACCCAGCATTGCATAAATATGTTAGCGGTCACGCCCTTCATACCTGGAGGCTTTTATTTAATTTTCATTTATTAATTTTTGCTTGAGTACCTACGTATAGTTTTTTATTGTATTTCTTGGTATATTGGCGTTGCTAGCTGACATATGGCAGATAATTGAATTTAGTGTCCTGTGTCTTGTAATGTTAATTGCTTTGCATACCTTGTATTGTATTCAGTCAAGTATTTTCTAACTGAACAGACAGCTGTGCTGCTGGGGAGTTTGTTGCGCCACTTCTTCTTCCCAGCGAAAGCACTAGGAAGTGGTGAAGGGCGGGCGTTTTGGGGGACTGTCTTTTGTAATTTTGACGTTCGAAAAGTGCTGATTCTCAGCCTAGTTTGAATAAATGACTTTTGATTTTGATTTTGATTTTGATTTTGAAGGAAACATATCCCTCCATTATAAATCGAAAAGCAGCACTGCTGCAGCAAGATAAGGCCCGACCACATACCGCAAAAAGGACCAAGGAAATAATTAGAGAATTGCTACCACAACCCGCGTTTAGTCCCGAGCTAGCACCATGCGATTATTATCGTTTTCGATCAATGGCACAATTTTTTTGTGGAAGAATTTTCAAAGTATTGAAGAAGTCGACACTGCGGTGACTGAATGTTTTGCCTTTAAAAATAAGGATTGGTTCTATCAAGCTTTTTGAGAATTAGCTGACAGATGGGTTAAGGTTATACAACACCAAGGATTATATTTTGAATATTAAAAGACGTTTCCTTAACTTATTTTTATTTTTGAATTTTCATATTCCTAACCGACATTATTTATGGGACAACCTCTGTATTTTTTTTACAGATTTTTGATGCAGATTTCAATATATTATACTCAGTGTAGATTTTTCATTCGGTGGAACCTCACATGATACTTTTGTTTGGAACCAACATCCTGTTAAGAATGACTTACTAAATTTAATAAATGCAGGAGAAAGAGTTTTTTACTTGGTAAGCATTTCATAAAGTTGTTCAAATTGGAAATAAATTTGCCTTAGGTCTACAATTTATTTTGTACTTAAATATAATAACTATGAAGTCATTTTAATATAATTATAGGTGATTCCGGTTATTTTCAAAGGGAATATACATGGTAACTCCAATAGTGGATGCACCGCCAGGCTAAGTTGGAGAGTACTATACAAATCTGCATTGTGTGGCTCGCAATACTGTTGAGCACACAAATGGGGTTTTAAAAAATAGATGGAGATGTGTTCTTGGCCATAGAGTTCTTCATTATCATCCAGACACAGCTGATAAAATTATAAATGCATGCTGTGTTTTACATAACATTTGTAACCAAGCGCGATTGGGTTTGGATGATATTGAGGATACCGGACCACCCCATGGGAGAAATGCAATTAGCTCAGAGTGGGTTAGAGGTGGATCGAGGTTCTGCCTCCGTGGAACTGGCGCAGGGGTCGTGAGGCTCGTGCACAGCTTGTACAAGAACTGTGGACAGCTCGATATCTTCGTTAATACAGGGTGTCACAAAGCGATCCAACTATTTCAACAGTGAGCGAGAAGCAATCAAGACGCGGGGTAGGGGTGGCGCGGGCGTCGTTTACTAGAGCGTTCCTTAAATTTTTAGTTGCCATCATGCCGTACACGGGAGAGCAACGCTCATTTTGCGTGCGCGCGTATTTCGAGAACAATCGATCACTCATTCGAGTTCAACGGATGTATCGGTTCAGTGCTGCCAGATTCACTGTAATTAAAGTAGATTTACTGTATTTTAGACTTTTCTACTGTTTAATGTAATGATAAAATACAGTGTATGAAATATACTGTATTAAATTTTCATATTGCTTTAGCAATTCTAATACGTAAAACGAAACGCAGCTAATGTACACCCACTGACCTTTATCCATAGACAATGTACAGTAGGTTTGCATTTGTAATAAAGTTGCGGGGAATTCCCTGTCAAATCGGAACTATCGTCACGGTAATATTATAATACAGTAATGTAACTCGGCCGCATGATAGAAATAAATGCCTACAGCTGCGCGGTACGTAAACATGCGTTAGGGCTGCCCGTCTCCAGCATTTTAATTACTAGGGTGGTCCTTATTCCTAAGAAAAAAAAATTTTTTCTTTAATTTCGCGGGGCACCACGTAATTTGATTATATACCATAAGAAAGTATTTCAGTATTTTTTTTGAATTTTTTAAATGACATTTAGGGGTCGCTACCAAGGTTTGAATTTTAAATAAAAACTCGAAATCTGTATTTGTTAGATTCTTTTATTTTTATAGTTAGGACATAAAAAATATTACAAAATTATTGTTGTTATTATAAATTAGGATATTATGTAGATATTTGAATCATTCATTTTTAAGATACAAAGGTTACGCAATTACGCATGCGCACAAACCAATTTTTAACGTATTATGATGTTAGTGCGCACGCGTACGTCTTATCTTTTTGATTGTGTGAACGGTCTAAATCTCGACGCGTCGGTACAGAAGAGAGGTCGAGAGGAGGAAGGGATAAAAAGCGATTGTCTATGCGAGTTTTACTTGCACGGAAAATATGATATAAACACCTAAATGAAACATTAATGAAACCATCATTTAAGATGTTTTTCAATGCTTTTTGTAAAAATTTTGACAGCTGGTAGCGACCTCTAAATCTTAACAAAAAAAAAAAACAAAAAAAACTTATTTCATATTTAGAAGTATATAATCAAATGAGAAAGTGCCCCGGGGATAATTTAAAAGTCGAAAAATAAGGACCACCCTATTAATTACATTTGCCTACTTTCTGTTTCTATTTAGTTTTGTGATTGTAAATATCCTTTTTATATAAATAAATGAAATACTTTGTATATTGAATAGGAAGTGTTCAATAAAAATGCGTGTTGTTTTTTGATTGGTAGATTTAGCTGACTACGAATGTTTTAAAATCACAACCCTCAAACATCTAAATATTATATATGAGTCTAGCTGTTATTGTTAATACCGAGAAAATAAAACCAGTTTTTAGTGGTATATTATGTTGTTATATTAGCAGCAGAAACACTTTGTGAAAATTTCGAAAACTATCTAATGACACACAGACGGTAAATTTTTTTTTCTAGTTTGTATTATTCATACACACAGATAATAAACAAATCTTATTAATAATAAAATACCACGTCTTTACTTTGAATTATGCAAACTAACAAAACACACATGCACCGAAGTTTTAACACAAGCGTAAGTAGGTAGGTACCTACCGTATTATGATTCATTCAGAACCGCATATAACTACCTATTTCACTCGTCTCAATAACTTTCCGTTACTCTATTCGCTTTATTTATTAATCCAAACACCTTTTTTTTCGTGAGATAAAAGAAAATACTTATCCATTAAAAAGACACACATTATGTACCTACCTAGTAGTAAGTAAAATTATTTTATAGACTTACCTTTCAGAGTTTCCAGGTAATTTAAAAAAACTTATGTCTGGATGCGTTATTGACGAATTCATACAACCAAAAACAGCACAATGTTTCCTACTCGTCATATTAACTGATTTTTAGAGAAAAAATCGCGCGGTTAGGCCGCGGCCCCATGTCCACGGCGCGGCGCCGGCCGCCGTGTGAACAGGGGCGTGAAACTTAGAACTATTGCGATTTTCGTCCTTAATGACATACTAGTGCTGCCACCTTTAAAAGTTTTGCAGAACTAAATGTCCATAAAACAGTTTCCAAGTGATTTTAGTCTCGCTAGATGGCGCTTTTTTTGCTTGAGCAACTGTTTTATTGACAGCACTGTCAGTGCCGGCGAAATAATTTAATTTGACTTTGAAACGGAATTCAAATTCAAACCTGAAAACTTCTCGTTTAAAACTTTCGTTTTTCTGCGTTATCGAAGTATTATTTTGTTATTTGTGTTGTTATTATTACTGTTTGTTTCTTTGCTGTTAAGTTTTTGTTATTAATAGGTATAAGTGTTCATTTACGAGGTTTTCATTGCAATTCTCGCTATGAGTTCTCGCCAAGCTCGTTGTATTTTTGGTTGCGACACTTTTGGTAAGTATTGCACTTAATAATGAAGTTAAATGTACTTAAGGCTATTCTGTAATGATGTTAAAACACATTGTTTAACTTATACAACAACAGTGTTTTCACAATCAACGTTAAGCTTTGTTTGGGATTCCGTGACTTCAAAGCTCGGAATTCTTAAGATTTTAGCTATCTTATGCGTAATATCTTAAAATAGTAAACAATTATCGTCAACATTACAACTCTGAAAACATACACCTGTAGAAAGTATTTCTTTTGGTACCTATCTTAAGTAAACACTATTATTTCCAGGAGTGTCAATGCATGGTTTTCCAAATAAAACTAAATACCCTGCCCTCTTTGAAGCATGGGTATCAGTCTTACCCGAAAATATAGCACATGAAGATACTGAGAAGGTTCTTAAATCATTAAAAGTGTGTGACTACCATTTTAAACCAGAACACAGGACACGAGGCCATGGCATTACTAAAACAGCTATACCCTGTCTGTATTTAGAAGGTAAAATGTATACTGATTATTTGTTATATCTTCCACCACTTTCTTTTACTTAATAGGTATGCATGTGAATGATTTTTTATCATAATTATTTCATAACCAGTTGCTGCGTGAGTGTTCACCTGCATCCTAGGGGAACTGTAGGATAGAAAACCCTATGGGTTAATAATCCAAGACATGGTTTACCATCATCTTCCTGCCCTTATCCCATGTTACTTGGGGTTGGTGCAACACGTTTTATGTCATTACAATGTAAAAACCTGTCTCTTACTGTTAACCAGAAATTACATAACACTAAATTATGTTTCAGGTGTGCCTAAAGTAATAACCGATCTGGATACAGAACATAATTATTGCTTACCAAGGATGAAGCTAGCTGTTTTCTCAGCAAACAATGAAATGGCTACACCATCTTCATCCGGTGTAATACAGAATACCGGTAAATAATTATTGTCATACATATTTATCATGCTTGCAGGGCTAGCATGGAGTGTGGTCAAAACTGTTTATCATCCCTTTATCTCTATGATGATTGTCACTTTAACCATCCACAAATGAATTGGTTGCCACATTATCTTTATTTGTTTTTGTCCCGAGAAGAAACTTCTCTCTTTCCCTTTTTTTGCCATACTAGCCCTGCTGAGATTGTATACTTACCCATTCCTTAGCTTGGTTAACCTATTAAGCAACTTAGAATGTTGCTATGCTTGTAGAGGCGAAGGTCATTCAATTATTTTTAAATTCTATCAACTAATCTTAGCACATAACATCCCCAAAGGGATGGGCAGAGGTGTGCCTATAGCTTAGTAGACCCAAGTTATGTTAAAGTCCCATGTAATATATTACATGGCCTTGTCTTATAATATATTATAATTGTTTGAAATATCATATTACTATACATAATTGTATCTTTCTTTATAGACTTTGCATTGACGAGCCATGTGGATATGCAAACATCAGTAGATGCTTGTATGCCGTATATTGAGAGAGAACCTTCTAAATCGCAAACATTATTATGCAAAGGTAAATTAGTATTTTGTCTATGTAGATAATTGATTTATTGTTTGGAGTACAATAACAAGTGGTAAGCTCAACTGAACTTACTTATTTCAAACATTCCAAATAGGAGAAGCATGCACTTAAATGTGTGTGTGGTGTCCCCTCTACATTTAATTTAACAAATAATCTGGCATTATGATGATTTATAGTCATAATATTATAGTCTAGCCTTTACTAGCAACTTCCAGATTACTGGGATAGAAAGTATCCTGGGTCAATCTAGGATGTCCGACTATTTGGGTGCAAAATTTCATCCAAATCCAAAAGCTGTTCATGCGTGATTGAGTGACAATGATAAAAACAACATCTTCAAAAACTTTCCCATTTTCTATTATAACAATAGGGCGAATGTTTTTATTGAATCTTATAACAGTCAATCTTAACTTTTCAGGAAAAACAAATATTACCCGACCTAGGACGGAACAGATCAAAGATTACCAGAGGCAAATCAAAAACCTGAAGAAAATGGTTACTCGGATGAAAAATAAAGAAGAGTCATTCAAAACCCGACTGGCAAGGGCAGAGAGAATTGCACGATCGTCTGTTAAAATAACTAGTAGTATGTCAAAGGCGGCCAGAATTTTTACTGGTTTACAATGCAGGGAGTCAGGAAAAAGCTCAAGAGGTCGGCGATTTACCGAGGAAGAAAAAATACTTTCGCTTTCCTTACTGAAAAGGAGTCCGAAAAGTTATAGCCTTCTCAGCAAGTATTTTTGTTTGCCATCTAAGAAGACACTGTTGAATGTTTTAAAAGCCGTAAAATTAGTTCCTGGCATAAACAAAATTATTTTTGAAAAGTTAAAAGAAACTGTTTCAAAAATGAATGCCGAAGACCGTGTTTGTAGCCTGATTTTTGACGAAATGTCTATAACTCCGCACGTCTACTATGACAAATCAAGGGACGAAATTATTGGTTTCGAGAATCTTGGCACTCACAAGACCTATAAGTTTGCTGACCATGTCACGGTTTTTATGATAAAAGGTCTGAGAAAAAATTTTAAGCAGCCAGTTGCTTATTACTTTAGCCAAAGTATGAAGTCTGTAGACTTAAAAAATATTGTAATAAATGTAATAAAAAATATTCAGTCCACTGGACTTCAGGTGCTAGTGACTGTCTGTGACCAAAGTGGAATAAATACTGCCACTATCAACAGCCTCATATCGGATGCTAAGCGACAGTATTTAAGGAAGAAGCAAAATTTTAGAAACAATATTTTCATTGTTGGTGCAATGGAAATAATTCCCCTATATGATGTGCCACACCTCTTAAAGGGTTTGAGGAATAATTTACTAAATAAAGATTTAATATTTGTTGATCCAACTTCAAAAGAGGAGGTAACTGTGAAATGGGAGTATTTTAACATGCTCTATGAGGCTGACAAATGTTATGGTGAGCTCCGGTTGATGCTCAATCTCACAGAGGAACATGTACTGCCTGAAAAAATTAATAAAATGCGGGTCAAGCCAGCTGCACAACTATTTAGTCACAGCGTAGCAGTTGGCATAAAACATTTGTCTATTAGGAATGAAGTTCCAAAAGATATGGAAAAAATAATACCATTTATACAAATGATTGACAAGTTATTTGATAGCCTAAATGGCGGCACTTTTAATATTAAAAATGGCAAAATTTATACTGGAGCTGTAAAAAAAAACTCTCCACATCACAAACTGTGGAATGAGGCAAAAAGTTTTTTTAATTCTGTACTCTATGTAGATAGAGTAAGCAAAATAAAAAAACGAGTGCCAACTGTAAATAATTGGATTAAAACCATAGAGGGATTCCAACTTTTATGGAAAACATTAAATCAGAAATACTCCCAAGATTGTTTCCTGACTCGAAACTGCAACCAGGATCCTCTGGAAAATTTCTTTGGAAATGTCAGGAGTATGGGTGCACGCAATGTATCGCCAAATTGTGTAGGGTTTGAGGGAGCATATAAAGCATTGTTACTAAACAATTTTAGTGCTCACCATTCACCTCGTGCAAATTGTGAAGAGGACACAAATTCTTGCCTACAGTCATTGCAGTTTTTTATTAATGAAAAAGAAAAAATCCAGGAAGAAACTGGTAAATCTGGAAATGTGCACATTGGTGAGCCACTTGAACTGTTTAGGATAGACGACACCGAAACTCTTGGCATCTTCCAAAGAAATTATGTTTGTGGATGGGCTTTAGCAAAAGTATTAACCCTTAAATGCATAATGTTGCCATATGGCAACTAAGTACGTCATTTATTTTTTTTAAGAATGTGATAGCTGTGAGTTTCTGAACGCACCTCTTTTTGTCAAAACAATATATATACTCTATGAATATTAATATTATTTTATAATTATTATATATTTATTATCTAAATTCTATAGATAAATACCTATACAATAGCATTTTTTGCAATACGATAAAATAAATCATGCATTTAAGGGTTAAAAGTTGTAAAAGGTTGCAAAAAATGTAAGCTTTCTCTTTGTGGCAGTAAAAGCGAACCAGGAAACGATTTTATACAATTAAAGGAGTATAATAAAAACAAAACTTGGCTAGTTTATCCATCAAAAAAATTGTCATTATCTTTTAGCCATATCCAATCTGTGGTATCCAATTTTTTAACACACGATATGCACTTACCTGGTTTAAAAGAACGAATTAAATCTCTTGTAGAAATAATATCTGACTTTTCGCATCTCGATTGTAATAAACATAGAGAAATTGTTATAAAATACTTTACAGATATCTCAACAAATCTGTTAGTGTATAGTTGGTGCAAAAGCGTAAATAGAATTTTGTCAGGTAAATGCAATTACGATGGTGAAGATCAAATTAAATTAGCAGCCCTTTCATACTTCATGAAACATAGAACTAAACCAAAAAAGTAAATGACATGATTATTGATTTTATATTTTTATAACTGTAATATAGTGCACTGGGGTAATTACGTCAGCCGAGTATATTCCATTTTTATTAATGACTACCAAAAGCCGCGATATATTTTAAATATCGCCGTGGCATTGTAAATTACAATTCATCTCTTATAATTTTTATAATAAGAGATGGTATGTAAATGGTAGAAATAATAACAAAATTCGAAATATACCCAGCTATCGTAATTACCCAGTGATTGATGTATCTAAATTAAAGCTAAATAAATTACCTATGTTATAATAATTTGGTTTTATTATTTACCTATTATAGGCGATCTTACACCAGCAGCCCTATTTCCATTTAATTGTTCTTGTTATGGTATTTATTTTCTTTGTTAAATGCAAATCTAACTGCGGCTGCGGTGTAAAGGTCGCCTTCGCAATACGCTAACTTTCAATTTTCAAATACGGCGGTAGTACGTATACATACAGTATACCTACCTATACATAGACAGGTACCTATAACGGCATTGGCATTAAGTTCTGATAAAGTTTCATAGACGGCAGCACTTTCTTCGTGGCCGGTTTTTATGGTCGACTTTCCTCTCTATTTCTTTTTAGTTACTATACTCTATGCGTGTGACGTTGCCAAGAAGCTTATAGATAAAAGTGGAGACAACACTCTAAATACTCAAGTGAAGACGACTGTGGTCGGACACTCTCTTTCTGAATACGTAAATATGACAGAGAAAACATATATCTCTGTCTCGTTCTTATGTGTGTGTTTAGAAAGAGAGTATCCAACCACAGTCGTATTCACTTGAGTATTTAGAGTGTTGCCTCCACTTTTATCTGCAACCTTCTTGGACGTTGCGGCGCCGCCGCCGTAACACGGTACGACGTCGTGCCGCAGCACGGTGCCGCGGACGGCGTGCGCGGGCGGGGGCGAATTCTCAGTCGACATTTGGCAGTTGGTGTGCAAGCATGCGTGTTAATCAAAACGGTGGAAAATATCGATTTAGATTTCTTTATTTCGTTAGTGGAGGCACGTCCAGTGCTCTGGGATAAGACAAATGACAATTATAAGGACAAACATGTAAAAACAGAAGGATGGAAAGACGTTTGCCGAACCATTTTTGAATCATTTGATGACAAGGATATTAAAGAAAAAACTAAACTGGGTGAGTACTAACATTTATTTGTCTTTAATGTTTTAATGATAATCGAGTGCTACAGTGGTCTCATCGAGATATATTTGTATCGAGAAATAGAATAGAACACAATAACTACGGACTTTTCAGAAAAATTACGAAGGAACATCTTTTCAAACCACAAACTATAGTTATTCCGTATATCTAACTAAGAAAGAGAACCGTGTAATGGCCGCCCGTGTTTACTTGTCTGTCTCGCACACAGTGATATTTTATATTGACGTCATCTCTTCCCCGCAAGAATCCACTTTTGATAAATAGAAGCCAGGTAGTCTTTTGGTTTCGTGAAAGGTTTCGGGTTATATTTTGCTTAATTGCCAACTGAGCGCGCCGACATCGCTATTAAAATATTTAGAGAATTCGTCTCTTATATTTACTGGATGTGATAAAGAAACGTTATCCATAGTTAGTTGCAAGTCCAAAAGGGAGTCATCGATAAGTAGTTCTTCCGACATTTTTATTTCCATCTCGAGATACAACAAAGTTGTGCAATACACAGCATGCTTTAATAATGTCTGTTGCAAAATCATATTTTACGTTTAAAGGCCTGTGAAATATACGCCATTTATTTGCAAGTATGCCAAAAGCACACTCAACATTTCGTCTGGCCCGACTCAAGCGATAATTAAGAACTCTTTGATCTATATTCAAATTTTTCCCTGAGTATGGACGCATTAGATTGCTCATTAACGGTAGGCCTTCATCTGCAATAAAGACATACGGAACTGGTTTTTGAAGGCCTGGCAAAGGCTTTGGAGCTGGTATGGGAAATCGATGTTGTAATAATAATTCGTATAGTTTTGTGTTCTGAAATATTGTCGAATCGCATTCTTTTCCATATGCTCCTATATCGACATATATAAATCTGTATTTAGAATCGACTAGTGCCAGCAACACGATAGAATTATAGTTTTTATAGTTGAAAAAAAGAGATCCACTGAGGGCGGGACTGCAAATGCGAATGTGCTTCCCGTCTAAGGCCCCCATGCAATTTGGGAAATTGGTTTTTTTGTCAAAGTCTTCCGCTATGTGTTCAATAGCCGGGTCCACACCGGACGATCCATCGCGCTCCGATCGCGCGCGGCAGCAGCGCGATCCAAAGATGCAGGCGGTGTGGACGTGCCGCGCGCGATCCATGCGCACGTATTGGAGCGCGCGCTCCCTACCTCGCGCGATCCGTGTGCGGTCGGTTTTTGTGCCAGCCTCAAAGGTGCCTCAGTTGCGTGATGCGCGCGGTGTGGACGGTTGTGTTGGTTCGCGCGATCCACCTCGCCATGGACATCTCAGAAAGTCGCCGTTTGATATCGCTTTATAAAGAATTTAAATGTTTATGGGATCCCAAAGATTCTAATTACACCAATAGAGGTGTTAGAGATGATGCTTGGCGTCAGATTTCTCGTGAAATGGGGAATAAGTCGATCGAGAACCTAAAGAAAAAAATGCGATCTCTGGCGGGAGGCTACAGAAGGGAGAAACACAGAGAGAAGCAAAGCCGTATAACTGGATCCGGTAAGAAAACAAAGCTACTTTTTATCTGTAGGTATTAAAATTATATATTTTATTATAAGTAATTACATCATAATATTTACTGTGGATTTCACGTGATTTCGCTTTTTACATTTAAGCTGTTAGAAATACACGTGGTTATTTTAATGAGTAACTTGTTTATTTCAGGTGCTCAAGATACATATAAATCAAAGTGGTTTGCGTATGATGACTTCGACTTTATGGCGGATAAAAATGAACCCGGAACCACACGCGATACATTGGAACATGTGAGCTATTAGTTTACTGATATTCATTTTGCCAAACTATTGTATGGTTTGTAACAAAGTGTCTTGCTAAGTGGGACCGTATTGTAGTGGCATTTTCTGTTGCTCTTCTTGGTACGACGGCCATCGGTTGTAGCGATTGTGATGGCGGTTCATTTCGCCAGCTTCCAGGTATTACATCTCCATTCTCCTGTACTGTATCAAACGTTCCTGGCGATATAAAGTTAGGATTACTGCGTAAGTAGTTATATAGATGAACCGTTGCCAGCACGACTTTAGTCGCAGTTTCTGGTTCCAAAAGCATAGGTTTACGCAGGACTCTGTAGACAGAACTAAGTACTCCAAACGCGTTTTCAACTACTCTACGTGCTCTTGACAGTCGGTAGTTGAAAATTCTTTCACAAGAACCCCTTTCCCGTGTACCATCGTATGGTTTCATAGTATAATCATTAAGCTGAAAAGCTTTATCACCTAGTATATAATAGGGTACCTCAATTTTATAGGGAACTTGCAATATCTCCGGTGGAGGAATATTTAGCTCTTTTTTTTCAAGTTTTTTATATAAATTTGTGCTTTTGAACACGCCTCCATCTGATATTCTGCCTTTAGTCCCAACATTCACATACAGGAACCTATAATTTGCATCTACTAATGCAAAAAGAACAATACTAGGAAATAATTTGTAATTATCAAAGTCGTTGCCACTATTAAAAGGCGATTGTATAGCGACGTGTTTGCCGTCCATCGCTCCTATCACGTGTGGGAAATTCCACTTATTCTCGAATTGCTGAGAAACTGTACGCCATTCTTCTTTAGTTGACGGCACCTGAAAATAAAGGAGATCTTAATTATAATATAAAGCTGAAAATAAGAATAAGCAGTAAATAGTAATAATAATTGTTGTTACAGGTAGAATCTGATACGACTGAAGGGGAACTTGAAGTTAATACTACAGTGAGCGAAAACGAGAACAGTAACATTACTAGTGACA
Organism: Eremobia ochroleuca; assembly: GCA_949629135.1. Classification (NCBI taxonomy): domain Eukaryota; kingdom Metazoa; phylum Arthropoda; class Insecta; order Lepidoptera; family Noctuidae; genus Eremobia; species Eremobia ochroleuca. Next base: position 11,712,859 of record OX451411.1, on the reverse strand, counting down.
CACAACCGGAGAGAGCCAACCACCACACAGATCAGAGTAGAGAGCAGAATGATCAGAATGCACAATCCAGTGTCCAAACAACAAACAAAAGAACAAAAAAAGAAAGAAAACTACTTCTAATAATGCAGATGACATATCAGATGAAACTCTTTCAGAGGCTTTCCAACTTCTGCAACAATGTGCTCAGCCACCACAACCGGAAACTGATTCTTACATTGCTTTCGGGCAGTATATATCTACTGAATTGCGGAAATATGATGCAGTAACATTAGTTAATGTCAAAAATGCTATATGCCAAGTTATTTTTCAAGCTGACACAGGAAGATATGGGGATAGCAATTATGGATATTACACTAATTCATATCCTGGCACACCAATAGCATACACTTCATCACAGTCCCAGTCTCTACAACCTCAAAATTATCCAGCTCCAATTCCACAGACATCACCGTCTGCTCATCTAGCCTCCAATTCATCGCAGTCCTAGTTTCTGAAACCTCAGGATTATTCACTTCCACAGTCACCACCGAATTAAATAAGTACCTACCTATATCATGTTTTCAAAAAATAATTAATAATTGTAAACATGTTACTTCTTTAAATTATGATTGTAATACACTACTTTTTTATTGAGTAATAAAGTATGGTTTTACTTACCTTTACATAATCATTTAACAGGTCAATGATGGCTTCACAAACTTCAGGAATAATTATCGATATAGACTGTTTGGAAATGCGGAACAGATACTGCAAACTGACGTACGAATCTCCAGTTGCTAAAAATCTTAATGTTAGTAATAATCTTTCCTTCACAGTAAGGGCATCTCTATAATTTGTATCATTCTTTCTTAGCTTGTTATTTAATAATGAACACAATATCTCAAATTGATTAGCATTCATTCTTGCAAAATTGTGTTCAACTTTATCTGACACTAACTCTGCGTACAGCTGAGTCCCAGATTCCAAGCGATTTTTGTAAATTTGTTTCACCCAAAACCGTCGTTTTCTTTTTTGTGATTTTTTGCGCAAGCATTTAAGCAAAATAAAAGTTACTGCTGCAACGGCAAGACGCCGCCGTTGTACGTGTGACTCCATATCGTACAAGAGTTAGACTGGCTGAATCACGGATCGCCTTAGGATCGCTTGGAGCGCATATTTGGGATCGCAAGTTTCTAAGAGTGGATCGGCCTAACACGATCCACGATCCACGCTCTGCGATCCTGGATCGCGGATCGCGGGATCAATGGATCGTCCGGTGTGGACCCGACTAATGAGGTCGTCGCTTATTGTCGGTATACATTCTGATAAAAGAATGTCCCATATAGCACGACATACTTCTCGCACTATTCTACTGATTGTACTTTTTCCTCGATAATCTGTGAATTCCATATCTCTAAATGAATTCCCAGTTGCCAAAAACCTAAAAAGATAGAAAATAATATATTTACTAGTTTCTTAGGACGGAGCGGAGTTACCACAAACAGCTGCTTTAACAAAGCAGCTCAATTTTTGAATTGCCTTGAATAACATAAAATATACATTTGGCTATAAGGGCCTCTTTCACCACCCTCGAGTAATGTATTGAGTAAACTAATCGCCAGTTAAAGTCACCCGTAACTGCACGTGTCAATTTCACGATGTTCGAGTACCTATACACTAATCTTATGATTAAACTGACTGACTCGTAACTTACTTGCCGCTTGCTACTAATTAGCGTGTTTACTTGACAGTTAAATTAAATCGCTGAGTTTAGATTATTGAAAATTTGTTTAACTGTTGTTGTTTATTTTCGCTTGTGAAATTGGCAGAATATACTCGTTAGTTTTACTTAGCGATTAACGCTCATTGGCAAGTAACTAATCGACGCTTTACTTTGAGATATTGAAAGAGGCCCTAAAGCTATCAGTTGAGCTACTTTGACAGCTTGTAGAACCGGTTCCGCCAGGATGACTGTTATTCAAAAATTTAAATTTTAGGAACTGCCTGTTTTAACTAAGTATTAATAGTTAATTTAGACCCCCTTAAGACAAGCCGTTCCCACCTATGACATTGTGCCCTATATACAGGTGTTTCAAAATTACGAAATAAGATTTAACACGGTGAGAGTAGTCATGTACATACGAATAACTTTTACTATGGCACCAACTCTGAAATTGCGAAAAAAAATCGCCTGTTTAAGAAAGTTATTTGTATACATGAGTACTCTCACCGTGTTAAATATTATTTTGTAATTTTGAAACAACCTTGCGATAAATACTAGCTTTCCGCCCGCTGCTTCGCCCACGTGGACTACAGTTTATATCGCGCGGGCAGAGACCCGTGCTCAGCAGTGGAATTATAGGTAGCCTATGTGTTATTCCAGTGTCTCTTCTACCTACCTACCAAATTTGATCTAAATCCGTTCAGTAGTTTTTGCGTGAAAGCGTAGCAGACAGACAGACAGAGTTACTTTCGCATTTATAATATCAGTAGGGATGTAGGTACAGACGGCCACACGTGCAGCTATCCATTGCCGTTTTTTCTCTTGCTCCTGTCAAATTCACATTTTTCGCAACAGAGCGAGGTAGCATGACTGGATATGGGTAGCTGGAGCTGTGGCCCACTGTACAGTACGACCGGCGACAGGTGGCGAGAGTGAAGTTAGGCTCTAGCAACTTTAGCGCTTTAATACTCTTAAGAAAATAAACAATTTAACAAAATAAGTTCCATTTGCTATTTTCAATGCTGTAATCAACGGTTATTGGCATTTATTTTTGTAAACCACTTATTTTTTTTACGAATACACAAGCGCGAAAGTTGCTAGAGGCTAACTTCACTCTCGCCACCTTTCGCCGGTCGTACCTACTGTACATGTATTCATTAAAATATTAATCTAACTTTTGTTTCAGGAAATGACATAATTAAAAAATGGACAAACATCAAAGACAACTACATGAAAAAGAAAGAGCTTGCAAACAAATCTGGAGCTGCTGCAAAGAATTTGAAAGAATATCATTTGTACAAACAGCTGATGTTTTTAAAAAAAACGCACCAAATTTAACAGACTGTAGTATATTGGAAGAAGAGTCTGAAGATCCAAAGACAAGTGAAAATAAAAGGTCACGGTGCCAACCTTATGCTACAACTTCGCGTAAAAGAAAATACGGTGAAGATGATTTTGAGAGACAAATTGTCGAAACTTTGAAAACTGCAGAAAACAGACATGTATCTTTTTTTAAATCAATTTTACCATTTCTGGAAAAACTAGACGACAACCAAACATTGACCTATCAAAGTCATGTAATGCAAATATTGACAGATTTCAATCAACCCACATATCAATACAATCAACCGTCATACAGCGGCTACCAAACAGCATTTCAAAGTAGCTACCAAAGATCACAAGAAGCTACAGCGACTTATCAAACAACTCGTAATCTATCATCTACAAGTATCCATGGCCAGACTTCGCCAAATCCATCCACAGAAGACTTATCAAATAATTTAAGCGATATCTTATCAAACACACAGGACTCCGAATACGATTTTACTTAAATCTAGTTACATGATTTAAGAACATCGCAGAGGGACCACGAGTCCGGAGGGGCAAAATCATATTTGGACTCCTGTATCTTTTGATAAAACATTTGATTACATAATAAATAATAATATTTTGATAAGTTCGTTTTATTTCTTACCTGATAGTTAAACCAAGCATCTCCATAGGATCAACAGGTTTTCTGCACACATATTGTTTTTGTAAACGAGGTGCTATCTTGGTAAGTAGTTCTTCAAAACTGGTAATGGTCATTCTAAAATATTCAAAAAATTTCTCATTCCCACACATTTTTAGCGCTGCATATTTCCTTTTGAAATGAGCTCCGTCTTGGTTCATTTTTTAAATATATGGATTTACCCATTTCCTCTGTTTCTGTTTTTTTTTCATTCGTCTTAGTAACAAGAGGAGAAAAACTCTTTTTTCGCGATCCATTTCCAAATAAACACGTTCGAGCACACCAACTGCCAAATATCGACTGAGAATTCTCCCTCGCGGCACGCCGTCCGCGGCACCGTGCTGCGGCACGACGTCGTGTCGTTTTACGGCGGCGGCGCCGCAACGTCACACGGCGGCCGGCGCCGCGCCGTGGACATGGGGCCGCGGCCTTATTGTTAAAAAAACAACACACCGTCCGTTCGACACTGCGGTACAGCCGTGGCTGTCTGCGCCGCGAGCGCACCCCGAGATCGAGGCGCGTAGGTATAGCTCGCGTTTCGTCCGTTTGTATGAAGTTTCTACTGTATTATAATATTACCGTGCTATCGAGGAGCACTCTGTTACGCAACTAGCAATAGTAGCCGTCTCTGTCTTACAAAGGAACATTGGATTTTTCGTCTTATTTATTCATAAACTTGTTTTGCCAAGGTGCATACATTTTATTTGAGATTTGTAATTGTTTTGGGTGATGTTAAAAATCAAGATGGAATCCGGATGACTGCTGCCGTCCCTCTACTCAAAAATTTTGAGTTCAATTATCATATTGACACGATCGATATCATCTCCGATGAGGCCAGTATACCTCGCCTCTCAGAATGGATATAAGAGTACGACAGCAAAGCCTTCCGCACAATCCACGGTCACTTCCCCAGAGGACCAGAACCAACCACTAAAAGTGTCGTCATGCATTATCTGACATCGGAAACCTTCGACTGCAAAGAGATTCTCAGTCTACTGAATCAAGGAATTGTGCCATTGGAGTGGAGAGTAACGGTGGCTGTACCCAAGGAGAGAGAATTTAAAGAGAAGGACGCCAGATGTTTTGGAAAGATGACCCCAGAGATGAGGGCGTATCAGGTTGTTACCGAAAAGAATCTGGCAGATGTAATATTTAGATATATCAAACACCAATCAATGACTCTCTCCGAGGAACAGCTCACCAAGACTCTAAACCGTATGAGTTGCCCTGGAGAGGGTCATGATTACATCAACATAATAATAGACTTCTCCTCTTGGTGTACCCATTTTAGAGCTGAATTTCTGGCACCATTGTTCACAAGTCTTGGACAAGAATACAAACCCACACATTCGCGCGTGCTACCACGCTAATGAGTGGGGTGAAACTTCACAATCAAGATGGAATCCGGATGACTTTGCTGCCGTCACTCTACTCAAAATATTTGAGTTCAATTATCATATTGACACGATCGATATCATCTCCGATAAGGCCACTATACCTCGCTTCTCAGAATGGATATACGAGTACGACAGTACATAAGATTTCTACCTGTATGCCATAGACACCATCGCAAGTACAAACCACGCCATGCTGAAACTGGAGCTGGCAGGAATGTGGAAGACGATGGGCCATCATGTAGTGGACATGGACAGTAGCACCACCAGCTGGATGGCCAAAGGCATGGTGTTAAAGAGAGACTTGGGACCTGCGGGCGAGGCCATAAACAACATGTTCAAAAAGGAGTTCTGCAGGCAGTACTATAAAACCCACAAAAAATGGCCAAACATCAATATGGACAAGAATACCAACCCACACATTCGCGCGTGCTACCATGCTAATGAGTGGGGTGAAACTTCACAATCAAGATGGAATCCGGATGACTGCTGCCGTCACTCTACTCAAACATTTTGAGTTCAATTATCATATTGACACGATCGATATCATCTCCGATAAGGCCATAATACCTCGCCTCAGAATGGATATACGAGTACGACAGTACATTAGATTTCTACCTGTATGCCATAGACACCAACGCAAGTACAAACCACGCCATGCTGAAACTGGAGCTGGCAGGAATGTGGAAGACGATGGGCCATCCTATAGTGGACATGGACAGTAGCACCACCAGCTGGATGGCCAAAGGCATGGTGTTAAAGAGAGACTTGGGACCTGCGGGCGAGGCCATAAATAACATGTTTAAGAAGGAGTTCTGCAGGCAGTACTATAAAACCCATAAAAAATGGCCAAACATCAATATGGACAAGAATACCAACCCACACATTCGCGCGTGCTACCACGCTAATGAGTGGGGTGAAATAAAGTCTAAACTAAAAACTTATAGCGGCATTACTGTAAAAATGAGCTCAAGTAGTGAGGAAAATGATGTGCGTAGATCGCTACGCACATCATTTTCCTCAATTGCTGGTCTGTCAATTCCGTGATGAATGGCTCCAAATACAGCGTTAAAGCGTGATAAAAAGTCGAATTATAAATGCATTTGCACTGTTTGCGATTCTTCTTTTATTGCCGATTTGGGTACTAACTATCAAAAGACACAGTGAAAGTTCTAAGCTAAAAAAGTTATAAACTTCGTCTTCCTAGCTCATCGAATGTGTGTACCATCACTACATAGTATAAAACAAAGTCGCTTCCCTGTCTGTCTGTCCCTATATATTATTATTATTATTATTTATTATTTAAAACTCCGCAACGGATTTCGATGCGGTTTTTTTTAATAGATAGAGTAATTCAAGAGGAAGGTTTATATGTATAATACATGCATAATATAGTAGAGAAACACTGATAATTTTAGAGGTTTCTAATGTAATGTCGTAAATAAACACATTTTTTTAAACGCTGGCTAAACCATTCGAGATAGATCAAAATAATGTACTACAGTATTGTACACCTTAAAAAGCTCTACAAAAAAGTCCGCAATGGTATATGTCTATCTCTTAGGGATAACCCACAATAACCATTTTTTATCCTTAACTTTTTACGAGAAATAATGGCTCTAAAATTATCAGTGTTTCTCTACTATATTATGCATGTATTATACATATAAACCTTCCTCTTGAATCACTCTTATCTATAAAAAAAAAACCGCATCAAAATCTGTAGCGTAGTTTTCAAGATCTAAGCATACATAGAGACAGACAGACAGCGGGAAGCGACTTTGTTTTATACTATGTAGTGATCAGCATTGCACCCGTGCGAAGCCGGGTCGGGTCTCTAGCTGATAATATTTTTAAAAGTCAGCAACATGCAAGTGATGATGATCAGCGGAAAATCGCAGAATTGAAATTATCGGCATTTATGGCAGAACATAAAATATCGCACATAGTGATGGATCATCTCGTTGATTTACTTTCAAAAGCTTTTCCAGATTCTAAAATCGCAAGTAACATCAAACTTAAACACACTAAATTACAAGCAGTAATAAATAACGCTATTGGGGCTTCTGAAGAAGAATATTTAGTCGAGGATTTAAAACGCGAAAAGTTCTCAATAATGGTAGACGAAAATACCGATGTTGCCAGTGTGAAAACGATGTGTGTTGTAGTCAAATATTATGATCCTAATCTAGGACGTATCTTCAGTCGATTCTGGGACCTTATTCAATTATTTGATGATAAAAAAGCTGGAACGTCTGGTGATTACTCAGCTACGGCTGAAAAATTATTTAATTCAATAATAAAATCATTTCAAGACAAAAATATACCCTTAGAAAATACAATCGGGTTTGGATCCGATGGATGTAACACGATGATGGGCTGCCACAATTCAGTGTCCTCACCATTTAGACAACTATGCCCAGGTATTATCGTGATCAAATGTCTTTGCCATTCTTTACATTTGTGCACTTCCGACGCTTGCAAAGAATTGCCTCACGATGCAGAAAAACTGACTCGATTGATATACAATTACTTCAAAAATAGTAGCAAACGTCAAGCAGTGTTAAAAGAATTTCAAGCATTTCCAGACACTAACATACACAAATTACTACGTCCAGCCCAAACGCGTTGGTTGTCTCTATCCAGTGTTGTGAAGAGAATTATGGAGCAATGGGACGCCTTGCGATTGTACTTTGACGATAAATGGCTGGAAGACCAAGATTGCCAAGACATCCACATTCTTTTGAATGATCACATCATCAAGGCATATTTTTACTTTTTATGTTGGATGCTGCCAAAATTTACCCGCGTCAATGTATATTTTCAGAGCGAAGATCCGGTTATTATCGAAGCCCATAACAAAATGACAGAGCTATACAGAGAACTGTTATCCTTATACATAACTCCGAATCATTTAAAGAACACCCCACTCGACGCAATTGACCCTACTGATAGTCAACCTGGGATTAGGTGTTTCTAATCAACTTGCTGTCTCAGAGCTACATGCAAGTACAGCCCGCTTCAGAGAAAACGAACCCCCCAAGACTTAAAGAATAATCGCTCAAGCGACGGCGGGCGCGTCACGTGACTGGCCTCGAGCAGCTCTCTCCCCGCCGCCCGCGCCGCACCCATCTCTGCCCGAGCATCCACCGATCCGACTCAAACATTATTTGCATGTTTTTAATGATTAGGTATTGTGGTATTTTTTTCGGCTTCTGGCCGAACCGTATACCAAGAATAACTTACAAAAAGACACTACGTGCCGTATAGGATACGAACCCGCATCACCAGGCGCCAGACGATCATTAAGACCGTGCCTTATACCAATAGGCTATTGGCCCAGTTAATAATCTCAACGAAAATTCGAATAGCATTACTCCTTTTATCGAACAAGTTTGATAACGGTCTAATCTTCTAGACATTAAGGTTTAAATTTCAACATCCACCACGTGAGATACACCTACCGTCCACAACCTTGTTTTACAAAATGCAATACGTAACTCCTCAATTATCTAAAAGATAAGGTTGAAATTAGCATAGATTTCTTGTTTGGTTGAATAGAATGTGCTTGATTCCGATTGTTGCACTACCGTCATTTTACTTCAGAAACTTAACTGCTGTATGAACTGCGAGTTAAGGTTGAATTTAAAATACTTCTTCGCCCTATTTACTAAACTGTGATTGAGGGTATAATTATTTATCAAATCGTTTCGTTTTCGTGCCGATCAGCTTGTGTGTAATGTCTTCGTCGTAAAATTATCCAATTTACGAAGTTTTTGAACAGTTGATTCTATTAACCGATAGTATGGTTCGATTAACAACTTTTTGAAGGCTAAAATAATTGTTGTTCTCTGGGAACAGGAACAAAGCATATAGCACGAGAAATATGGGCCTAACATAACGGTAAGATTTACGTTAAACACATATATATTTATTGTTACAACCATGTTGCATTATTACTTACAAGGTGGATTTTTTATGTATTTCTAATATTATCGTTTTCATTACAGAGAAAAATAGTTCGTAGATGGATACAAAGGTATCAAGCGACGGGTGATGTGAAATGCGATCTCACCCAACTGCTTACACTAATGAATCGGAGCGACACCTTGGGACACACAAAACCTGGGAACTAATTCGAAATAGTGCTGCAAGCTTCAATATGGTTTCGGGCATGAAAAGTCTTCAAGAAGTGATAGACAGTGACTGCCATCGTCTGCGTTATTAATAGACAATTTACTCGGCAGATTGATTGTGTAACTTATCTGATAAAATTGCATTGGAACGTTTGAGCAAGTGTTAATAATTCCCAATATTTGTGGGATCATTATCTCGTAGTTAATCAAAAATAAACAACCTTTATTATTATGAATCCAGTTACTCTTGTTTACAAGTAGTCTTGTAATGTGTTAACGATGCACCATCTGACCTCAAATACTTTTCTAATGCTGTGTTAAAAGGGTTATCAGAAATTGTGATAAAAGAGAAAGATGTATATTGCTATACTGTTATAGTTTAGCATGTTGGTTCTTCCTCTGTAATTCACAGGCACAAATGACAACATTTCATTTTTTTAATCAGGCTTTTTTCCCCATAAGATCATACAGAGTATAAAAAAATAATGTTTTTACAACTTTGAAGAAATAAATATTGTAGTTATGTTACTAGAAATATATATAAATGAACCGTTATCTAATGTTAAGCGTTCTACACCTCACCCAGGGTATATATTTTGTATTTAGTTAATATTTTAAGTAAATAACCCTAATTTAATACAGATAGAAAACTGTATACTCGTATAACTGTATATGTGGATTCCTAGAAATGTAATTAATGAAATAAATAATTAAGCAACATGCCTGGCTGTTCTTACAAACCCCATACTTAACTTTTCTTAAATATGGATGTTTTCTGAAATAAAGTTACGAAAATCACCTAATCAACTATTAAAGAAACTAAAAAAAAGAAAAAAATAAATCTCATCCGCGGATTTGAACTCGTGACCAACGAATTGCTAAGCCACAGTCCGAGCCACTAGACCAACACGCCATTTACGTTACTTTACGAAAAACTTAAGCGTATGATATCACTACCTAAGGGGGGTCCGGTTTCTTTGAAGCTTACTGTACCAAAGAAGCGGAAAAAGTTAGTGATGAAACAGAAATGCCTGAATTTTATCGTTAAAGCATGCGTATATGCGGTATTCGGAAAAGATATAGTTTGAATGACCCAGTTTTGAGCTCAATCGCAAAGTTAGATCCCGATTCTTGCTTATCTGGTAATAGACTACAGTCTTTGTCCTCACTGTTCCCAGTGCTGCCAAGGCTTAAACCCCAAACTTTAAATGACCAACAGACGTTAGATTAGGAATGGAGAAACTTAATTTTTGACTGCGAATGAACTACATTTGAATACCAATCTACCAGCAGACGTGTTTTGGCATCAGGTAAAATTTTACCATTTAAGTGCTTTACATAATTATGTTCACATTTCACAGATTAGTTTTTTTCTTTTCAGTTGTCTCAAATCAAAGATAGCAACGGAGATAAATACCGTTTTCTGTCTCGTTTTATGCTCCAAGTTTTTTCGTTGCCTCACTCGAACGCTGAGTGTGAACGAAAGTTCAGTGAAATAAATAATATAAAAACAAAGCAGAGAAACTGTTTAGTCACAAATACCATCAAAGGCAACATGCTAACTCAGCAAGCCATTCGGCGGACTTCCGAAAATTGCGTATATTTTAATCCAACTAAGGAAATGACTTCAAGGATGACAGCAAAAGTTTATGAAAATCATGAGCAAATTATTCTGGAATAAGTAAATAAATAATAAATGTTTTTTTTTTGTATCTAAATATACAACGTGTAACGTTAAATGAGCAAAACCTCAGATACCCCAATTGATTTTTAATTCAATTGACCTATTTCAGGGAGAAAATAAGTCATTAAAAAAATTCTAAAGGTTTTATGTCCTGTTTTAGTTTTACTGGTCATTGTGATTGTTTCTTGCTTCTGCGACGACGCTTTATCGAGGGAGGAGTCGTCACCGGAGCGCTGCGCCGCGCTGACCTTGGGTTGCTTGAACTATTAATAATTAGACACGGCAACGTTATTAATGAAGATTTTTTGAAAAATGTGACCTATATTAAAAAGTGGTTCAATTAATTCTGCTCGTTATTCTGATCAAACTATTTTCAGGTTTTGCGCATTTAACATTACACGTTGTATATGTTTTATTTATGTAATAACTTAAATACGCAATCGCCCAATATGAAGATCGCTGAGTTGCTGCCCTACATTTTGTGCAACAGGTCGAAGTACAAATGCAAGTGCAGTGAAAGTGACGTCAATGAACATTTTCTTGTAGAATATAATTTAAATAATCTATTATTCCATAATCATACTTCGATTAGGTCTCATCTCTTTTATTTTATAAGTAATTAATGTACTTTTAATAATTAAATCTTTAATTAAATATTTTCCTAAGTAAATTTGGTTTTTTTTCGATCCTCTGACTGCAGCTAACGTAATTACTTATAGCAATTTGTATTGATAAACAAAGACATGAAGCTGCTTATTTTTCTATCAATATTTAAACAAAAGTTCTGTAATCGATTTTAAAATCTGTTGTATTGTTTTTAGAAACTTCTGTATTTTTTAACTGGCAACACTGTAATTTTACTTTTGGGATCTGGAAGCACTGTATCGGTTACATTATCGACTGCGCAACATTGCGGAAATTCCAAGCAATGCAACAATTATAGCTTGGATCCAGACATTCAATACCACTGGAAACACTATTGGCGAAATCCATCACGGCTGTCCAAGGACAGCAAGAACGCCTGGAAACATTCAGTCAGTTGCAGATTCTGTAAGCCGACAGCCTCGACTCAGCGTTAGAAAGCGTGAGTCTCAGCAGGGATTATCAAGAGCGTCAATTCACCGCATAATGCGATCTGATTTACACCTAAAGGCCTATAAAATACAGATTGTTCAAGCTCTTCATGAAAATGATTACGTTACAAGATTGAATTTTGTGAATGTAATGTTAGAGAGATTTAACAATTTCAATAACATGTTCTTTAGCGATGAGGCACATTTTCATTTGGACGGATACGTCAATCGTCAAAATTGTCGTTTTTAAATAATTAAGCATTGCGCAATTGTGTGTTACCTTGAAGAAATAAAATAAAATAAAATAAACGAATCCACAGACATTACATAAACACCCGTTACATAGCCGTGTGGGTCGCTATGTCACCGAACTGCATTATTGGGCCGTACTTTTATGAAGATAACAGAGGACATGCAGTGACTGTAACTTCTGCACGCTATGTCGACATGATACACAATTTTTTCGGGCCTCAACTGCAACAATGTGAGCATTATAACCGGCTGACATGGTTTCAATAGGATGGGGCCACATCGCACACCACTAACAACTCTTTAGCTTCATCGCACGAGTTATTCCGAGAAAAGGTGATTTCACGAAGAGGTGATATTGAATGGCCACGTCGGAGCCCTGACTTGACCCCACCTGATTTTTTCTTATGGGGTTATCTTAAGAGCGTAGTGTACGAGAATAATCCACGAAATTTGACAGATTTAATAAACAATATTGAAGAAAAAATCAGGAGTATTCCTCGACCACTTCTTCAAGAAGTTTTTGAAAGTGTACGCAAACGGTTTGAGGAGTGCCGTCAACGTGATGGCCGTCATTTAAATAACGTCGTGTTTAAAAAGTAAAATTTTCGGAGCATTCCCGTTTGAGCACCTATTTTTAGAGCACCTATGCATGGAGCACCATTAGGTATTCCCATTAGAGCACCAATCAATATTTTAACGTGGTGCTCAAAGGGGAACAATAAAAAATATTCAACTTTATTCCCTTTTGAGCAACTACGGTGCGGCAGCCTCTAGTATGGGGTGTATAATAAAACATATCGATAAAAATGGCAGTACTTTTATCGTCATATTAATCTTAGGGAACTAACGAATTATTATTAATATCACAATCAGCCTTATGTTCTTTTCTAGGTACCTCATTAACTTAAGACAAATAAAAGAAATTACATTCCTCGTAACAACGGTACAGTCTTTGTTTATTTTTTTTAATTAAATATTTTTTTTTATTAATACTTATATACAAGTAAAGATATTAGTAATTTTGGAAAAAAAATTAACTCTATATAATTATTATTAATATCACAATAATTAGCCTTATGTTATTTTCTAGGTACCTCACTTACTTAGACAAATAAAAGAAATCACATTCCTCGTTACATCAGTAGTCTTTACGCTTTTAGTTAAATAATATTTCTTAATAATACTTACATTTAATAAACAAGTAAAGATTTTAGTTGTTTTAGAAACGAAAAATATGAACTCTATATCAGTTATAGAAACTTTTGGTAGTTGTAATAATATGTTAAGCCTTAATTCGACGCCGTGCAGTATAATTCCCGTTGAATGAAAAAATATCTACACACAAAATAGACCGTATATTTAGAGTTTTAGGTGCTATAATTACACCGTTAACTATCCAACTACGTTGTCAAAAACCAACGACGCGTGCACATCGACGAGACGCGAGCAGTCGCCGGCGAGATGGCGGGGAGGAAGGACTCGCTGCGCGGGCTTTCGGTAAGTTGCATTTTATTCACTGTTTTACGGCTTATTTCCTTGCAAACTAAAGATAACATACCCGAAAGGCTACTTATAATATTTTGATTGTCTTACTGAGTTATACAGGGTGTAAGGAGAACGCTTCCGAAGCCAGAACGTACATTATATACAACCTAAATGCTAACGAATACCAATAACCTTTCGCTTTAAATTGGTTATTTTCAAAACTTTATATTTCGTAAACACGCAATGGAAACCGTAAAAAAACGTGAGGTCACTGGCACGCAAAGCAACATTGCGCCACAGCGCGTACGCGCGTCGCGGGCGCCAAGCGCTCCGTACGGCCGCGTCACGGAATTTACAATTACATCACTTTCAAATGCCTACCCCTACAACACTTCAGAAAATTATAAATTTTAATCGCATTCGTAGCCTACTGTTAAACATTAAAGCTCACAGGGGTATTTTACGTACCTGTCTAAATCCTTTGTGACCTTATGAGGTCTGGCTCGAACTGCGCTCCGTCCATTTCAATACAAAGCCGGGCCCGTCGCTGTGTCGACCCGTGAACACGAGGCATTAGTGTAGGATCCTCAACACATTTTGTACGTAATCTATCAAAAACGCTCACCATTCTGCCCCGCATTTCATCAGCACTGTCACATTCCCGATTAAACACTCTTTTCTTTCACATAACCCCACAAAAAGAAGTCCAAAGGTTTTAAGTCGGGCGAACGAGCCGGCCAGGCGTGCGGCCCCAGCCTTCCGATCCAGCGGTTATCAAAAAGCTCAGTGAGACGCTCGCGGACGGGGCCCGTAACATGCGGTGGAGCGCCATCGTGCTGGAACCATGCTCGACGAAATTCAGCCAGCCATACATTATCTAGCATATCATCTAAATGTCCGTTTATAAAATTAAGATATGCTGATCCATTGAGGCGCTGCGGTAGAAACACTGGTCCTAAAATACGTCCATTAAAAACACCAGCCCATACGTTGACGGACCACCTAGTCTGATGGCCGGTTTCTTGAGTGGCGGACGGGTTCACGTCTGACCATACATGGGCATTCCTTCTGTTCCACATCCCGTTTCTCGTAAATGTGGACTCGTCCGTCCAGATAATGTGCTCAATAAAGCCAGGCGCTCGTTGTTGTTGATCTAGCAGCCAACGATAGTACGAACGACGACGAACGTGATCTTTGGGTAGCAAAGCTTGTACTTTGTGTGTTGTAGGGCATTCTGTTCCGGCGCAAGACTTTGTGAACTGTCCAGTGAAAGACTGTCGGTACGCCCCGGCGCCACAATAATTTCGCGGCACTTCGTGTGCCCAGGCGTGGATTTTGACGAATCACATTTAAAATACACTCCTCGGTCCGAACATTCACTTGATGTCCACCACCTGCCACGCCGCCACCGGAGCAATCGGTCGATTTTCTAAGACTCGCTGAAAAGCCGCCGTTATCATGCGAGAATCAGACGGATGCCGGACGTTCGGAAATCTGTTTCGGTAAATTCTCAACGCTAGAGAAGCATTGCCACGGGCTTCTCCTAAACACATCAACATGTTACCGTATTCACGAGCACTGTACACGTATGCCTCAGGCATTGTTTAACACAACAAAAATAATAACTAAAAAACAATAAAACAGCACTAGAAACGTAACAATAATAACTAAACACAAATTTAAAACTAACAAAACAGTATTAAATACGATTCAATAGCTATCGATCGATTAAACGTAACGCACATTCGCTCACGAACCGAGTCGGAAAAGAACTAACTAGATTAATAAAGAAGTACTAAAAAGATCAAACAATGCCGCCAAACAAAAGCCGCGCGTGCGCCGCCGACTCGGTGTCTCGTAGTCACTTAGCGGCGTCTTTGACTGCAAAGATCAACAAATTACAGAGGAGAAAATGTTAAAAGAATAATTATGAAATCAAAAACCAATTATTTTTAATTGTTAGGAAATTGCACTTATGCTTTATTACAAACTGTTTTCATTTTCTAACTTTGAAATAAGATTTAACGGGTTTCTTAGATTAAATTAATTTAAGTATCCACTTTAATTTGATTGGGTTTACTTACTAAATGAAGGATACAATTATTGCAAAAAACGAGCGCGAGTCGTGTGACATAAAGTTCAAATTCAATTGAATCACGCGCGCTAGTTGCTTCAAACTGTACACGCGATGAAATTTGTTTTGTCAATCACAGCTAAAGTCGGCGATCTTTTACTTTATTTCATTCACTATCGATTATCGACTTACATACAAAACTGTTATTAAATGCACGACACAGTGCATCAATTTAAAACTGTTGACGCTTCTGTAATGTTTTTTCTCATTTATTTTGGCGGCGCGGCGCTTTACAAAGGATGCTTATGGTCGCCGCCGCGTCGCGCGTAGCCGTGGACGCCTACCTCTCAAACTAGATGGCCCGGGTTCAAACCTCGGCCTATCAGTGAGTTTTGTGATCATTTACCTTGATTATCAGTATTCGAAGGAAGGTTATTAGTACTAACTTGAGCACGTCGGATCAAAATTGTAACCCTGTTCAAGGGGAAAATCATTACGATCCTTGCATGAATGAAATCCGAAAGCAGATATCCCACGAGTAGGTAGAACTGAAATGAAAAGCCATTTGCTTTAAGCGATGGAGTAAAGGTTAGGAGCACCGCCGCACGAGCGAGCCGTCGCGTCGCGTGGACTTGGGGTTGTCGGCCGTGCCGCTCAGCTGTTAGCGAGCGCACGCGCACTTTGAACTCGAGGTTATGCGCGAGCGTCAGATGATATTTATTTACGAATACATTGCTTGTTAGAGTTGTTAAGAAAAAAAATGTGTTTAATAGCAAATAATGGTTTCATTTAACTGTTCTCACAGCATAGTGTACGAAAAATGCTAAAAAAATACGTAAAATTGTTCACTTTTTTTTCAGTTTTTTTGATGGTATCGTATCGAGAATCACTAGCCCTATCACCTGTCTTCGTTTTCGGAAGCGTTTCCCTGGCACCCTGTATTTAGTTTTTACGACGCCCACAACTTGTATGTCCAGTATACTTCCCGTCGTCGAATTACTAGTAAAGTAACTGCCAAATACTATGTCCAGTATGCTTCCCCTTGTCAAAGTAGTAGAAAACTAAATACAAAATCGTATGTCTAGTATTGTTCCCGTTGCCATATTATTAGAAAATTAACTTTTGTTGTTTCTCGTAATAAAATTTTTAGGGATCCGCAGATAAAATGTTTTCACCTTACTACTTTTCGTTTTTCAGAGCTTCAAGTCTAGAGGACATCGCTTAGTAGCATTGGTGCCGCCTGAAAATGCTCATTCAGATGTAGATAGTGGTTCTGAACCTGAGAATGCAGAAGAAATTGCTGTTCATTGGACTGAAGAGTCGTCCTCTTCACCCTGCCGTTCTATCGATTCATACATAGAGCGTATGAATATATTAAGACAGCTCCGAAAATGATACACAAGGCAATACTTCAATCGACAGTGACGAGACTAACGTTGATGCTGGTACTGTTGCCTCTTTCATGGAGACAGTAAACGAAAATTTTCAAACAGAGGACCGTCCTAGCGTCAGTGGCAGTGAGAACAACCCTGTGTTAGAAGTCGAAGACAATTTGAACCATCAGCGACCTCCATTAACTCCTATTTTTAACCGACTTCAAAAAAAGGAGGAGGTTATCAATTCGACTGTATTTTTTTTTTTTTTTTTTTGTTTGTAACCTCATAATAACCGACTGGGTGAACCGATTTTCATGATTCTTTTTTTATTTGAAAGCTGGTGCTTCCCGTGTGGTCCCATTGTCACCATTTCAATATCTGATGATGGGATCTTGTAGAAATCGGGGGAACTCTTCAATAAATAACAGCAGATTAACCGCGATTGTTGCTATAGCATATCTAAGCATTGTTTACACCATCACACAACATAATATCACGCCTGTACTCACTACAAAGGTTATAATTTTTTTTTATTATAATAATAATTCTTTCGGGTAGGTCACTCTTTCGGGTAGGTGTAGAAAAGTTAACACACAATGGGAATGGCTCAGTTTGTTAGGGTGCTCTGGCTTGACGTGGACAGTAAGTATTATAATAAATAAGTTGCGTTTTTAATATTTCATTCCTAGTAGAAACGAAATATTATAATAAAGTTGCAGGAAGTTTGAAAAATGTACCATATTTAGCATGTGCAATATTGTGATCTTGTCGCTGTTCTCAGCGACAAGATCACAATCAACATCTAATAACAGTATGTATTTTACAAATTGATAATAAAAATAGTAAAAATGAGTGTTTCTTTTCTATTATAAATTATTCTCGTTATATATTTAATAATAATAATAATATTCCACAACTTTCACACAACGCCATCTAGTCCCAAACTAAGCAGAGCTTGTGCTATGAGTACTAGACAACTGGTAAACATACATACATTTTTCTAAATACATGCATCATCATCTGCCTAGCCTTTTCCCAACTATGTTGGGGTCGGCTTCCAGTCTAACCGGATGCAGCTCAATACCAGTATTTTACATGAAGACTGCGTATCTGATCTCCACAACCCAGTTACTGGGTAATACGATACCCCTAGGTAAGACTGGTTGTCAGACTTTCGGGCTTCTGAGTACCCGTAACGACTGTCAAAGATCTACGAATGACAGCCGGGACCAACGGCTTAACGTGCTTTCCGAGGCACGGAGGGGTCTCGGTATGTAAAGATGGTCACCCATCCACAGACCAACCGCGGCAAGCGTAGCTTAACCTGATCGATTGACCTGTGCGGCTGTTCTTATGTAGCCACGGGCCCCTCTCTAAATACATACATATCATAGATAAATTACAACCAGACAAAGAACAAATGATCGTGCTCATCACACAAACATTTGTCCTGAGTGGGAATCGAACCCACGACCTTGCGCATAGCAGTCAGGGCCACTGACCACTAGACCAACAGGCCTGTCAGTCATTTGTGCAATGGTTACATTTTAGGGGAATATTAGTGGATAAAATAAAACAAGCAGCTATTATTTCACATAATGGTTTTAATCTGAATCTGAAAAACAATGGCTTTGTCTGGTGCTCATGAATAATCCGGTATGTTAATGGTTTCTGTTGATGCTGCTGCTGCTGGTACTTTAACAGCTACTGGAGCAAGAACGGGAACTCTGTCAGCTCACTGCCAACACGGATCCATGAACCTAAACAAAATAATTCTAAGTTAGTGGCATTTCAATATATAAATTACTTCTTTCTATACACATAATTAAGTTAATTTCAAATAATATATCCTATCCATCATCAGCTTAGCCTTTTCCAACTATGCTGGGGTCAGCTTCCAGTCTCATCTGGATGCAGCTGAATACCAGTATTTTACACGGATTGACTATGTATCAGACCTCCACAACCCAGTTACTGGGTAATACAGTACCCCTTGGTGAGGCTGGTTGTCAGACTTTCAGGTTTCTAATGACCCGTAATGACTGTGAAAGTTACACAAATTACAGCCATGACCAATGGCTTAACATGCTTTCCAAGACATGGAGGGATCTTCGTATGTATAGGCGGTCACCCATCTACGCACTAACCGCGGCAAGCGCAGCTAAACCTGATCGATCAACCCGTACAGCTGTTATTACTTAGCCACAAGCCCTAAATAATATAACCTGTCCATTACACATAAAAGTTAATCTGTGCTCACCTGCTGTGGTGCTATCCACTCGCTAATCACATTTCTTATGTGCATTTCTCTTTCTGTATTTGCATGCATAACATGGGATCTGGTACGTAATACAGAACAATGACAGTTGACAAATAGTTGTCGACGATGACCACTACTTGTGCTTTGTCCATTTTCTTTGTCCGATGAGTAATTAAATGCCAACATCCAGCATGAATGACAGACCAAGCTATGGGCTGTAACCTGTAAATAAGACAAATATTTATAAATGCAGTTTGTTACAATAGACATAATACTATCTCAAAAACATTCAGAAACAGAAATTATATTAAACAAGACAACTGAGTTTGTTTCAGATGCTTCTCAAGTCAATCAATGTCGGTCTTTCTAGTCTGGGCTATTTTTTTATATAAGTACTTACTGAAATAGTAATAGAGTTTGTGAAAACCTATTTGTATTAGACCTGTTTGAGTTTTGAAAATAGACTTACGATTTGAGGAGCAGTCCATTGTCGAATAGTTGATTGTATTTCAACGAGCTCCAGAGTACGTCTTCTTCGATGCGTAATATAGATGCCACAATTAACACATCGCAGTTCTTCCTCATAATCCTCATTCCCATGCGAGGAAACAAGACGATGCGCAGGAATGTCCGAGTTCGTGCCAAGGTTGTCGTTTACAGCAGGTTCAATGTCCAAAATAATGCCAGAGGCGACGTTAGAAACAGATTCGGTGTCCAAAAGTAAGGCCGGGTTAAGGTGCGGTATCGGAGTTCATTATAACAAAAACAAGACAACATTCACAACACCAAAGAAAGAAGCAAACCGAATAGTTTTTTTTCGTTGACCTCGTTGTTGACAGACGATGCAGTTAGTGCTGCCAAGTAATAAAAAATAATATATGTTTAATAAATATCGATGTAAGGATTTGATAATCGAGTCCATAATCAGATGTAAATTGATTTACATAGAGAAATATAAATATTTTTATTGTTTTCATCTAATCACAGATAAATAAGAATAAAAAATGGCCCAAATCACTTATGTAGTAAAGGTGCTCAAGAAAGATCCACATTTTTTACTCAAATACTAGGAATCGATTTTTTATCGAATAAAATCTGAAATGTCATAACTTTTTTACGTGGTAACCCAGAACCTAAGTCACCGAGAGCCTGTAACCAAAAAATGGCGTTGCTTTCTGCGTGCAATCAGCGTGAATTTTAATACAAGTTTTTTTACAGAAGACTTTCCTGCGACGAGGTTTGCAAAAATATTTATTTTAGAATTAATTATATTTATTTAATGAAATACTTTTTACTGAACAGCTTGTCCACGTTAAGCCGAGATTGGCCATACCCTTTGTGAATCTGTTTTAATTAAATTCATTTTTAAGTATTTTATTTGCTTTTAAGTTCAAAATTTGTTCCATATACATCTAAATAAGCAGCACTTACATTGGTGAAACATCCCATGTAATATAAACACTTTTACTGCACCACCTGTCAGCTTCACACTAGTGCTACATTATCACTATAAAAAAACTGCAACATGTCGACTCAACTGGATGATATCCAATCGGCTCAGAAAAACCTCGAGGAGTGCTTCCTTAAGAAGATGGGTGAGCTTGAGGCACAAATCCAATGTGCGGGACCAGCAAAAGACACCGTTGCAAAGATTGCTGAAGAGTTCCGGTCCTTTCGTGAGTTAATGTTCGGCATGCTGCGTCTTCTCAGGAAGCAGATCATGGAGTGCTCTAGAGTGGTTGATGGACTGGAGACAAGATCTCGTCGAAAAGCTCTCATCTTCACTGGGTTTACAGAAGCAGACACAGAGGATTGCAAGGCCCTTGTGTTGGACGTTCTGAAGAAAAAACTGGCACTGCCTGACATCACCGCATCTTCCATCAAAGTCTGTCACAGACTTGGAACATCCAGCAAAGGCACAACCACCAGCAGACCTATTTTGGTAAGGTTCACCAATGTTGAACTGAAAGCCACTGTTTGGAAGGTGAAGTCTGCGTTGAAGGGCTCCACTGTCACAGTCAAGGAGTTCTTGACCAGGTCTAGGCAAACCGTTTTCAGCAGAGCGCGCCTACACTTCGGGATGCCGGCATGCTGGACTCAGGACGGGGTTATTGTCATCAAATCCCCCGATGGAACACGGCATAAGATTTGTTCTTTAGAGGAACTCAATCCCTTGTTGGCTAAGTACCCTAAGAAGCCCGGGGAATCATCTAGAACTGGAGGCAAGCCTGATAGTGGAGTGCGTAAAATATAAGTGTTTGCAACCTATTGGTGTTTATGTGGTTCTCCAACTTATCAGTGTTGTGTGTTCGGAACGTCAATTCACTTAATTTTTATACTTATCGTACGTATCTACCCGCTTATTATTTCTTTTGATTTCACCTTAGAACTACTCAAATCGCATTCTGTTTGTAATTTGCTTTTGTTTGTATTAGTAAAATAATTGTTTCGTTTCGTCATTACTTGTCACTGTCAGCTGTCAATCTTGAATTTGTCAAAATTTTGACGTCCCATTCTCCTTGATACACGTTTAGTTGTTAGTTGTGTTTCGTGAATTGCGTTCCGATTCTGCTCATGTAACTTTGTTATGTTTCGTTTTGTTCGTTGGTTGTTCTTAATATTTCGTGTTAATTTTTGTGAAACTGTTTCCTTTTCTAAATTGATTGTTATTTCTGGTTTTTGTATCACTACTACTGTACAGTGTGATCTTTTGGCGTTTGAACAACATTGACGATATTGGGAAAAGTCATCTTAGTTCGGTATTTGGCCACGCTCCAAAAGATCCATGTACAACATTACTAGTGCTGCTGGTGGGTGGTGCACAGATAGTGGTGTTGCACCTAATTCGGAAGCATACGTAGCTTTCGTTTATTTACATAGTAATTTTTAGTTATTGTTTATATTTATATTATTTATATTTTATGTTATCTGATGATGATTCTTTTTACTCCGCCATTGATTCTTCTACCTCATCCGTTAATGCAAGTTTTAGCTCTTTGACTGATTCACTTGGTGACTTTGTGCGTCAGAGCTTCAGCCAACAGAAAGGTCATTTGTTTAATGTTTGCCATATAAATGCGCAAAGTGTCCCAAGTCACTACAGTGACCTGTTGGACACCTTTACTGATACCAATGTCCATGCCGTTCTGGTTTCTGAGAGTTGGCTCAAACCTCATCTCTCCACCTCCTACTCTCTCCCAGGTTTCACTCTTATCCGCAATGACAGAATTGGAAAGGGAGGGGGTGGTGTAGCCATCTATCTTCGTAGCGATTTTCCTTTTAAAACCATTGCTTCATCTCCCTCACAATACCATGCTTCCGCTGAGTACCTCTTTTTGGAGGTCTACGTCAAAGGGGTCAAGACCCTTCTTGGTGTTGTCTATTGTCCACCCGCCGCTGACTATTTTACCAACCTCGAATTGGCGCTTGAATCCGTAGGGTCTGAGTATGCACATTGCATCATCATGGGCGATTTCAACACTGACCTTGCCCATCACACTTCCCGATCCCGTAAACTCCTTCACATCATTGAGTCCGTTAGTCTCCATATACTTTCACTGCAACCTACCCATTTTAACATCTCAGGCGATGACACTTGGCTCGACTTAATCGTTACATCCGCACCGTCCCTTGTTCCCTCTCATGGTCAGTG
This sequence comes from Eremobia ochroleuca, assembly GCA_949629135.1. Lineage (NCBI taxonomy): Eukaryota > Metazoa > Arthropoda > Insecta > Lepidoptera > Noctuidae > Eremobia > Eremobia ochroleuca. Next base: position 11,689,760 of record OX451411.1, on the reverse strand, counting down.
TCCCGCTCCTAGATTTTCCCATCATGACCTCATTTTCCTATCGTATGTCCTAAAACCACCTAAACCTGTCCCAAAAGTTCTGCACATGCGGTGTTTTGCGCGTATGGACGTTGAGATGCTTCGCCAGGATGCATCAAACCTCAGTTGGGAACACCTGACAGCGGCGTCAGATGTAGACGAGAAACTGTGCATTTTAAATCAGACGGTCCTTGCTCTCTACGACAAACACGCTCCTGTCAAGCAAATTAAACTTCGGCGTCCTCCAGCCCCTTGGATGACGTCAGGGGTTCGAATGGCGATGAGGCGCAGAGATCGGGCGTTTCGTAAATTTAAAAAGGATCGCAGTGAAGAAAATCGCATTTTTTTCAAAGCTGCTAGAAATCGGTGCAATCAGATGATACGCAACGCTAAACGCCGCCATATTCTCGAGAACATATCTTCTTCTTCACCTGCTGATATCTGGAAGTTCCTTGGTACTCTTGGTATCGGCAGACCACGGCATGTGGATTTTCCTAATACAATTGGCCTTGATGTTATCAACCGTCACTTTACAACTACTTGTCATTTGGATTCCCAAATGTTGTCTCAGACGGTTGATTTCGAGCCATTCGAGCGGTTGATTTAGAGGAAGATTTCGATTTTTGGCCTTTCGAGTCCCATCATAGAACCCTTTCACTTCACTCCGGTGACCTTGGACGAAATTAAAAAGATTATCCTGTCCATAAAATCCAAGGCTGTGGGCTATGACGGCATCAGTCGCAGTATGGTCGTTTGGATCCTTGATAGCCTTCTCCCTCCTATTACCCACATCATTAACTTTTCGCTTGATTCCGGTCAATTCCCATCTATGTGGCGTATGGCCTATGTCCGCCCACTCCCTAAAATTTCAAATCCCTCCCTGCCCAGTCACTTTCGACCCATTTCCATTCTCCCATTCCTGTCGAAAGTGCTTGAGGCCTGCGTACACAAGCAGTTTACGGGGTTTGTTCATCGAAATAACCTTGTAAGCTCCTTTCAGTCTGGGTTCAGGCCTGGGCACAGTACAGCCTCCGCTCTCCTTAAAGTGACTGGTGACATTAGAGAAGCGATGGAGGATACCAAAGTTACCGTTTTGGTATTAATTGATTTCTCTAATGCCTTTAATGCCGTCAGCCACGATATTCTCCTTACTATCCTCTCTCACCTTATGGTTTCGTCCGAGCCACTGGAATGGTTCTCTTCTTATCTTCGGGGACGCCAGCAGTCGGTTCGCGTTGATGAGATCTCGTCGAGTTGGCGTGACTTGGATGCTGGTGTTCCGCAAGGCGGTATTCTTTCTCCATTGTTATTCTCCATCTCCATTAATTTTATAACTCACTGCCTTCGGTGTTCGTATCATCTATATGCTGACGATCTTCAATTGTATACAGCTGGGCGGGTAGAAGGATTATCGGACGCTATAGCAGATGTAAACCGAGATTTAGATGCTATCAAAAAGTGGTCTGACAGTTTCGGGGTGTCAGTAAACCCCGCAAAGTGTCAGGCCATTGTAATTGGTAGCTCACGCATGATGAGTAGGGTGGTGCCTAGCACTCTTCCTCCTCTCATTTTCAATGGTACCGTCATACCAATTACCCCTACTGTGAAAGATCTCGGGTTGCATCTTGACTCGACACTTAGCTGGCAACGCCAGGTCGCTAGTGTTTGTCAAAGGGTCAATGGTACTCTGCGATCCCTCTATCCTTTGAGAAACTTTTTGCCCGCTAAGACGAAAACGATGCTTGTGCAGACTTTGATTTTCCCTATAATCGACTATGGTGATGTGTGCTACTTTGACTTGAATGCGGTTTTGCTGGATAAGCTCGACAGGTTGCTCAACAATGGTATCCGGTTTATATTCAACCTCAGAAAATATGACCAGCTATAGATCTGAGCTCAAATGGATGACCATTCGCCAAAGAAGAAGTTTGCGCGCTTTGACCACGCTTTTCTCCCTTCTCAACTCTCCCACGCCTCCTTCTTATCTCATGTCTCACTTTCAATATCTATGTTCTTCTCACGCTAAGAATCTGCGTTCTTCTAACAATCTTCTCTTACTCTGTCCTTCTCATACTTCTGACTTTGTTCATTCTTCCTTTCATATTCAGTCCATTCTTCTTTGGAATGCGCTTCCTCTTGATATCAGGACGGCCACCAGTCAGTATGCATTTAAGCGGAAATTGCGGAGTTATTTTCAAAACGAAATAGTGTAGAAACATCTCCCTTGATTTTGTTTATGTGTATATATATGATAAGTATATATTATAGTAAATAGTATGTATGTATATTATATATATTTTGTATTAGTGTACGTTTTTTTTCATTTATAATTCAACAATTTAAATAGTTTTTTTTTATTTTTTATTATTGTTCAGTTCAACTAAAGCACCTGCCATCTAATCTCTTCACCACCCTTGGTTGACTGGTAGAGAATGCCTAAGGCATTAAGTCCGCCTTTGTACCTTTTTGTGTGCGAAAAGTTTAAATAAATAAATAAATAAATAATTAATACCAGTAAAACAACCGCGATTGCTGCTATCGCATATTATTATGTATGCATTGTTTACGCAATCGCACAACATAACATCACGTCTGTACCCTATAAACGCAGATGCAGCTTCCTGTCACTGATATTTACATAGAATTTGATTGGGGTAGATATAACTAAAAAGTGAAAAATAAAAAAAATTATATAAAAAAAAACAACCGACTTCCAAAAAAACACTACAAAGTGAAAAATAATTTTAATTTCGGAAGTCGGTGTCAAAAAACCAAAATGCAGAACCAACGACACCGACTACCAAAATTAAAATTATTTTTCACTTTGTAGTGTTTTTTTGGAAGTCGGTTGTTTTTTTTTATATAAATTTTTTTTTGACAAAGTGCTACCACCGACTGGCAAAGTAAATTATAATGCTTTACTAAGTTTGGCTTCACTATTGTCGATTCCGTCATCAAATGCTTCTTCTATTGCTAGTCCACCAACAGCAAGAACAACCAGGCGTAAGAGGAAACTACCAGTACGAGCTGTGCCAAACATCCGGCCAAAAAAGACCAAAGAAACACTCATTGTGAGCTACACATGGAAGAAAGGACAATTCAGACACAAGGCTGACATTCCATCAAACGACATCGACTATTTTCATCGGTTCTTCTCCCCAGATATACTCGTTGATATCGTCAACAACACGAACTTGTACTCAACCCAAAGAACTGGGAAATTTATCCAATTGACCATCGAGGGGTTGAAAGACTTTTTTATGATTCTTCTTATCATGGGCATAGTGAAAATGCCTTCCTATCTAGACTATTGGTCTACAGAATTCAGATATGCCCAAGTGGCTGACGTCATGCCATTGAAACGATTCGAGCAGATTCGACGCAACATTCACTTTGTGGACAACGCCAATTCGGATGAGGACAGATATTGCAAGATACGACCATTCATTGTAAAAATAAGGAGGAATTGCCTTGCAACGGAAGAAGAAACGAAGTATAGCATAGATGAGATGACTATACCGTATAAGGGTACTAAAGCAGGAAACCGGAGACAGTATAACCCCATGAAACCCAATAAATGGGGATTCAAGAACATAGTACGCGCTGGTGCGTCTGGAATCGTCTATGATTTTATATTGTATGGCGGTGATGACACCTTCCGGTATATAGATTTTAGCGAGGAAGAAGAGCAGATGACACTGGGTGCTAAACTGGTATTAGCCCTTTGCAAGACAATTCAGACTCCAGGATGTGCTGTTTATTTCGATAACTATTTCACAACCCTCGACTTGATCTGGTATCTACGTGAACACTGGGGGATTTTCAGTCTCGGAACCATACGGCAAAACAGACTGAAAGGTTGCAGCAAGGGACTGTTAAGTGACAAAGAACTGAAGAAAAGGGGCCGAGGTTCATTTAGCCAAGTCGTAGACAACGACAAAAAGATCGCCATTGTCAAATGGTACGACAATAAAGTTGTGAATTTGGCCTGTTCTTATGCAGATGCTTACCCGGTTCAAGAAATCAAGAGATGGAGCAAAGAACAGAAAAAGAAAATTGGTGTCATGTGCCCGCAGTTAGTCCGACACTATAATCAACATATGGGAGGCGTTGACCTGTGCGACATGTTGATAGCTCTCTACAGAACATCTTTCAAGAGCCGTCGTTGCACATAGGAGTATTTCCATCTAAAATCCGGTCAAAAGTCGAATTTACGAAGTTAAATAAAAACCTATTAAAGCTACACATTTTTGCAGCTTAATAACCGGTCCATTGAAAAAAGGACACATTTGTAACTTAGGTAGTCGACCCTCCCCGCACAAGCAGTCGGAACCCAGTCGTTGTCTAAGCCGCATGTCTTTGTTCTCGGCGCTTGTTTATTTTCACTGCATTGGAGTTTGAACTGTACGTTTGGTGTGATAAATTGTGGAAAAAAACATTATGAATATGGAAGTACAAGGTACGTAGATTATTTTAACATATTAATTAAATAGTTTATCTTTAATTTATGTGTTTAAAAAAAATTACAAAGATGAACCGAAAATTTGAAATAAATTGTCTAAAATATTTTATTTAATCGTGTTTTTGTTTATTTGTCAAGGCTTGTCAAACCTTTATTTTTCGATTAATATGTTGCCAAGAATATGTTTTAGTAAAAACAATGAAAATTTGCCACGCCTACGCGCGCCATTTTTATTTTCAATTATTTGAAGATGATAGTGTAAAATGTGGATATATTTGACTTTACGTTGTTTTATTTTTTATTTTCAGATAATGTAGAATCAACTGTTAGTTTTACCAGAAGAGACTTGTACGATATCATGCGTGACTGTAAAGGAAAGAAAATTGAAGAAAAGTTGGAGTTTTTGGGAACAAAATTAGTTGAAATTACACAATGTCCTGATCATAAAAAAACTATTTTGGATCGCACTCTGAGATATTTTAGGACTCAATTCAAACAAAAATGGGTAGCAGCAAGTCGCAAAGAAGAGCGCTTCTTGCGTAATAACGACAAATGGCTCAAATCGTGTATACAGTTGCAGAAATTTAGTGCGGAGGTTACATATAAACCGGGTCGGCCAACAAAATCTTTTGAAAATTTAAGTGAGCGTAGTAAGCGACGAAAAACTAGTGAGATACGGAAGCAAATACCTGCTGAAGAACTAATATATGCAGCTGGAGTCAGTCAACGTATTATTGGAAACACGGATGCCTCAGCTATGATAAAAGAATTAGTGGCAACGCCAACAAGAGCTTCGAAAGTTCGTAAATCTTACACTTTATCCCAAAACCAAATAAGTGTGAAAAAGCACACGCCACAAGAGGCACTGTCAATTTTCGTTGAAGGTGACTTCACAAGAAGGCAATGGGAAATCCTTTATAATGCTAATAGGAGTATCTATCCATGTTACTCATTAATACAAAAGGCAAAAAAGGATTGTTACCCCAATGAAGAAACAATACGCGTCACTGAAACGTGCATGGAAATCCAACTGCAAGGATTACTAGATCACACAGCATCTCGCCTGTACAAATACCTTGAAGAGGTGATAGAAACGTGTACAAAGGAAGAAAGAGAAAATATGGAACTAATATCTAAATGGGGATGCGATGGATCGCAGCAGTCACAGTTTAAGCAAAAGTTCCAAAACAGCTCAGATAGTGACGCTAACTTATTTCAAAGTTCCCTAGTTCCTTTGCGACTGATTGTCAATATAAATGGTGAAATTAAAATAATTTGGCAAAACCCAATGCCATCTTCAGTTAGATTCTGTAGACCAATACGGATCAGATTTATCAATGAATCAAAAGATATTACCAAAGAGGAGATAAGTTATATTAAAAGGCAATCAAATAATCTATCAAAAACTGAAATTACAGCTCCTGGTGGAATACTGAAAATAAAACATACAATGCTATTCACAATGATTGATGGCAAAGTATGCAATGCTGCTACTGACACAGCATCAACTATGCGATGCTATATTTGTGGACAGACTTCAAAGGATTTTAATCTGTTAAAAAAAGTACAGGACGTAAATGTCGAAGCTTTGTAGTTTGGACTATCTGTGCTTCACGCCAGAATAAGGTTTTTTGAGTCCCTGCTTCACCTCGCCTATAAACTCCCATTAAAAAAATGGCAGGCACGTACACCAGCAGAAAAAAAAACTGTTAAGGAAACGAAAGAACAAATACAAAAAGATTTTAGAGAACAAATGGGACTGCTCGTAGACGTGCCTAAAGCAGGATTTGGGAACACCAATGATGGAAATACATCACGAAGGTTTTTTGCAGACCCAGAAATTTCATCTCACATTACTGGAATTGATTTAAACCTCATCAAGCGATTGAGAGTAATCCTAGAGGTAATTGCCAGCGGAATCAGTGTTAATGTTGAAAAGTTAGTTTGCTTCTTACGCCCAGGTAACAGCCAAGTTATATACTGATTTGTATGAATGGTATCCTATGTCTCCTACAATTCACAAAGTTTTGATACATGGAGCTCAAGTCATAAGCCAAGCTATCGTTCCTATTGGTCAATTGTCGGAGGAGGCGGCTGAGGCCCGAAATAAAAACTTTAGGCAGTACAGGCTTGACTTTTCTAGAAAATTTACTAGAGAAGACTGCAACAGGGACATTATTAACAGATTGTTATTAAGTTCCGATCCTTATTTAAGCTCAATTCGGCCAAAACCGCAATTGAAGAGAAAAAGTTTTTCGAAAGAGGCGCTGGATCTGATGGTAGCAATTGCGCCGGCATCTTTACCATCAACGTCAACAGAAGACAACATCAGCTGCGAAGATATAGATGAAGACGATGAAGAGTAAGATGACAATTAAGATAATTTTAAGAACTTAAGTTAAAAAAAATGTGTTTTATGCTATGAATATAGTTTTTATTATCATTAAAGATTATATTAAATCGTATTACAGTCTTTTATTATTAAATAAGCCATTAAATAATTTTGACCGGATAATACATGGCAATACTCCTATGTGCGCCGCGCTGACATTGGCTTGCTTGAACTATTAATAAATAGACACGGCAACGTTTTTGATGAAGGTTTTTTGAAAAATGTGACCTATATTAAAAAGTGGTTCAATTAATTCTGCTCGTTATTCTGATCAAACTATTTTCAGGTTTTGCGCATTTAACGTTACACGTTGTATACAAGTAAAGATTTTAGTCATTTTGGAAAAAAAAATGAACTCTATATAATTATTATTAATATCACAATAAATTTAGCCTTATGTTATTTTCTAGGTACCTCACTTACTTAGACAAATAAAAGAAATAACATTCCTCGTAACATCAGTAGTCTTTACGATTTTAGTTAAATAATATTTCTTAATAATACTTACATTTAATAAACAAGTCAAGATTTTAGTTGTTTAGAAACGAAAAATATGAACTCTATATCAGTTATAGAAACTTTTGGTAGTTGTAATAATATTGTAGGGACACAGTTATCTCCTTGTTTGTGTTACCTGTATACTGACTGTTGTCATGTACACATGACAAACGTATGTGCCTATGTAATTACCGTCCGACGCCAGTTACGTGGTAACCGGGTTCGGGAACGGTCGCACTTTACATCTTTGGTAATAAACTATATTAGAACCGCAACCGCGCTTTATCTTTTCATACCCTGACACGTACCTCAACATTGGTGACCCCGAAACGTTTGGACTTTAGAAATTCGAGTGAAATTTAAAATATCAAAAATCATAAAACTTAAATTGTGAGTGTGTGCGTGAAAATACGATGGCTCACCCCGCTACACCCGTGAAGGTCGAATTAGGCGATGCCGCTTTAGCCCAAATAACCTTCACGTCAAAGATATGCAGTTTTTGGCAGGATACTCCGCTTCTGTGGTTTGCTCAATTTGAGGCGGCCGTAACCAATCAAAAGTTATCGGATGAATCAAAATTTTTACTCGCCCTAACCAAATTGAGCAAAGAAAACGTGGAGCAAGCAGGCGACATCATTCTGAAACCGCCGGAGACAAAGAAATACGACGCGCTGAAGGCCAGACTTTTAGCTGGTTACGAAGAAACAGATTTACGCCGTGTCCAGAAACTATTGAAAGAACAGGAGCTAGGGGAACAGAAACCTTCCCAACTCCTGCGGAAAATGAAAGGGCTCGCGAGGCAGAATTTTCCAGAAGATACCATACTGATGCTGTGGATGGGGCTTCTACCAACAGCAGTTCGTACCGCGCTAACTGTAACCGAAATCACTGATTTGGAAAACTTGGCAGCAATGGCTGACAAACTCATGGAAACCACTCGCCTGGTTGAGGTCGCGGAAGTTGCCAGTTCCAGTAGACAATCCGAGGAGTTCGATGCGCAGGATCAAATAGCAAAACTCACTAGGCGATTCGAACAACTTAAAAAGGAACAGGCCAGAGGAAACAGTCGATCCAATTCCCAGGGTACAGATAGGGCAAGGCGGCGTAGTCCGAAATGGCAGTGTTTCTACCATTATCGCTACAAGGACAGAGCCACTAAATGTATACATCCTTGTGCGTACAAAGGGCAAGCTGGCGTCAACAGTTCAAAAAACTAGGTGTGGTCCAGGCGGCGACAGGCGTCTGGGCAGTGTCTCCGAGCAACCGTCTACGCATCACCGACGAAAATAGCGGCTTGTGTTTCCTAGTGGATACCGGGGCGAATGTGTCTATCTTACCAGTGTCCAAATTTAGGCGTAGTGCAATTACGAACACAGAATATAAATTATATGCGGCAAACGGTACGGAAATTAAGACTTTCGGCATCAAAACATTGAAACTGAACTTTCGACTACGCAAACAGTATACGTGGACTTTTGTGCTGACGGAAATATCGCAGGCAATTCTGGGAGCTGACTTTTTGGCCCATTTTGGGCTGGTAGTCAACCTAAGGTCACGTAAGTTAATAGACAGTTCGGATAATAGCTCTGTCGCTAGTTTAATAAGTGTAAACAGTAGCCAACCTTGTGTAAAAACTGTAGATGATAAACATCCTTATCGTGATTTGTTATGTAAGTACAATGACATTACTAAACTTGTATCATACAAGGAAGTACCAAGTCACGGAATTTACCATCATATAGAAACGGGCGGACCACCAGTGTTTGCTCGGGCTAGACCTTTAGCACCGGATAGGTACCGGAAGGTCAAGGAGGAATTTGACATGATGATAGAGTTAGGAATATGTAGACCCTCCAAAAGCCCATGGGCGAGTCCTCTCCATGTGGTTCCCAAAAAGAATGGAGAGATACGTCCATGCGGTGATTACAGGAAACTCAACTCTATCACCAAGCCAGATAGGTATCCTATTCCACGCGTTTCTGATTTCACTTACATACTTTCTAAAAAAAAAATCTTCTCTAAAATAGACGTAAACAAAGCCTATTTTTGTATACCAGTATATTCCGAAGACATCGAAAAGACGGCGATAATAACACCATTTGGGCTGTACGAATTTCCCCACATGACGTTTGGCTTACGCAACGCGGCTCAAACGTTCCAGCGCTTCATGCATCACACCATCCTGGAAGGCTTGGACGATGATTGTCGAGACAGTATTTTTAGTTTTGTCGATGATGTCATAATAGCTAGTTTAGACCCCATGTCACATCGTAGGCACCTAGAGGCGTTATTTAAGCAGTTTAGTAAATACGGAGTAACTATAAACATATCTAAATGTTCCTTTGGTAAACCCGAAATAGATTTCTTAGGCTATCATGTAAAATAATACTTAAAACTTAGTACCTATTTAATCCTAAACATAAGATAATTCAAAGTTTTGTAATAAACTTACGATATACAAACGGACAAAACCTTTTGTTAATATGTACTCATGTAAATGCTTACTATGTTGTAAAATTGATGAGAATGTTATTGCACACCTTTATCTAGGTCACGACAAAAATACTTTAATCATAAAGTATCACATTGGGAATTATTTAATTAGAAACGTTCATATACTATATTTCTCTCAAAAATGGGCAAAAATATCAGTAAGGAAGAATCTCATGAAAATATAATCGTCGCTCAAAGCGCAAATAATTCTGCGCAATTGGAACAAAAAGTAGAGAAATATGGAATATTCATATTCGTGACATTGGTGCGCATCCATCATGATCGCGTACTGCGTCATAAAAAAACTACATGTGGAAGCCAAGAAATGGATGCGTAAACAAATCGCATCATTTACAAGGGCTGCAGCTACAGCCCGGGCCGAAGACGCCACCCCGTCTCCACAAGTAATATACGCGTAATATTTCGTGCCTCTTGTGTAGTAGATAAGTGTTTTGTATTGTGAAACCTAAACATAAGTCTAAACTTGAAAACAAAATTTTGTGTGGTACTTGTTCATTTATTATTTAGTAGTATCTAGTAATTAAGATTATGAATGTAACTTGTAATGACGATTCAAATCGTCATCATTTCAAGGAGACCGAAATTATAGGATCCAATTGTATTAGTCTGTAGGCATTTTATATAATCATGTTCATATAATTCTTTTTTATAATGGGGGGGAATACTGTAGGGACACAGTTATCTCCTTGTTTGTGTTACCTGTATGTACATGACAAACGTATGTGCCTATGTAATTACCGTCCGACGCCAGTTACGTGGTAACCGGGTTCGGGAACGGTCGCACTTTATATCTTTGGTAATAAACTATATTAGAACCGCAACCGCGCTTTATCTTTTCATACCCGGACACGTACCTCAACAATATGTTAAAAAATAAATATAAATATATTTTTCTAAGATTTAAATTATCACCATTTAACTTGAAAATTTATTAATAACGCTATGCTTATTAATATTATAGCCACATGACACTAGTAAATACAGTGTTTCTTAGAAGCCTTCTAAACAGAACCTTTGAAGAAAGAAAAAAATACTACTACCAATAGTTTCTATAACTGAAATATAGTTCATATTTTTCGTTTCTAGAACGACTAATAACTGAACTTGTAGGGTTGTTATACAAATTCTTAGTATAATAATCAGTCAATTAATCAGCCTTTTTTAATATCACAATCAGTTCCATTTGAAGTTGCTACAAAAAATATGCCTCACTAATCAACACACCAATTTACTATTTTAAAATCGCAGCTTTTCTAAGCAGTGGCCAATTGTAATAAGCCCACTTTTGTACTCTTCAACTATTGAAATGATCAATTGATTCCTTCTTTTCGCATCTTTTTGGGGTTTCGATTTACCCCTTTTTTTGGCGAATTTAACTGTAATTGTTGCAGTTTTGTTTTAAAACACCTAAAATCTTTGCTAGATTTTTTGCACTGTTTTTATTAATCTCAAGAAAATTATTAGTGATCTTAGAAAAATATATTTATATTTATTTTTTAACATATTATTTCTACTACCAAAAGTTTCTATAACTGATATAGAGTTCATATTTTTCGTTTCTAAAACAACTAAAATCTTTACTTGTTTATTAAATGTAAGTATTATTAAGAAATATTATTTAACTAAAAGCGTTAAAGACTACTGATGTTACGAGGAATGTGATTTCTTTTATTTGTCTAAGTAAGTGAGGTACCTAGAAAATAACATAAGGCTAATTATTGTGATATTAATAATAATTATATAGAGTTATTTTTTTTTCCAAAATGACTAATATCTTTACTTGTATATATGTAAGTATTAATAAAAAAAAATATTTAATTAAAAAAAATAAACAAAGACTGTACCGTTGTTACGAGGAATGTGATTTCTTTTATTTGTCTTAAGTTAATGAGGTACCTAGAAAAGAACATAAGGCTGATTGTGATATTAATAATAATTCGTTAGTTCCCTAAGATTAATATGGGTCTACCTTTTATAGCAGAACTTTTTACGTCATAATATTGTTTTGCATAACAACGGATAGCATAAACTTCATTTCGCAGAAAATCATTTCGCATACACTCAGTTGTCATACATTCAAAACTCATAATTTTGTTAGTCAGAATCATCTTTAGGCATAATGTTTATATCCATAATAATTAAAAAGCAGAACCATCATATCGCAGAAAATTCACAGTCAGAATCGTCTTTTGGCATACATTTTATATCGATAGTCATTAAAAAGCATGTAGCATGCAAACAGGCATACAACATGCAAGCAGGCATGCAACATGCAGCATGCATGCAGCATGCATGTAGCATGCAAGCAGGCATGCAACATGCAGCATGCATGCAGCATGCAAGCAGGCATGCAACATGCAGCAGGCATGCAGCATGCAAGCAGGCATGCAACATGCAGCAAGCATTGTTTCTGTCACGGCTCCGGCGCTGCGGGGTTTGGGCGGCGCCACGCGAGCTTATCGTCACAGATGGTTTTAACGCTCACCACCGCAGCTTCGCAGCTACCCCTCCGCGCCTACGCGGATTTAAATTACACTCTAGGGGTAGGGCAGACAAGACTGCGTAAAGTCGGTTTCGCAGCGATTCGTTTCTGTCACAAAATTTTGCAGCACAACGTATTGACTTTTTATGACACAAATTTAATTTAATATTGAAAATGCTACCAATACATGCTATATTTAGAACATTCTATGTCACTTTTGCAGACCATTCGATTTTAAATACATTGCACGTAGGTTATCTAACCATTCGACAGCATTTTACTTTATTTAAATTATCAGTTTTATTCCATATATTATAAGTTTTTGATGTTTTGAACACTAATTTTTACAAGAAGATACATCTATTTTAATTTTTGATGTTCAAATATGCACCCATACCAAATAATCGTATCTCTAAATAAATGTTATGCTAAACAAAATTATGCATAATATTAATTATGGCAAAGGTAATTATGCGAAACAAAATTCTGCCAAGATAAAAGTATGCCATTGTAAATTCGGACACGTAAATATTCTGCCAAACAAAAGTTATGCTAAATAATTTTTATGCCTTAAAAATATTCGATTAAATAAGATTATGCCATGTGAGTTATGCCAAATAAAAATCGGAGTATCAAGATTCTGCCAAATAGAAGGAACCCGATTAATATGATGATAAAAGTACTGCCATTTTTATCGATATGTTTTATTATACACCCCATTACTAGAGGCTGCCGCACCGTAGGTGCTCAAAAGGGAATAAAGTTGAATATTTTTTATTGTTCCCCTTTGAGCACCACGTTAAAATATTGATTGGTGCTCTAATGGGAATACCTAATGGTGCTCCATGCATAGGTGCTCTAAAAATAGGTGCTCAAACGGGAATGCTCCTTTTTGACGGTCCTAAGCCCGTTAAGTAGGAAGGAAAATTTCAAATCAACCAATTTCATCCACAGATACTTAATGACTTTCAATTGACTAACTGCAGGCCCTCTGGTTTTTATTACTTACTTTTATTATGTATCAAAACACCGCGCGCTGAGGGCGTCTTGCGTTCGTATTTGTAAGTACCTACACGTGTTCATTACTAAGATCTAAGATTTACAATTTCATTATTTACTGTCTGTTTCCAAAATAAAATAAATTGTATACGTAATGCAAAACTAACATTTTACAACAACAACAGCTGATAACTACGTACCTACTCTAACCGTTTTTTATTCATTTTGAAACCGGCCACTAAGAAACACATAAATTGTCTAAAGTCGGACAGGCAGAAAACAATAAAAGTAGAAGCAGTAAAACACACAATTTATAATCTTAACAGCCAAGGCTATGCCCTCATCTGGTGACCATAAAAAGGCACGGGGAAATGCCCAAACGAACTCTTACACAAAACAAGGGACAAGACCTGCCGGTCGTCGACACGCACGCACACAGCGACACTAATAAGCAATGGAGCGATTCTGTTCTTTGAAAGTGGTTTATTCTGAAATACTGTACTGTACTGTAACTCGTAGATCAAATAAAATTAAATACGAATTTGGCAAAGCGTGCAACCTTCATGCGACTAATAAGAGTGCGTCTTTGTTGTTAGTAACGCCACACACTGCATTGCACAGTATTTCAGATATATTAAGAGCAATAATCCTAAATGACTACAAATATTATCTGCCTAAGGAAGCCCGTATTTGTAATGACCATTTGATGGCCAATATGTGGGATAAATTATTTAACTCCCAAAACAGTTACACGACATTTACCGTTCAACAGATACAACATGTTTTTTTCTTTTGTAAATGCTTTCAATCCATCAATTGATTTTGAAAACATAGAAGAAATGGACGACAGAATATTTGAGTACTGGATAGGACGTTCAAAACATAACTTTAATTTATTACTTGATGAAGTGCCTCGAATAAGAGATATTCACAGAGGCACATTAGGCGCTTTTGGTATTTTTACGAAAACTCCATTCTCATGAAAGAATCGCGACTTTGGTGAATGTAGAACGTTAGAAGTTTTAATGAACAAAATAAGGGAGATACGAGTATAAAGCAACAACTTCGGATGCTGATACTTCGCGTCTTTTGGATGGAGGCATATGGACCACATACCCATATGTTTCTAAAATGGGAACAGAATCTCGGAAATCTCTATCTAATAAAAAAATGTCACCTTCCTCAAGCAAGTAATTGATTGGAGCTTCTTCCATTGGTCCCTCATGGTTTTCTAAAATCTGCTGAACAATTGAAGCATCGGAAGTGGTTGCCGCGTAAGGTCCAGTTACATCCACAATGTACCCATCTGCACAAACTATCATAAAAGGTTTAATTAAGTTTTGATATTTGTGCAGACTGTAACTCCTTCTTTGGAAAAGGAAGTTGGAACTTTTCTCTATGAAAAGGTAGGTTCCGTCTAATATTAAAATAGCTTTACGCGATCCTTCACTACCGAAAATATACTCAGGTAAAGATCTGTTTCTGTTTATTATTTCAGTTCGTGAAATATGATCAAGTCCTAAGTGTCGGGGGACAAAATCATGAAAAAGACATCTTCTTACAAAATTGATTTTTCTGTCGATAGTTTGCCTAGACTTGTTAAAAACGGTACCAAGTCGTACGTTAGGCTCTCCAGCGGGCTTACTCTTGATTTTAATTCCGATCGATCGACATTGGAATTTGAATGTTTCGTACTCTTGAGTTCGTTGGTTTTAAATTGCGTGTCTATTTTGGGGAACTAAGTGGAATCGGGATCGAGTTTGGCGTGCGCTAAACGGCACTCTTGAGTGTATTTTGACAGCTGCCAATTGCGTCAGTATTGTGTTGGGATTGTTTGTGGATTGTGATTTTTTCAATAACAAAAGTGTAACTTTTTAGAAATTGTTTTGCGTTTTAAGTGATTTTTAATAAGTAATACGTGTTTATTATGGCAAGATTAGCAGTTATATACAGGGTTTTACGTAATTCGCATAAAAACAATTAAAACAAAGACGAGATGAGCGTCGGATGATGCGGTATACGGACAAAGCGTTTTCTATGAATGAAGACGAATTTAAAACTAATTATAGGGTCAGCAAGGAATTGTTTGAGGAAATTTACGAAAACGTTAAGCCCTTTATGCCAACTCCTAAAAGAAGAAGTGATATATCACCAAAATATAAGGTACTTTAATTTTCTTGGAAATTTGACTTTTATCAATGATTATCATGACTTGTTTTGAAAGATCAATAGCTAAATACTTATATAATTCTTGCAGGTTTTAGTGGCATTGTCATTTTACGCGACTGGTAGTTACCAAAAACTAGTTGGAGGCACATATGGGACCCTAATGTCACAGCAATCTGTTTCTCGTACTATTATAGATGTAACGGCAGCTCTTAACCACCCAATAGTACTAAGTAAATGGATTAAGTTTCCTCAAACTCGTCAGGAAAGAGATGCTATAAAAAGGAGGTAACGCTAATGACAAATATCAAATTTTTTATTGAACTTGCATAATGTAACTGAAGTTTTTATGTTTCATAGAATGTCTTGTTTTTAAAAGTGGTACCGTACCATATACTTTTCCTTGTGTTCCAGGTTTTATGAAAAGTTTTATATACCATCTGTTATTGGATGTATTGATGGCACTCATGTAGCCATAATTAGGCCAGTAGAAAACGAAGAGCGATTTTTTAATCGGAAACATTTCCATTCAAGAAATGTTCTGATTGTAAGGCAATACTTTTTATGAATATTTAATTGTAATTCACTTCATATCAAATTACTTAAATGTCCTTGTTTTATTTGCTTTCAGATAAGTGATGCAGATTTAAGAATTCTTTCAGTAGATGCCTCATTTGGAGGAGCATCACATGACAGTTTTGTCTGGAATCAGCATCCTGTGAAACAACATTTGATTGATTTGAACAATAATGGAGAAAATGTGTTTTTACCAGGCGAGTAAATGATGTAAATAACTAGTAGAAACAAGAATCAAGTTTAGTTTTTGTTATTGTGAATATATATTTTTTTTTTACTTTTCAGGTGATTCTGGATATGCCCAGAGGGAGTATATGATGACACCTATAGTAGATGCTCCTGAAGGCTCTCCTGAACAATATTACACCAAGTTGCACTGCTCTGCACGAAATACAGTAGGACGTGCAATTGGTGTATTGAAAAATAGATGGCGGTGCTTATTCGGGCATAGGGTGCTACATTATCATCCTGATGTAGCAGCCAAAATAATTAATGTATGTTGTGTCTTACACAACATGTGTATCTATAATAGAGATTCTATTGATCTTGTGGAGAATACAGCAGAGTATGAAAATGAATACCCAGCTGTCTCTTCTCAAGAATCAACTAGCAGCACAGCTGCTGAACTAAGACGAGGCATCGAAAAGCGAAATGTTTTAGTTCAGCAGTTGTGGGCGAGTAGACGGTAGGTAAAAAAGTATGGTAAGATTTAGATTAAGATTTTTTTAGATTAAAATATTGTTATTAGGTAGTTGTAAAAGCAAACATTTTTAAAAGAGTAACCATGGAGTTTCTTGCCGGTTCTTCTCCATGAAAACGACCAACCCGAACCGTGCCAATTTTTTTTTCTTGATGTTTTACAAGTGCCCATTGAGGCCCATGTAAAATAAAATATTTTGATTTTTGAGTAGTTACTAGATCCCTGCCACCTACTTACATAAATATCTTTGAAAAAAATGGAAAACAAAATAAACTTTATTTTTCTTAAACATTCTTTTATTTACTTACTAATAAAACTATGACACAAATTAACAAAAATTGAAACAAAAAGTTGTGAAGCGCAACACAAGCATTTAATCAATATCCGATAACTGTAGCAATAAAAACAAAGATTTGACAGCAATCGCTAATGCATTAAGGATTTGGCATTTTTCTAGCTATCTCCGAAATTGCATTAGCTATAGATGTCAAAGCAATTGTGATATTGCTAAAGTTTTCGGACAATTGAGCTAACGCTTGTGCTGTAATCATTTCCGCTTCAACCCGCCGCGCTTCGATTCTCGTCATCTGATCCATATCTGTATCTAACGACCTCCGAATTGAAGAACGGCGCCGGCGGGGTCGTGGTGGTACAGCACTCTGAAGTGGCGTCTGAGGCGCAGGTACTGAAATATTAAAAATAATAATGTAAAATCAGCACTTGACCTAACAAGTTTCAAACTTCTAAGTTATTACAAAAAATATAAATGGCGTTTTTTTTGCTATAGCCGGGCAATGTGATTAGTCCCAAAACACTTGAGTGTTATAAACTAATATGACGTGTGTATTTGGGTAGCGTGATTGATGGCCAGCTTATTCAAAATGTTTAAGCATTCCTAAACCAATTCGAATAAAGACTTACTTGTGGATGTTGCTGGTATTGCGTCATTCTGTGACGTGCTAGGAACAGGGGAAATGTTTCGCATAGAATCCATTGCCGCGTTGTCTTCTTGTTCCATTTCAACATGCTCAATCACAACTGGTGACTCGGTAGGTCTAGTCTAAAACAATGAAATGAGTATTACTTATTAGATTAATAAAATATTTAGTACCTATGTACCTATTTAAAAAAAATATCATATGTATGATTAAACTGTAAATATTAAAATATATTACTGATTGAGGAAATGGATTGACTGTCCATCTTGAATCTCCAGTCGCAAACTCTTGTCCACCCATCACCGCCACCAATCTATTGTCCAAGGCAGACAATGTTGGCAAGTTGTCTGCTGTCCCACCACCAGTGCGCCTCATTGAAGCTGAGACTTCTGCACACTGCTTCTTTAGAGCACATTTCTTCTCAGCCCAATACTGAAAACATGCAATACCTATTTTAATAAAATTGCTCTAATGATACAATGATTCTTAATGGGTACCAAGTATGCACTTCATTATATTGAATCACCTTAGCCCAGCCTTGACCGTTTTTATTTGCTCCTCCAAGAGAATTCAAGGTTGTTGCCAAATTTTCCCATTTCCTCTTCGTTTCTAATTTGCCTTGAGCTGTCCGAAGTAAACCTTTGGCAATGCCTGGGTTTTGCTCCAAGAATTCCACCAAACCTTCTAATTGGGCGTAACTAGGACGATTTGCCATAGTAACTGAAATTGGTAAATTTGTACAACATAAAATGACTATATAAAACGTAGGCCAAGGAAATAACCACATTGACAAAACACAAACATTTCACTTATTAAATTAAACATCTAATAAAGTAAAACCTTACTAAATAATAAAGTATTTAAGATTGTATATTTACTTACCACTTGTTTGAAACTGATATTAACTGAGTAACTTAACGGACTATAATTATTTCTTACCAATAAGTTACCAAACGCGAACAATATCTTTACGTTAATGCTACAAACAAACTTGTATTTCGAATTCATTTCTATCCACTTGACTTTATTTTTGAAATTGGAGAACTTCTGCGCCGGGTTTTTTTTTTTAATAGTGTAGGCAACGATCATAACGCATGAAGCCACGGTCAATTTTATGATTTTAATCATTTTCTTACGCCCAAATGAATTTAATACGTTAAAATTAATTAATTGAACAACTATTTATAACAAATTATTTATTAGCCTTGTTTTCTTAAGAATAAACCATTTTAAAGCCCTATTACCGGTTTATCGTAATGAGTTGGACAACACTATTGCGGCTCATAACGTAGCTAACTTCACGTGTAACAAAATAATCGCGGCGCAATCCCAATTTCAATCCAATGTTGACAATATTGTATTCAAGAGTACCGAATCACGTGACTGCAAAATTAACATTGGAATCGTATTGGCTTTAGATTGGAATTGATATTAGTTTCAAGAGTTAGCCCCCAGAAGTGGAAGTCTTCTACTGATATTTCTTGAATATTTTCAAAATCGAAATTGTTCCGCTGTTCCAGCGCCGTGGTATACATATGAACTATTTCCTGAACATTTCCAGCGTTAAAAATGGTTTGTCTTCGTGTGATATTGTTCTGTATTTCTTCTAAAGACGTGTTTCTTAAGTGATTTTGACAGATGCGGGCCATTTCTGGTATATGCAAATTGTAATAACTCAAAAGAAATACTTTTATGGAGTTTGGTATTTTGTGTTGGATGTGGAACCGCCCCAACCAAAAAAAAAAAAAACAAAGGAAAACAATTACTATCACAGAAAAAGAAGCAGATATCAACAATGAAGAAACATCCTATGTGGCAATGGTTAGAAAATTCGTGGCAGAGCGACGTAACTCTACCGGTAATGAAGCCCTGGTTGAGTCTACTCAAGAAAAAATCATTGGAAATGAAGAATATGAAGTTATACCATGCGGGTCAAACTATAACAAAAATAATGAAGGAATTTATCGCCTACCTGAAAGAAAACAAGAAGCCATTGATCAACTGTGGATTCGGGAGCTTCGAGGAGTGGGCATGCGACGAAGGATTCTCCACGACATCTGGGAAACTCCAAGCGATGGATTGGGAGAACGATTTGAACGAACAATTATTCAACCATTATTCGGACGCTATAATGGAGTTGGCGAAGCGGAAAGCGGAGCAAGAAGAAATGGACGAAACGGAGTTTTCATCATCGGCGAACACGAAGAACATTTCCACGTCATCCACGACTGTGCGTACTCCGGTTCAACGTGCCGGTGTCTCCATGTCCAAAGATTGCGAGAATACACCACAGAGAACATTGAAGACCAATCAAGATCGTGGGAAAACAGTCAAACAAGTCTTATTCCCGAAGGAGAAATTACTATTGAAGAAGCGGAGAATATCGAGCGACGACGAGGAAGAATATCAACCGGGAAGTCTATTTCTGAGCTCACAAGCGAGTGTGGAGGACGAAAGCGAACCGGATGTCGATATTCAACCGAAGAAGAAAAGCAAGACAGTAACATTCGAAGAAGATCAAGTGATGTCGGAAGCAAGCGACAACGAGGAGACGACTACAGAAGAGGGTTACGCCTCTATGCTCGCAAATCTTGCGCGAGCTCATTCGTTGGTGCAGAGTACTGGAAAAATCTCGCAAACTATTTCCTTAAAGGACGACGACGGCTATATCAATATAACATCGCCGGGAGAGCGTGGGTATATGCTAATGAAATTAGAGCTTTACCCATTCAAAGACTGTGTGAAATTACAGAAAAATCAGTACTGGACGAAGCGGAACTTCAGTTCTCTCGCAGTGATCTCTGGACCGGACTCGCCTGCTGACAAACTACTGATGAGTCTCCGCACTCATATAACGAAAGACATCATGAAAATCAAGGGAGTAAAGACAGAAAAGAAAAGTCAAACCGGATGGAAAACTTGAATCCGTTGGAAACGATTCAATACATCCCCACTACTACCACAACAACGCGCAATGAATTAACTAGTTAGAGAATACGTGAATTTAGCAATGAGTGCAGGATCACCTTAATGAGGGTAATTAGGTAAATGTGATACCCTCATTAGTCAATAACAATAAATAGTCAAAAATCAGGTTCGTAACTTCACTTCATTTTGAGCATTTCTACTGCTAACATCTGATAGCACCGCGCGTCTCAGTGATAGTGAATAATGGAAAGCATAATTACAAACTTGGATTTCTTTGTTATTCTGAGGAACCAGGATACTTCTTCCTTCGATCATGAAATATTGTTCAATTCAGTTGTTATTCGGCTGGGTCACTGATGACATCGACTTCAACAATGACAAAAAGATCTAGAAAGCCGTTTCAAGATCTAGTTGACAAGCAGAAGAAGAGACGATCTCACGAACATAAAGTCGATAAGCTTATTGAACTAACGTATTCAGCTACAGCACTTTTTAAACAAGATGGTCGTGAGAATATTGCATCTGTTATTGAATATATGCTCAAAAATCCAGAAGCAGCGGCAAAAATTAAGGAAATGATTAAGAAACCCGATTCTTCACCATTATTTTCACCCGAGAAAGCACTAGGTTTGCTACTTTCATTAATCGAAATAGCAATACATCACTTTGAGGCAAGCGACTATTCGAGAAGGTACAAAGGATACCCTTCATGGGTACAGGGAAAGAAAGATCATTGTCAGATACACCTCATTAGGAGATAATAATAAAAAACTGATTAACTAATTAATGAACTTTATTAAAAAAATGATTAAATTTTTTTTACTTAAGATTTTTTGAAAGAAAGATCAATGTCACTTGACTATGATTCTTTTTACATGTTTCTAATATGTAGTTCTTCTAAGTAACTTAAATGAAAACACAAAAAATATGTACACTTTGATTTTATGCCTTTGAATAACTTACTATTATTTACTTTTTTATTAAATTTGTATTAATATAAAAATGATTAATACAAAAAAAGATTAATTAAATTAAATTATTAAATTGACAATGATCTTTTTTAAAACAATAGGGGTGACTACGACCTTTCTTTCCTACATCCATACTAGCTTTTAAAGGCTCTTGTGTGTAAACTGATCTTTTTATTCGTTTCCGGGCGAAATAGTTCAGTAGGTTTTCTACTAGATGACATTGTTATTTGAATATTGAAAAATATTGACAACTAGCGACCCGCCCCGGCTTCGCACGGGTGCAATGCTGATCAATACATAGTATAAAACTAAGTCGCTTCCCGCTGTCTGTCTGTCCCTATGTATGCTTAGATCTTTAAAACAACGAAACGGATTTTGATGCGTTTTTTTTAATAGATAGAGTGATTCAAGAAGAAGATTTATATGTATAATAATTGCATGATATAGTAGAGAAACACTGATCATTTTAGAACCATTATTTCTCGTAAAAAGTATAGGGTAAAAAATGTTTTTTGTGGGTTATCCCTTAGAGATAGACATACACCATCTCGGACTTTTTTGTAGACCTTTTTAAGGTGTACAATACAATAAGGTGCACAATATTTTGATCTATCTCATAGGGTTCAGCCAGCGTTTGCAATGTAAGCGCAAAAATATGTGTTTATTTACGACATCACATTAGAAACCTCTAAAATTATCAGTGTTTTTTACCCTATACTTTTTACGAGAAATAATGGCTCTAAAATGATCAGTGTTTCTCTACTATATTATGCATGTATTATACATATAAACCTTCCTCTTGAATCACTCTATCTATTAAAAAAAAACGCATCAAAATCCGTAGCGCAGTTTTAAAGATCTAAGCATATATAGGGACAGACAGACAGGGAAGCGACTTTGTTTTATACTATGTAGTGATGATCCTTATTTCCCTGTACCCTTCATATACGAGTATATCCATCTTACTATAAAGTACAAAAGGCTAAGCTGCAGTGCTACCCTCCGAAGACATTCGTGACTGTAACGGATTCCTCAGCTAAGATTGCAGTACAGCCCGCTTCAGAGAAAACGAACCCCCCAAGACTTAAAGAATAATCGCTCAAGTGACGGCGGGCGCGTCACGTGACTGGCCCCGAGCAGCTCCCTCCGCGCCGCACCCATCTCTGCCCGAACATCCACCGATCCGACTCAAACATTATTTGCATGTTTTTAATAATTAGGTATTGTGGTATTTTTTTCGGCTTCTGGCCGAACCGTATACCAAGAATAACTTACAAAAAGACACTACGTGCCGTATAGGATACGAACCCGCATCACCAGGCGCCAGACGATCATTAAGACCGTGCCTTATACCAATAGGCTATTGGATCAGTTAGTAATCTCAACGAAAATTCGAATAGCATTACTCATTTTATCGAACAAGTTTGATAACGGTCTAATCTTCTAGACATTAAGGTTTAAATTTCAACTTCCACCACGTGAGATACACCTACCGTCCACAACCTTGTTTTACAAAATGCAATACGTAACTCCTCAATTAACTAAAAGATAAGGTTGAAATTAGCATAGATTTCTTGTTTGGTTGAATAGAATGTGCTTGATTCCGATTGTTGCACTACCGTCAATTTACTTCAGAAACTTAACTGCTGTATGAACTGCGAGTTAAGGTTGAATTTAGAATACTTCTTCGCCCTATTTACTAAACTGTGATTGAGGGTATAATTATTTTTCAAATCGTTTCGTTTTCGTGCCGATCAGCTTGTGTGTAATGTCTTCGTCGTAAAATTATCCAATTTACGAAGTTTTTGAACAGTTGATTCTATTAACCGATAGTATGGTTCGATTAACAACTTTTTGAAGGCTAAAATAATTGTTGTTCTCTGGGAACAGGAACAAAGCATATAGCACGAGAAATATGGGCCTAACATAACGGTAAGATTTACGTTAAACACACATATATTTATTGTTACAACCATGTTGCATTATTAATCGTAAGGCTCCTCAAGTTCTGAGTTGAGCTACACAATTTTTGACAAATGCGTGCACTGACTGGACAGGTCCGCTCAATCTGTGTGGTTCTTTACTCAAAAGACCATTTCAGACACCAATCTGCATGGTCTTCACATGATCTGACCAAGATTATGTCTGGACTTTAAAAGAGACTGTGACCTCTGAGTTTGTTTCGGCCTTTCTTCTCAGAGTAGTCAGATAGGAAACGCCGACCTCATCTAGTTTAAAAAATATGATTGACATGTAAAAGTGTTTGTACAAACCTACTTACAGAAAATAAATCATTTATCATTTATCATTTACTTACAAGGTGGATTTTTTATGTATTTCTAATATTATCGTTTTCATTACAGAGAAAAATAGTTCGTAGATGGATACAAAGGTATCAAGCGACGGGTGATGTGAAATGCGATCTCACCCAACTGCTTACACTAATGAATCGGAGCGACACCTTGGGACACACAAAACTAATTCGAAATGGTGCTGCAAGCTTCAATATGGTTTCGGGCATGAAAAGTCTTCAAGAAGTGATAGACAGTGACTGCCATCGTCTGCGTTATTAATAGACAATTTACTCGGCAGATTGATTGTGTAACTTATCTGATAAAATTTCATTGGAACGTTTGAGCAAGTGTTAATAATTCCCAATATTTGTGGGATCATTATCTCGTAGTTAATCAAAAATAAACAACCTTTATTATTAAGAATCCAGTTACTCTTGTTTACAAGTAGTCTTGTAATGTGTTAACGATGCACCATCTGACCTCACATACTTTTCTAATGCTGTGTTAAAAGGGTTATCAGAAATTGTGATAAAAGAGAAAGATGTATATTGCTATACTGTTATAGTTTAGCATGTTGGTTCTTCCTCTGTAATTCACAGGCACAAATGACAACATTTCATTTTTTAATCAGGCTTTTTTTCCTATAAGATCATACAGAGTATAAAAAAATAATGTTTTTATAACTTTGAATAAATAAATATTGTAGTTATGTTACTAGTAATATCTATAAACGAACCGTTATCTAATGTTAAACGTTCTACACCTCACCCAGGGTATATATTTTGTATTTAGTTAATATTTTAAGTAAATAACCCTAATTTAACACATATAGAAAACTGTATACTCGTAATAACTGTATATGTGGATTCCTAGAAATGTAATTAATGAAATAAATGAATATTGTTTATGCAACATGCCTGGCTGTTCTTACAAACCCCATACTTAACATTTGTTTTCTTAAATATGGATGTTTTCTGAAATAAAGTTACGAAAATCACCTAATGAACTATTA
Source organism: Eremobia ochroleuca (assembly GCA_949629135.1). Classification (NCBI taxonomy): domain Eukaryota; kingdom Metazoa; phylum Arthropoda; class Insecta; order Lepidoptera; family Noctuidae; genus Eremobia; species Eremobia ochroleuca. Next base: position 11,664,810 of record OX451411.1, on the reverse strand, counting down.
AAGAAACTAACAAAAAGAAATATATAAATCTCATCCGCGGATTCGAACTCGTGACCATCGAATTGCTAAGCCGCAGTCCGAACCACTAGACCAATACGCCATTTGCGTAACTTTACGAAAAACTTAAACTTATGATATCACTAACAAAGGGGGGTCCGGTTTCTCTGAAGCTTACTGTAGAAGGATTACTAGATTTATCAGTGAACAAGATTCTTGAAAGTCTTCTTAGTACTAATGTCATACAAAGCAAACAATTGAGTGGGGATTTCACGGTGCATCCAACCAAAGTAGATATAAGCAAAAAATGGTGAGTGAGCAAGAAGTTGATTCAGGCATATTTATGACCGCTTTGGTTACATTAAAGTTGATAACTGGAGATGTTGTTACATATGAGATTTTGTCCCTCTAGTGTGAAAGGATCAAAAGCCCAAATGTAAGGTGGGTTGGTATTAAAAATAAAATAAACAACAAACGGTCAACAAATATTTTAATTTGAAGTTTTACAAAACCTTAATTAGTTTTTGGCCAGCCAGGTTTAACCTCAGCGGTATTACTAACGGTCGTGGGGGGTTGGAGATACACCGGTACTGTTCCTTATACAATATGGAATTTAAAAGTTGGGTATAATATCATAATAATAGGTGATAATATCAAGGCAAAACCTTCCAGTGTTATTGGTTTAATATTATCCTAAATGGGCGCCAGGGACTTGGAAGAGTCCCGGATCCCGGAGCCGACGAAGATGTTCGATTCTATTCCAGTTAAGCGAAGGTGTCGAACCCGGGGTCCTTTATTTCAATTGAGTTGAAGATCGGCTTCCAATTTTGAAACCCGAACAAGTAGTAAAGCAGTTCATATAGGAACCGTAGGTAAATATAATAAACGGTTGCGTTTATAAGTAAAGAAAAGTTTAAAAGTATAAAGAAAGTCTGTAAGTAAAAAAAAAAAAACCGTCACGCCTGCGCTATCGCTAGACGGACGCTGCCAACCGCACTGCCGTCTCCTCAGGAGGCTATGTGCTGGCTCGAGGAACGGGTCTCGCGTCCAGGCCCCAGATGCTCCTCTGGATACTGGCGACGAGACGAATCTCTCGAGGTGCCTCTCCTGGAATTGACAATACGGAGACCCTATGATATAAGGGGAAACTAATTTACTTTCCTTCCGGAGGAATAGAAGGGACCGAGCTAGGAAATCTAAAGGCTAAAACACTAGCCCGCTAACAGGGCCTTTTGCAAATACCCTACAATGAGCTACGACCTCTAATTGCCTTTCCCTACGTGGTGGGACAACAAGGAGTAGGGCCACCCACGTGGCGTCGATCAACTGAACGATCAGGTAATACCGTGGTCAACACTGAGGAATTTTCTACAGCTTATTTATGATAAAAAGTAAGCGGGTGTAATACTCACGGTTGTTTGAGGTGGAACAAACTTGATGGCAAAATCCTTACGATGTGTCGTCTGAACTCAGATCCGACTATGCGCTATTTGGAATCCTGTAATAAATATCCAGGGATCACTACAATATTCCTTTAACGATCGGGGAAGGGTCACCGATCACTTCCCAACACTCTCTCTTTAGTCGTTCACTCTTGACAGAGTGGTCGTGGTTGATGACTCTGCATTCTCTTTGGCCAAAGCAGCTCTCGCGATGCTCCTCCACTTATTTCGGTCTTCAGCGTCTCGGAAATTCTGAACTATGGAGGTTTGTGTTGACGCCTTGATAAGGTCTGTCCAACGCGTAGGTGACCGACCGCGTGACCGCTTGCCCTCTACTTGTCCCTGGACAACGAGTCGTTCCATGGAGTGTTCGTTACGAACCACGTGGCCGAAATATTTGATAATTCGTATTTGCACAGTCGACGATAATCTGTGCTTGACTTTTAGTTCCTCCAGGATCGAAACATTGGTCCGAAACGCTGTCCAGGGAATCCGCAGCAGCCGCCGCCAGCACCACATCTCCAGTGCATCAATTTTGCGTCGGTCTTTGAGGCGAACCGTCCACGTTTCTGCGCCGTATAGGAAGATCGGGAAGACTAGACTTCTCATTAGGCGGACTTTTGTGGCTTTGGTGATATTACGGTTGCACCAGACTCTTTTAAGCTTGTCAACGGCAGATCGTGTGATAGCACATCTCCTTCGAATCTCGTCTTCACATCCTCCAGTGTTTGTGATAGTGGAACCGAGGTACACATAAGATTGGACAACCTCACAGTTGCCAACCATAGAGATGTCAGGATGGTTTAGTTCAGCTCGGTCCACGATCATCATCTTGGTCTTGTCTCTGTTGATCGTTAGTCCGAAGGAGAGGCTTGTTGTCTCTAGACGGGTCAGCAAGTTTTCCATGTCTTCTTTTGTTTGGGTGAGAAGAGTAGTGTCGTCGGCATATCTTAAGTTAGATATCTTCCGACCTCCCACTGAAATGCCTTTGTCCCATTGATCCATAACGATTCTCATAATACATTCCGTGTATATGTTGAACAGGAGTGGAGAGAGTATACATCCCTGTCGGACACCAGCGTGTGTATGAAAGCTTTTCGAGTCAACGTCGTCTATCCGAACAGTCGCAGTTCCGTCCTCGTAAAGTCGGCGTATGAGACGAACTAGGTGAATAGGTACTCCCATTTGAATGAGTACGTCCCATAACTTATGCCATCTCACGGTATCGAAGGCTTTGCGAAAGTCAACAAAGCAGATGTAGAGTGGGATGTTAAACTCTCTAGACTTTTCAATTATTTGTCGAAGAATTAGAATCTGCTCTCTTGTTCCTCGACCCTTGACGAATCCCGCCTGCTCAATAGCTATTTCGGGATTCAGAAAAGCTCGTAGTCTGGTATTGATGATATGAAGGAGTACTTTGCTGGCGTGTGTAATTAAAGATATAAGTCTGTAGTTGCCACATTTCTTCGTTGATCCCTTTTTGTGCAGTGGTATGAACACAGAGTGTGCCCAGTCTCGAGGCCATTTCTCTGTCTCCCAGATGCGGTTGCAGATAACATGCATTATATCAGCTCCGTATTCACCCATAGCTTTAAAGACCTCTATTGGAATGGTATCAACACCTACAGCCTTACTCCTCTTCAGGTGCTCAATTGCGGCTCGAACTTCGCTTTTCAGGATTAGTGGTTCCATAGCATTCTGTGATAGTGTACTAGTGCACGATGGTGTTGTGCTGCTGTCGCTGAAAAGTTGCGCGCAATAATCCCTCCACACTCCCACAATGTCCCTGATTTCTGTTACGGTCACTCCATTTACATCCTCAATGGCCCAGGTTTTCGGTTTGAATTGACGAGTTATGGTTCGAATCTTCTTAAATAAATCTTTAGCTTCGTGGCGTTCTGCGTTTTTTTCTAACTCTTGGCATATGTTTTTGAGATGGTTATTACGATCCTTGCGTGTAGAGGATTGGATCTGTGTACCCACCAAATTCAATTCCTGGACAGATGCCCCCTTGGCCTTCAACTCACGACGGTGCTCTACTAGACGCCAGGTATCGTCTGACATCCAGTGTTGATGTATGCCTTTAGTCCGAGTAGGTTGCGACGAGCGTATAGTATTCTTTATGTGCTCTTTTGCCGATTGCCAGAGTGAGTCGGGGTCATCATCAAGGGCTAGTGACCTCCAGTTGCTATTATCTGCTGCCAGTTGGTTTCTGAAAGCCGTATGGTCTACTATTTCCAACCTCTTGTTAGTTTTACGAGGTATGGAGTTACGTAACTTAAGTTTGAGTGTACACACGAGAAGTTGGTGGTCAGATTGACAGTCGGCTCCGGGCAGTGTGTGTGCGTTCTTAATTGAACTACGCCATCTAGATCTTATCAGTATGTAGTCAATCTGATTGCGGTGGTTACCATCAGGGGACGTCCAGGTGTACAGTCTTCTGCGGTGTTGCTGGAATACTGTATTCATGATGGTTAAATTGTTGTCGGCTGCGAACTGGAGCAACCTCTCCCCTCTATCATTCCTCTGGCCGAAACCATAGTTGCCTACAATATTCCGCAAACCCATATCTAACCGTGTGTCACCCACTTTTGCGTTAAAATCGCCAAGTATGATCAGCAGTTCCCTACTTGGTATAGTTGCTATTGAAGATTCGATGTCATTGTAGAATCTTTCTACGTCTTCATCTTTCGCCGTGCTGGTGGGCGCGTACACCTGTATAATATTCAGCGGGGTGGGACATGAATCAATCTTCATTGTTATAATTCTGTTGCTGACCGGGTTATAACCTAAGACCGCTTTAGTCCATTGTTTGGGAATTGCAATGGCCACTCCAGCGAAGCTACTGGAGTCATCTCCTGAATAATAGATGGTGTGCTTATCCAAGTCTCGGTGGCCACTACTTTTCCAGTGAGTCTCGCTTAGACCCGTAATGGTGATGTCGCATCGCTGGAGCTCATTATCCAAGATGTGTAATTTACCCTCATCAAGAAGTCCTCGTACGTTCCAAGTGCCTATACGGGTGGTATTTCGCAATTGGAATTGTTTCCTTCCAGTCGCATGATTTCCGGGGTATGCCTGGTTGCCTACATTCCCTCGGCCGGTAGCCAATTTCACACTGCGAGTCCCGGAAAACCCACAGCGCCGGTTGCTACGCGGATTGCCAGGCAAACGTACTTCTCTATTGTGTTGCATTTTATCATTCAACTCTCGTGGGAATTTATAATGTAGTAGTATCCCGTTGCTTTCTACATCGCGGTACTACAGACTCAATGTCCGCAGAAATCTGTAAGTGAACCAATTCCAAACATATGGTTCTTACGCTTCACCACAGTACTGATGGCTACCGCTGCCCTCCATCAGGATCCAGGTATAACGCCCCTGTGGCTTGCCTCCTCCGCTGGTTGGACCGTACCGACAACCGTTGTCTCCGCTTTTCTCACCGTTGAGGTCTTCACCCGTAATCCTGGGCACGGGCTCTGCGATATACCCCGCAGAACTGGGTCCCTGCTGAACTTCGCCATCTACACACTCCGGCCTACTGAAGTGTGAGATGCCCACCCCCGCGACGAGGACGCGCCAAACAGGAATTGCTCAAGTGGAGCGCAGAGAAGATGACTCTATTCTCCCAGGAGCCGGGTTAATGGACGTGTATGGATCCACATCCAAAGGCTTCCCAACACTAATAAATCAAAATTCTTACCTTTGAAAACGGTAAATAAAATATGTCGGTCAACGCTCCAGCGTATTTCGTGCGAATGGACGCCTTGACCCCTAGTTCATCCTGTCAAGGTTAACAAGCCGGAAGCAGACGGAGCAGCTAGAAAATCTCCCCTGCTTCAGGTAAAACTCGATGCCGGTAGATTCGATTTCGGTAGATGGAAATGTTACAACAAAACATTTAATTCTTGTAAATCACTGACAACTGTCCAAGATGACGTTTAACTCCTGAAACACTAAGAATTTTCACGATCCAGGCTAACAAACTCATTAATTCTTATTTCCAAGACTATAGTAATTTTGTCTTGAGTGGGTAATATTCCCATTTATTTTAAGCAAATCGAGAATGCAGCTCCAGCAACACTATGTCAAACAAAATCATAAACGTCACCCATAGACTAAAGGTGCATCGAGTAAAAGCGAAAGTTCTAGAATAATGTTTATAATGAAAAAATAATTTCACTTCCGTTTACGGTTATTAGACCGTTAAGAATTTTAACCAGAATCTGAAAATTATTAAGGATTGGTCTATAAGATATTGTTTCGATGGTTACCATTCAATTTGGTAAAATGAACTAATATCGATTACCACTACAACTGCGAACTAGTAACCACTAGAGGTCGCCTCTAGCTGTCAGAAACTGACGTTTAACGAATGACGTTTGGAGTGTCAACAATAACTAACCTAATCACAATATCCTGTATCTAATTTATTGTGTAAACTGGTTAAATAGGTTTCAGTAAAGTGATTCATCGTCAGAAAGTGTTCCTATAAAAGTTCAGTGATGAAATACAATTGACGGATTGAATCCTTCTATCAATGGCAAGCTAAAGTTAATGCACAAACTGCAATGAAACACTTTACTTGGAAACCCCACAATTTTCAACGTATGCTTCCAGGTAAATGTTACTTAATTCCCAATGGCAGGTACAAAAAAACAACGTAACAATGTACAGTGTAAGCACGTACAAATTTGACATCATTATGTCAGCACTTTACTTGCTACGCGCGGTCTATACTTTGTACACAAATATCATTCAAATCGCGTGCACTCATTATCATTCAATTAATTTCATAATCAATAAATCTATTATTCTGTATTCTTGCGTATCACTCAACTATCATCATTAAAGGGTGTAGAGATCCTACAGGAGATAATACCATATGGACTAATCCAAAACCCTGCTCATCTTCGTATTGTCGTCCAGTGCAATTCAGTTTTTTGAAGGAGAGCAAAAAAGTTGTCATGGATGAAAAACTAGAATGAATAACGAAATCTAGGCTCTGGTTCCCTCATATTACCAAGGAAATGAGGTTAGTTATCAATTACCAAGGAAATGAGGTTAGTCATCAAATAATGATGACGAAATACAATGGCAAAAATGGCGATGGTACGTATCTTTCTGAAGCTAAAGCAAATGCGGCCTGCTGCTGTGTTTGGCTAAGCCTACGGAAATGAATAAGTTAAATACCGTTGCGTCAAAAACCGTTTCTCCTGGTGTATATGAGTTTGGGTTATCGCATTAATGTGATGGAATGTCTTCTACACATAGCTTATCGTCTCGATTTCAAGACGTGGTCTTCGAAAAAAGAAGATCACAAAGAGTTGTTACAGTCAAGGAAAAAACTTATCCAAGATCAATTTAAAGATAAGCTCAATCTTTTGATCGACATCGTTAAGCACCGATCAGGTACAACTAACGATGGTAACACAGCGAGGGGTTTTTTTGAGTTTCCTGATAAAACTGCAGCGATCACTGGACTAGATGAAGGACCTGATCCGCACGTTTGCTGTGGTTCTGCAAGCTATCACATCTTGAGAGGTTATAGATGTGCCTAAATTTAAAGAATACACTAAAATAACCGCGGAATACTCGTAATACGTGGAACTGTATAATTGGTACTACATGACATCGACCATACACAAATTATTAATTCATGGAGGGGACATAATCGCAGAAAATGCTATTGTGCCAATTGGGAGTCTTTCGGAATAAGCTTCAGAGGCCCGAAACAAACATTTTAGGAGGTTCAGGGAACACCATTCGAGGAAGGAGAGTAGACAAGCATCAAACGAGGATGTCCTCAATATGCTTATCGCCTCTTCTGATCCTCTTATTACTTCGATAAGGCCAAAACTGGATGCCCATAATAGGCAAACATACTTAAAGGAAACTTTGGACCTATTTAAACTTCAGGATCAGGAAGCTCCGATAGAGTTCTTAGATGTAATGGCAATTGTAGAGCCAAGAAAATCCAAAACCTAGTACAGGGTGGCCGAAAGAGAAATGCACCTTTGATTTCGCGCGCATTTCTAAACCACATGAGAGAGGGGCGCGGGAGCGGTAGCAGTACGTAGCACGGGCTTTGTAATTTTAGTCGCCATGAGTCGTTACACGGGAGAGCATCGCGCGTTTTGTGTCCGTGTATTTTATGAGAATGCTCAATCTTATGTGACTGTTCGGCGGCTTTACCGTGCTAAATTCGAATTGCGGCACATCAGTGAGTGTCTAAAGATTTGAAAGAACAGGATCGACACAAAAAATGCGGCCACGCGGTCGCCAAAGAGTTTCACGGACCGATGAAAACATTCAGCGAGTTCGGGAGTCTACGCGCGAATCCACGAATGTCGGAGCGCAAACGATCGACATTGCAGCGAATTTTTCGGCTTGATTTAAAATTACATCCATATAAGATACAGCTAGTGCAGGAACTAAAGGCAACAGACTTCGAATCAAGATTGAGATTTGCAAATAAAATGCGAAATGAGTTCAACAATTTTAACGACATCCTGTTCTCTGATGAAGCCCATGTTTACCTGAATGGATTTGTAAATAAACAGAACTGTAGGTATTGGGCCGCAGAAAATCCTCGGTTAAAACATCAGAAGCCGCTACACTCCCCAAAGGTTACAGTTTGGGCCGCCATTGCGAAATGGGGCATCATCGGACCATTTTTCTTTGAGAACAACCGTGGCCAAGCGGTAACCGTCAATTCAGAACGCTATACTGCTATGTTAAGAAGTTTTTTGATTCAAAAGCTGCAAGAATCGCGAGGCTATACCAGGAATACTTGGTTCCAACAAGATGGGGCTACGTGTCATTGAGGCATTGAGGTGGTAAGAGAAATGTTCCCACAAAAATTAATTTCACGAAGGGGTGACATCTCCTGGCCCCCAAGAAGCCCCGATCTTACTCCAGCAGACTTCTTTTTGTGGGGTTACCTTAAGAGTAGAGTATACTCTAATAACCCAACAACTCTGCAGCAATTGAAGCTGAACATTCGGCAAGAAATGGAATCCGTTTCGAGGGAAACTCTTAACGAAAGTTTTCCAAAATTTTGATGCCAGATTGGAAGAATGCTGTAAACGTCAAGGACGTCATTTGGACGACGTACTTTTTAAAAAGTAAATTTCATTTATTTATCTTTGAATTATAATAAATACATTTGTACAAAAGTATACAGTTTTTTTTTCTTTGAATTTTTAAAAGTGCATTTCTCTCTGGGCCACCCTGTACTTCAGCTTCAGTTGCCACGGACACTATCAAGCTCTCGACACCACGGAAAAAGAGTAAAAAATACAAAAAGAAAATAGATCTAGCTAATTTTGATTTATGCGCGATACGCTCTTTGGTTGAAAGTTTTTATACCACAAGAAAAGAAATACCTACTTTAAAAAAGATTCTGGGAATAGCCAAACAGGAGCTCAACTTTTCCGGTCAAAAAGACGCCCTAAGAAACATTTTTATAAATACTTTGGGGTACAGGTTTAAAAAATGTAAACGTAAACGTGATTTTTTAGTGCAAAGACCTGAAATTGCAGCCTGGAGAGCAAACTATCTAAGGCGACTGAGAAAAAATGACAAACTTGGTACCGAAAAAAAACCAGCAACATTCATCGACGAAACCTGGATACATTCACACTATACTGTCCCAAAATATTGTGAGAATAGTAGTGATTCCAGCGTTCGAACAAATCACTCTCTCCTGGTCAGCGCTGGATTGTGGTACACGCAGAAGGGTTTCATACCAGAAGCCGAGCTCCTCTATAAGTGTCAATCAACTACCGGTGATTACCATGACGAAATGGATGCGTCCAATTTTACAAAATGGATCAAAGAGAAATTGATACCGAATCTTCCACCCAACGGAATAATTGGCATGGACAGCGCGCCCTATCATAGTAAGCAGGCGAATAAGCCGCCAAACAGTGCCTGTAACAACGAAATGCAAACGTGGCTGCAAGAACACAACATCGTATTTGATGTTAAAATTACTAAAAAGAGAACTGTATATGTTGATTAAAAGAAATAAGCCCGAGAAGGTATATTTCATCGGTGAAATATTTAGAGCTCATGGACAGGAGGTATTACATCTGCCACCCTACCATTGCGATCTCAACCCTATTGAGTACGTTTGGAATTTGATTAAAATTACAAATAAATAGTACTATATCTGTGTGTAAGGGTATAATGGCAAACCTTAAGATTTCAGAGATAGCCTATTTTTCATGTCAGCGCTATACAATTTTTTCTTTAAAAAATTATAACTCCTTCATTTGTACACGCAATTGCCTCATACTAAATTTTATAGTAAAGTAATGATCAACAGAATCCATTTCTAGCTAAAAACTCTAGCTAAAAAGGACCTTTTCCTTGCAAAATTCAAGTAGTTTTTGAGCGATCGCTGAGACTCAAGAGTAAACGATAAACAAATGGCGTCTATTATGATACACTTGTGTTAGAGTGTTAAGACAGAGAAGTGTTTTATTTATCATAATTTTGGACTATGTTTGCCATTTAGCATTTAAAATGCATACTTTAAATATGTTGTGGTGCGCTAATAATGAAGAAGTGTGGCTTAGGCGCCAAAAAAGAGACATAAATCCTCAGTGCATGGAGACAATACGCGAAATGCCGGAAATGTTATTTGTGCAGCAATTTCGGTTAGACAAAACGACTTTCCAAGCCCTTTGTCAGGAACTCCCGACAGAAAACTTCGTTAAAAGGAACCAACGAGATTCCCCTAAAAGTTAAGTTTAGTGCTTATAAGCTGACTGACAAAGTATTAACATTTTTTTTATTACTTATCTATCATTTCCAATCCATCCAATCCATTCCAATCCTGTTGCGCAAGCTTGAGATAATGGGTGTAAGAGGCACCCAGGTGAAAATGTTCAAAAGTTATTTAGAAGATCGCTCCCAGTGCGTAAAGATTGGCAATGTTATCAGCGCTGTTAAAAAAAAAAACACATTTTTTGGTGTTCCTCAAGGAAGTATTTTAGGGCCTACTCTGTTTTTGATCTATATAAATGACCTTTGCAATCTAAAGCTAGAGCATGGCACTATCATTACTTACGCTGACGACACTGCTTTTTTCGGCTGACTCAGAAAATGAAGTCTACACTCTTGCGCAACACGGATTCAATATTGTAAATAAATGGCTTCAAAATAACTCACTAACCCTAAGTGCTGAGAAGACAAATTTTATTACTTTTCCTTGCGCAAACAAATATCGAAGATCCCCTCAGCGTTGCATGCTCATTATTGCCCAATCCCTGCAGACACTCAATGTAAGTGTCCTAATATTAAAAAGACATAAAATACCTGGGTATGATAATAGACGAAACCCTTTCCTTCAGACCGCATATGGATGCTCTAATTAATAGAATTCGTTAGTGATATATACGTAGCTGATATATACATTCCGTCGTGCGCTCCGGAGCGAACCGGTAGTCTCGTCCTCACTCAGTGTAACTCTAAACAATAAGAGCTTAGTGTGCGTAACTGTGCGTGTGTAACAAGTTAATCCATAGGTGTTATCGGTAGTTTTTTGTGCTCAAACCCATTTGCCTGCATTGGCACAGAGTAGTGTTGCGGTCAGAGACATATACTTATTACCAGTTATGAATAACAGTACCTACGATCATATTACCGATGTTGAAAATCCACCGCGATCTGGGGAAATGAGCGTTGATGGGTCGTTAATTGAGAAGGAGTCTCTTCCTCCTTACGTTACATTTCGCCGAGGCCTATCGTGCAATAAGGACTCGGACTGGCGTGACGAACTTAAGGATTTCCAGGCAAACATAAAGTCTATGCTCGAGACCTGTTTAATAAAACAGGATGAGAAATGTGCCTTACTGCTTTCCAAGTTTGAAGACGTGCAGTCGTCCATTAAATTCATTAGCGACAAATATGACGGTCTGGAGGTGAAGTTGGAGGATTTTGATTCTCGTGTGACGCAGCTAGAGGAAAAAGTTTCTTCGCCCGATGCAGTGCAACAACGGATTGCAACATTAGAAGCAAAGTTGGAAACTGCAGAACAGAAATCCCGGAACTGTAACGTCGAGATAAGCAATCTACCTGAAAAGCGCGGCGAAAATCTAATGTCGATCCTTGAAAACATAGCTATCTTAATCAAGCAACCATTATCGCCTCGTGACGTCATTACTATTCATCGTGTTCCGCTAATGGATAAAAAGTCCTCAAAGCCAAAAAATATAGTCGTTTAACTTTCCGGCCAAATACTACGTGATAACTTCATTGCAGCAGCGCGTCTCAAAAAGAGAATCACATCCGAAGAACTGAAGCTGAGCGGTAATCCACAACAGAAAATATATGTCAACGAGCATCTTACACTACAGAATAAGAAGTTGTTTCGTCAAACAAAGGAAATTGCAAAACAAAACGGGTATGTATCGATTTGTCTGGATTAAACACGGAGTTATACTTGTTCGCGCTGACATCCCCGAAGCGGCTTTCACTATTCGTTCCGAAAAAGACTTATCTAAAATCAAACCCTATAATAAAGTGTCTGGATAAACATTTAAAAAGGTATTTATATAATTGCGTAAAAGTGCGGCTTCGATTCTTTTTCTTACTTTGTAACTTATTATTTGTTTTACCATATAGTCTGTGTTCTCTGGCTCATATATTGCTCTGTGTTGTTTACGCAGTCCGTAATAAAGATGCTTTCGTAAAATATGTTACGAGTACCATCACGTATCTAAATATGTGTGCAGTTATATTAAATTAATAATAATTTGTCTTTTAACTGGCAATAATGTATGTGACAACCTAATATATCTCTTTATATAACCGTGGGACAGTACTGGAACATACCAAATTTTTCCATATAAAATCTAAAGCAAAATATTCTTTTCGTAATAGAACAGTTCTCGTATGGGAACATAGCGTGCTTCAATATTTAGTATAATTTATAGCCAACAGATGGCGTTTTTTTCAAGAAAAATGAATTTGAATCGAACAGTTTGGTGTTTCGTAGAATACGTTTGTTTACAAAGTTTTGATATTAGACGAAAAATATTCTAACTGTGAAAACTGTTTGTTTGTGTTGTGAATTTACTAGGTAAGTGTGTGTTCTTTGCTATTTAGTGTAGACATTGAATAATTTTCCGTATTTTGTAGAAAATAATTGTCGTTTATTGTTTGTGCCAGTTCTGGTACATTGTGTTAAAATGTACATTTAGTGTCGTACATTGAGCACTTTTTATTTTTGCGACAGGATGGCATCCAGAGGTTTAGGAGACGAACAAATAGAGGAGTTTCTCTTTGATTATGCATAGAGTGAAGATGGATTCGACGGTGATGACGACAGCATCGCAGATCCTGATTTTGTTCCGGATTTGGAGGTGCCATTAGAAGTGGATGATTTTGAAGAGGTTGATGGAGTAAATATTGACACAATCATTGAAAATATTGAGAATTCAAGTAGTGTTTCCCAACCGCCAACTTTGTCTGAAACCGTTCCTCAACCAGGACCATCATCCAGACCTGGATTATCAGGAGGCAGTCAAACCAAGCGGAAATTGAATTTACGTTGGAAAAAAAAGAACCTTCAGCTAAATGAGCAGCAACTCTGCTTTACAGGTGACGAAGACATGCCAGCAGAGTTTCTAGAACTTGATAGTCCGATACAGTTCTTTTACAAAATATTTCCCAAGGAACTTTTTATAGAAATTGCCAACCAAACTAACCTTTATATCGTACAGAAAGACACTAACATGCCATTCCGGGTCACAGAGACAGATATCCAGCAATTTATTGGTCTGGTTTTCATTATGTCGTTAGTACATCTACCAAGAAACGAAACATGTAGTTTAGGAAGACCTCTTGTAAAAGACACAATGCCGGTTAACAAATTTGAAAAAATCAGAAGATTTATTCACTACAACGACAACTAGAACATGGTTCCTCGCGATCACGCAGACCATGACCGGCTCTACAAAATCAGGCCAATTGTGTCGAAATGAAATGAAACTTGTCTCAATGTCCCATTTGAGAAGTGTCTCTGCGTGGATGAACAGATTTGTTCCACGAAAGCTAGACACAACCTCAAGATATACAGCGTGTAACGGAAAGGGGGTATCAACCCTGAAGAAGGTGAATGTGCTCTGAAACTCAACAACTTTCCCCAAAGAACATAGGTCGAAATATGAAAAAAAAAATTGGCCCTCCCATAGTAAATCAATCAGCTGGTAGTCAGTTTTGTAAGGGAGGGCCAAATTTTTTTTTCATATTTCGACCTATGTTCTTTGGGGAAAGTTGTTGAGTTTCATGAGCACATTCACCTCCTTCAGGGTTGATACCCCCCTTCCGTTACACGCTGTATAATCCTAAGAAACCCCATAAATGGGGCTACAAAATCTATGTCCTGAGCGGTGTGAGCGGGTTTGCGTACAAGTTTAAGCCAGAAACTGGAGCTGAAAATGTAGTTGGCACCAATGAGCCGAACCTGGGTGCTGCTGCAAATGTCGTCGTCAGGCTAGCTCGTGAAATACCACGCAATCAAAATTACCGCCTATATTTTGACAACTACTTCACATCCCTGCTGCTACTTAAATATTTTGCAAAACAAGGAATATTGAGCTTAGGAACCATTGGACGCAACGCAACGGAATACCTGATTGCAAACTACCCTCAGAAAATGAAATCTCAAAAAAAAAAGTGGCTATTCAGTTGAGTACGTTGCCTGTGTTGAAGGAACAGACATTTCTACAGTAGCCTGGAAAGACAATAAAATAGTCACACTTGCCTCCAGTTTTGTGGGTGAACTACCCAAGTCACAAGTATCTAGATACGACAAGCCCCACAAGAGGTATGTTACCATTGATATACCAAACGTGGTAGGAGAATACAACCGCCACATGGGCGGTGTCGATCTCATTGACAGTATAATGGGTAGATATAAAATAAAACTACGAAGCAAGAGATGGCAGGTTCGAATGTTTTATCATTTTCTGGACCTTGCCATGTCCAATGCCTGGTTACTGTACAAAAGGGTTTATAAGACTAAGAGTACGAATGAACAACTGCTGTCATCTGCTGATTTTCGTGAAGAGATTGGTACGGTGCTCTGTAAGATGGGGATAAAAGCACACGTACAACGCCGAAGCATAGAACCAGACATCCAGGCGAAAAAACACAAGGGTCCAGCTCAATTTGTGCCTCCAGCAGCTATGCGCCAAGACCAAGTAGGTCACTGGCCATTATGGGTGGAAAAACGTATCCGCTGCAAGTTCCCTAAATGCTCCGGCAAATCACAGACCATTTGCGAAAAGTGCGTTGCATTATGCAACAACAAACAAAACAATTGTTTTATATCATTCCATACTTCCTAGTGGAACACATTGCAGCAATGTCGGGTACATTGCTGCAATCTGCAATAATGGCACACTCCCTTTTTTTTTCATTTTGTGAAGCAAATAATATCATTTTACCTACATTTTTCTCAATCGTATTTGCAATTAATTAAAACATGCTGTGTGTTTACCATTTTCGTTTTCCATATTCTAATTTGCTTAAGTCAGATATTGTATTCGAACTGGGCTCCAGGCTTTGTTTTGGTAACGACGTTTATATTTTATCTGCTTTCGATGGATAAATACAATTTAACTGTTTATTACCAAAACTGTCGAGGACTGCGTACCAAGCTACATACGTTATTTATGAATATCATGTCTTTTTCCTATGACGTAATAATTCTTACGGAGACATGGCTTATGCCGGGCATATATCAGACGCCGAGTTTATTGATGACCTTTATTTAGTGTTCAGATGCGACCGCGACCGCTGCACCACGGGGAAGCGTGACGGTGGTGGGGTACTGATAGCCGTTCTGCGCACATTACGACCAACTAGCAATTTGATGCGCCCCTCTCACGCTGATATTGAACACGTCTTGGTGCAGCTGCCGGGATCGCACCCTACAAAGCGCCATATTATAAGTGCAGCCTATATACCACCGCGTTCTCCGGGCGTCTTGTACACATTACATTGTGATAAGTTACTAGAAATTATTAATGAAACTAGTACTGAAGCATTCTACATAACAGGTGACTACAATTTGCCCGGCATTAACTGGCAGGATCGCAGTGGATGCAACTATATTGTTCCACAATCGACTGATGTCTTGGGTAGTTATTTATGCAATTTTATTTCTTTATCTAATATTTCTCAATGTAACACAGAGAAATAGTTTAGGCCGTATATTGGATTTGTTTTTGTCTAACGTTGACTGTGAGTCTAAAGCATGTACACCATGGCTTCCGCTTGATGTCTAGCACCCGCCTTTTTTTAACTTCATTTATTACGAAATTTACGCCAATGAAACGTCAATTATCCGTGAGACATCATTTTTTTAAAGCTAACTATGAATTAATTAATAACGAACTAAGTATGTTGGACTGGAATCAGTTGATTTACGACCTTTCTGCTGAACAATCGGTTAATACATTTTATGATCAAATTTATAG
Organism: Eremobia ochroleuca; assembly: GCA_949629135.1. Lineage (NCBI taxonomy): Eukaryota > Metazoa > Arthropoda > Insecta > Lepidoptera > Noctuidae > Eremobia > Eremobia ochroleuca. Next base: position 11,648,873 of record OX451411.1, on the reverse strand, counting down.
TATAATAAAAAGGCATATTCCGCTGACTCGTCTCAGGAACTCTGATTTTCCGTTGTGGTTCTCACCTTCACTCATTCGTATTTTCAAAGCGAAATAAAAAGCTTGGTTGAAATGGAAAACATACTTTAATGCGTCAGACTACGTAAGTTTTTCATCTGAGTGCAATGCAATCACTTTCACAAAAAATAAAAACATTTTAATATTTGATTACAGTCTACATGGTATCCGTTTGCAAAGAGTTGACCACATTCGAGATCTTGGGGTTATAATGGACTCGAAATGGCACTTTAATCTTCATATTGATAGCATTGTTAACAAAGCGTATCGTATGTTTGGTTTTGTCATGCGATCGTCTAACGATTTTCGCGCTTACACACTTTAAGTTCCAAAGGATGGCTATTGAATCCTTAAAATCCGCCCTGCGATTCTGTAACCATCTCACCGTGTGGACTTGGGTGAGGTGAGCGTGGAGTGAGCTGTCATTAGGGATTAACACTATTGACACTGCTCGCTTCAAGCTCACTTCACTTATGACTTCACGGTGAGATTTTTTACAGAGTGGCACTGCTGTTATCTATCATCCCTAAAGTACATATGAGTTCTTTTTTAATTTTCTGTATTATTAATGCACGCTTTTAACTACTTTCTTATAATTATTAAGCGGATATTGGTGTGGGTTACACGTTTATTCAGTTTTAAACGAGTAACTGTTAAATGTCCCAATAAAGTAAAATAAAAATAAAATAAAATAAATACATATTCAAAAAGATACGATGTATTGCAGATCGAATAATAATTAAGCAAGTATAATTTGCTGTCAATTTTGTCAGTCAATTTTGACTTACTGTATCACTTCATGGGGTGGGGCGATTAAAACTTTGCTATTGCCCATTGAAAGAGCACAAAGAGCTATTCTCAAGGTGGCTACTTGCCGCCCTTTTCTTTTCCCCACTAACACCGCGCTGTATAAAGCTTGTAAAGTACTAACAGTTCAACAGTTATTTATAATGAGCACTGTACTAAAACAACACGCGGCGCTTCCATTCAGCACTGAATTCACAAAAAGGAGACGGAAAGATATTGTTTGCCCTCAAAAAAGCACAAAGCATGCTTTCACAGCCAAATTGTATATGTACCTCGGACCGCTACTCTATAATAGGCTAAATGATAAAGGAAACATCTACTCCTTAAATCAGAGTAAGAAAATCCTTATGCAGACTTCAAACTATGTCCTATGAAGATACAGAAAAGTTATTAGTTGTGCTAAAGTAAATATTGTTCGTAATATATAATTTTATAAACCACATTAGTTGTAGTTTATAATTTTATAAACTACATGTGTACCAATAAGATAAATATGATAATTATGTGATTATTTAATAAATTATTGTTACTTCCAATCGCCTGAAACACAGGATTACCTAGTTCAGGCACAAGACAAGGGTGAACTTGACATAGATTTAAGAAAAACTGTATTTAGCGTTAGTCCTTATAATATATTATTGAATACATTTTTATTTCATTTCCTCAATGTTTGTGTTTTTGTAGGTGTTGTGCGCCCTTAGTTTTCTAGCCACATAGAAGAGGCAAATAAATCTAGATTAGTTACAATCGTGAGATGGGTGGTGGAGGTGATAAATGGGTGGATTAAGCGTGATTTTTAAATATTTAGACAAGAATATTTTAATAGAGCAATGACACATATGTTCGTTGATATACGCATTGCTGCTGCTCTTTTAAATACATTTAGAGAGCCGTTAAAAGACCATCCTCGAGCTAATGATATCATACAAGTTTTGAATGAGAGGATTCATATGGCCAACAGCCTAGGTGACTATGTCATTGAAAATAATATAAATCGACAGCGAGCTTCGTTTCGTACCATAACCTGGGATGACAATGCATTATTACAGTTTCCTGAACTAACAGAAGAAGACCTTTTATAATTTCACTTGGCAGTTACCAAATAAAACTCGCCCGGTCTTATTTGAGTGAACACGTAAGAAATGGCATGTACACAATTGAAATATGCATAGGAGCTATTCCTAACCTTGTACGATACAACATAAATACTTCAGAAGGTATTCTGTTGAGGGGGCGCATAAAATCGCGGCATGTATCGGGTAGAATTTATTACTCGTATATTTTGATAAAAAATAGAGCAGAAACAGCGAGAAATGCAATTGCCCATTACTATTGCTCATGTTTAACGGGAAAAAGAACAGTAGGTACTTGTGTTCACATAATGAGTATCATTTGGTACCTTGGCTGGGCTAGACACCAGCCAAGCATATTGTTACCCGCGACATGTTTAGATGAAGTTATCATAGATAATCACTATTAAAAGTACCTGTAAACCATTTGCATAATGTTTAAGCTGTACTCTAACGTAAGGGTTATATTCCTTTATTATTTATGTATTTGAAAATATATAAATAACAAAGGAAATAATACAATTATCAGAATTATAATGACGACATGATAAACATAGAAAAGAAATTTAGTCTAGCAGCCAACGCAATGACCACAATGAATCACAAAATAAATAATGTGACCCATCAACTTAACCAGTTAATAACAATTGTAAACCGTAAACTCAACTCTTAGAGAGTACTTCTTACAAGAAGTAATCTTAGTATACGAAACACTGAAAGACATCTGCAAACATCTCGAAGAAGCTTACGTCCTAGCCCAGCACAATATCTTGCAACCCGCAATATTTAACGAAATACATTTACAGCAAGGATTAGATAAAATCCCCAGCAAAATTAACGTAGTACGAGACATAAACAAACTACAATCCCTAATAGTCCCCAGCGTTGCTATACAAAGCAAACTATTAATATTCGCTATACCCATGGTCTCTAAAGAACAATATAATCTAGAAACAGTAGTGAGCGTAATCACCCCATCTAACCAATATTGTCAAATGCCTAGTATTAAGAACGGCCAGTATTTAACAGGAACCAATCATGTGTATAAAGTAGACAAATGTAACAACAATATATGTACAGCATCACCAACAAAGAAATGTGTAGAAGAAAGCATTCTGAAACAACGCAACAACTGTAGCGTTATAAAAATCTACTGTCCAGAACGATACTCATACAAAATTCAGAATGACTTATATTTCCAGTTCAGATTAAAAGAACAAACAATCTATGATAGATGTGCCGACAGAAGCGTGACCATCGTAGACTCATATACATAAGAAGACAACACCAAATGCGGAAGCACTCAAGATCCTGTGGATATTCAGACCTTTACTGAAGTCACAGAACCAGCAAACGAGTTACCAATGACGTTACCAGAAAATATGGACAACATAGACGAGCAGATCGCAGCAATCAATAGACCCGACTTAACTTCTGATAAGATCAAAGACATAGGGATCCTGACCTACATAACGATAGTAACCATAATCTTGTTAACTATCGTCTTTTTAACTCGTCGAATCATAAAAACCAAATAAATTCTTAATAGTAGGTTGCACCACATCACCGGTTAAAGTAAAAGCTAAAGTCAAATTTGACAATAACTTTAACACTTGTGACATATGTTTCCTATCTATGGCGCCTAAACAATTAGGAAAATTAGTATTTTGAAGAAATCCGCTGGCAATTTCATTCCACATGTCTTGGGTCGGTTCTGGAATACAAACGGCTTTTAAATAGTTCCAAATTAGTTGACATGTTTCTTGTACTATTTTCCTTGCTGTAGAGGCCCCACGGTGGTAAGAGAGTTCAAAATCCTCAAACGAGCATCCAGTTCCTAGATACCTGAAACAATGAACTATATTATATTTTTTTGTTGTTACAGTAACTAAATTACAGAGGAAGTGGAAGAGTCTTCGTGACAGTTTTAATAGAGAAAATGCAAAAAACAAGAACGTTGCGAGTGGTTCGGCAGCAACAAGCAGTAAACAGTACATTTATTTCAATCATCTATTTTTCTTGAATTCCTTAAAAGAAGTGAGACCGCCTACCGATGTTACTTCCGAGTGTGCAACTAATGATGCGGAAACACCTCGCCCGAAAATAAACAGAAACATTAATATAAAAAGGGCCGAAAAATCAGAAAATGAAATTCTCAGAACACTTTCGGAAAATTTAAAACGTAAACATGATCAAATAAGCGACCAAAATGACCCCGATAAGCTATCTCTGATGTCGCTGCTTCCACATGTACAAAAAATTGACGCAAATTGTAAACTTGATTTTCAATCAGAACTATTACAGTTAATTAGAAAGTACACGCATAATCAAAATTATGAAACCTATTCGGCACAATAGTATGGTTATTCTTCAGGAAATGCCAACATACACTCTACACAAAAAGCTTCTATATCTGCCCAGCCTTCTCCACTTCATTCACATTATTCCGACAAGTCTATGCTTGACATGCCATACTCTACACAAAACGCTTCTACATCTATCCCGTCTTCACCTATAACTCAGCCTTCTCCAACTCATTCATATTATTCTGACCAGTCTATGAACAACAGTTCTGTTATCGAAGACATGTTCCGTGATGATGACGAGTGATACCAAATTATAATAAACAGACAATAAATAAATACAAATACCTACGTGTTTTATTTGTTAGCTAGCTATTGCCCGCGACTTCGTTCGTTCCACTTACCTTAATGTGATAGCTAGTCTTTCCGCAGGTGCGATGCTTTTCCGCATGTTGGTGTCGTGGTGCTTTAATCCAGCATATAATAGAGCATGTAGTTCCCAAAACGTATTTATACTTAAACGAAAATGTTTGAAAAACTTTTTTGGATGGTTTAGAAGATTATCGAAATGTTCGTTGCATTTGTGTCCATTCGTTAACATTGGATGTATCCAATAACTACGGTTTCGTCTTCTACGACGACGTCTTTTTATTAAAAGTAGCGCAATTACACCTTCTTCGTCCGAGTCCATTATGATACTGCATGCCTGGGTTAAAAAAAGTAGCAACCACCGACCGCAAGTGTCGACCATCGGCCACAAGTGGCTGTCGCGCGCTTCAGCTACTTTTGTGGCAGTTTCTTGCCTCTTGTGGCGGCGTTTGTGGCTGTCGCGTGTGGCCCGTGTGCGGCAACACTTAGGGGATGGTTTCGGCAAATCAACGACTACTTTGTTGAAAATAATTTACTTCACATACTTTCTGACCCAGGACGAGTATTAAATGGAGATAAAACGAATTTTGTGCTGTGTCCAAAAACAGGTCTAGTTTTGAGTTCAAAAGGAGAAAAAAACGTTTATGATGTTGATCACGCCCAGACAAAAACTTCGTTGACTGTGATGTTTACTTTTAGTGCAGATGGGAATCTTACTCCACCAATGGTAATTTTCCAAATAAAAGATTACCTGCAGAAATAACTTCTAAAATTCCAGGAGATTGGGGCGTGGGTCTTAGTGAGAATGGGTGGATGAATACTGATATTTTTTATGAATATATTAAGAACGTCTTACATCCCCATCTGGTCAAAATAGGCACAAAATTTCCAATCATACTTTTTGTAGACGGTCACAAGTCTCATTTAACTTACACCGTGAGTGAACTGTGTTCGACTTTGCAGATAGTTCTAATTGCACTATATCGAAATCGTACAAGGCTTTTACAACCTGCCGATGTTGCCGCATTTAACTGTCTTAGAATGGCGTAGAACTAATCCATCTCAAGCACTAACTAAGATTCAATTTGTGCCATTGCTTAAAGCCACAATAGAAAAAAGCATAAAGCCGCAAACTATTATCAACGGGTTTAGAGCAACAGGGATTTGTCCATGGAATGAAGATTACAGTAAATGCCTCGGAACTAAAGACACAAAAATAACTAATTCTTCTGGCATCATACGAGATAAAGAGAAATTACTCTCAAAAGAAGACTTTGTTAAATTAGTAGGCAAGAATAACATTGATTGCATAGAAAAAGGAGAGTTAACATCAGAAGAGTCAATTTAATTGATGAAAAAAATCTTCCGTACATCATGTAATATTTATTCTAATCAACAACAAAATCTAGATATAGAACCTGAAGTTATAAATAATGTTGAAGACTTTAATAATTTAGACATTGAAAATATGCAAATATTTATTAACGATTGTCCAAAAAATATTGTTAAACCAGAAGAATCCAAGTTACAACCTATCTCAGAAGAAATTGTTTTTGAAGAAATCATAGAGTGCTCAGATGATGGGAACGTGATAATTGAAGATTTATCACAAGAACCTCATTTTGAATTAATAAACCACAGTGTTCAAATACATAATACTCCTGAAGATCAGAATGTAGATTTACCAAAAGCTCAGTCAATACAAATTATTTCAGATCAGTGTAATCCAGGCCTCACAGTTTCATCTGTACCCATGAAAAATCTTACTCCCGTGAAGTTAAATGAAATTTTGATATTACCTAAAACACCGATAAGAAAAGAAGTTAAGAATTCTGTAAAAACCCCGTTTGTACTAACATCAGACAAGTGGAAAGCACAAGAAAGTGAAAAAATCAGAATGAAAACAGAGAAAGCAGAAGGGATCAAGAAAATAAAAGAAGAAAGGGAACGAAAGAAATTAGAAAAAGAGAAACAACCAGCGGCAAAGAAACAAAACAAAAACAAAAAGAAGCCTAAAGACGAAATATCGAAAATACTATTTTCTGAGAAATTTTATTTTGATACTGAAGATATTGTCGAAAATAAAAAAAATGATCGGGAGTTAATTGATATAAACAGAATGCAAGGAAGTGGTCATAATAAAACATACACTACAGACGAAATAGAAAAATTTTTGACTGAATTAGATGATGATTGATATTTACAAAATACTTTACAATATAATTTACAAAATAATATTGATTTATTAAGATGATTAGTACCTTCATACCAACTTATACACCCTGAAATTTAATTGGTTGTTTTCCCGCGGCAGAACGACTTGCCTTAAGAAGTACTTTCGAAGTAAAGAGTTAAAGTAAATAAATAACGATGTTTCTGTTTTAAAATAATTAAAAAAATATTCATCAACTCGAAAAAGTGAGTAACAATAGTAACTCTAGACGTAACTTGTAGGTACTAGGTACTACTCGTGTCACCACCTACAAAGAAAACCGATGCACAAAATAATGTCAAACCAAAATAAACCCTCGCACGTTGTGATAAGGCATAAAATGTTTGCACGGAACAATACAAAAAATCACCGCGATACCGACAAAGAAAAGACCGATTTAGAAATGTTCAAAGTAAAATTAGCTCTCACGTGTAGTGATACGGCATAAACTAGCCTGCGCGCAACAATTTCAAACGAAGCCGCCGTCGCCTATTTTACCCGTGCGGCACGCGCGGCTGTGACCCTGACCTACTTAGTTTTCCCGCGAATGTCGTACGCGCAGCACGCGCCATCACTGTAAACTGCAATGGATCGACATTACAATTACAGCAATGTGGAGTACGTCGCTATGGTGCAGCTGTATGCTAGGGCTGATTATGACTCCCATGCTGCCCGGCGACTTTACGCAGAGCGGCAACACTTGGAGTCGCTCCGTCTTCGCGGGGTTATGAACCCCCAAGTCCCATCTCCACGGACGATCGTAGCGGCGACACAGCGGCTACTAGATCATGGACAGTTCCATGCACCGGCACATGCACAGGGCAGAGGTCGACCAGCCGTTATTTTGCCAGCGCTCGACGAGGAAATCATCGAGTACTTCGAACGGGATCCGCGTCGAAGTACGCGCCAGGCCGAGGCTAGGTTTGGCGTAAGCCAGTACCACGTCTGGAAACTACTCAAGTCTGAAGGACAGCATCCTTATCATTTTTGCGGTGTTCACGCTCTCCACGAAAATGACCCCCAGAACAGAATTGCGTTTTGTCAGTGGTTGATCGCCAACCAAGATAAGAACATTTTGTGGACGGATGAATCAACTTTTACGCGAGTTGGTATTTTCAACCAGCGTAACGAACATTTTTGGGCAATAAATAACCCACACGTTATTCGCGAGTGTGCGCATCAAGTGCGTTTTAGTGTCAATGTGTGGGCCGGCATAATGAATGGCCACCTCATAGGGCCGCATTTCGTGGCAGGACACTTAACAGGTGGAACCTACCTGGAAATGCTACGAAATGTTATCCCGGACCTATTAGACGACCTCCCGCTAGCGGTGCCCGTGGACAACCTTTATTTTCAGCAAGACGGGTGCCCGGCTCATTATCACCGCGCCGTGCGAGAGCACTTGAACTCGGTGTTTCCCCAGCGCTGGATCGGACGCGGCGGACCAGTGCCTTGGCCACCAAGAAGCCCGGACTTAACTCCGTTAGACTTTTACTTGTGGTCTGAGCTCAAACGCCTAGTGTATCGTGAGGAACACGAAAGTCGCGAAGCGTTAGTAGCTGCGATAGTGGACGCTTTTGATATCGTACGTCGTGACAGAGACACCTTGTTTAAATTAAAAGAGAACCAATTAAAACGTGCGCGATTGTGTGTACAACGGAATGGCTTACACTTCGAACAATTACTCCGTTACCGGGAAGTGTAACCAACTCGTACTTTTGTAAATAGTAGTAGTTTAGCTGATTAAAATTGTTGTAAATAAGTTGATTCAAATTTTGTAAATACGCCTCAAATACTTTTTTAAGTATCTAATTCAGAAAATTCGTTTTTTTGGTTAATTTTTCTTAGTTTTCTTTTTTAATTTAATTTTGTGTTCAATAAATTGCAGATAAAAAAGTATTTATGACGGTCCTAAGCCCGTAAAAGTATGAAGGGAAAATTTGAATAACATGTTGGATAACAGCTGATTGAAAAGCACGTGGGTCAATGGCCTCGCGGCCTTTAATAGTAACACTAGACGTAACATGTATTGTAGGTAATACTGGCGTCGCACGCGCCGCAGCCCTCAAAGGAAAGCGATACATAAATGGTCAAACCAAAATAAGCTCTCGCACGTGGTGATACGGCATAAAAGTTTGCACGCAAAACAAACGAGGGAGCCACAAGCCGACAAAGCAAAGACCGATTTATTAAATGTTTAAAGTAAAATAAGCTCTCGCGTGTAATTATACGGCATAATCTAGCCCGCGCGTAACATGATCAAACGGAGCCGCCTTCGAACCTAATCCTTTCGACGGTGACCTAGCACCCGCGTCAACGGCCTGCTGTCGTTCTGCCGTAGATATCTATTGGTTCGTGATCACTTTCGAGTTTAGTTTTTCACAATGTTAAATATGCCAGTTTTTGTTTCTAATATTTTATATAACTATGAAACGATTGTATTACATAGACAAAACCATTTCGCTGCGGGAAAACAACCATTTAAATTTCACGGTGTATAAATAAAACTATCTCAGTTGATTACATTGTTATGTAGTTATAAAGTACAGAAGTGTTTATGTTTCGCTGATGATTTTTGAATGTTTAATGAGAAAAAGTTCCTAAACTATGTTCCTGTTCTTTGATAAAAAATTATAGCATTTTTTATTATTATTCCAGTATTTTTTTGTTCCTAAGTGCCTAAATTAAGTAAAATACAGGACGAGCCAATAATAGGTTCTGATCACTGCTAATAAAGGGATTTTCTGTGCCAAAGACTGGTATTTGTACTCAACATCATTTATTTCAAAAAAGTGTTAAATCATACTGCTTAATCTAAAATAAAGTGTATTGGAAAAGGACCTCTAGTAGTATTAAAAGAGTTTAAATCCCTTTTCATTGTTTAAATTTATATTATATGAGAAATATTCAAAGTTTTCATGGGATAACCACTTAAAGTGCCAATAAATGGGTGTCTTACCCTAGGTAAATAAAAGATAATGTGTTTATAACAATTTTATCAGATATACATGTGGAATGCGGGTGGGGTAGCGGGAAGGGAAACATATTTTTTTGCCTTATTCTACCCCGCGTCCCCCAACGTCTTACATTTCGCAGAACAGTCGCGCGTGTCAGAGCCCTTTTTTTTTTTTTTTGTTTCGGGGTGGAAAATCCTCATGGATGTCCGCCGCCCTGGGGCGGGCGGCGGGGTCTATGGTATATGGCGAAACAATCAGGTTGCCGGGTGATTTCTTCCACGTGCAAAACCAACAAGACAATGACCCGAGCACGTATGTAGGACAGCTGCGCCAAGCAATAAATAAGTTGCGCCCACCATCGCGAGCGATTGGCGACTCACGAAATGTTTTTGTAAGTAAAGATTTAAAGTCGTGCACTCATGTATTTATAAGAAATGACATGATAAAAAAATCACTTCGTCCGACCTATGACGGCCCATATAGAGTTATAAGTAGAAATGATAAGGTCTTCAGGGTTAAGTTGCCTAATAGAGAAAGCGATTTATCAATAGATGGACTAAAGCCAGCGTATATGTTGCAAGATAACGAACAGAATCTTGACACGGATTATTTGCACAAACATTCAGAAAACATTGAAAATAAGAAAGTAGAGGATAAATCGCTTCCGCCTATAGGTGTGACCACACGCAGTGGTAAGCCAACGGTACGATTTTTGCTGTCATAGAATAAGCAAAGTAGAAATAATTGTGCCAAATATTGCGGATAACAGTAATAGTCAAAGAAACAACTGCACATCAGGCATAACCACAAGTTTAATTACAATAAAATAAAATGGGAAATTATAACACTAAAAATGAAGAGGTCATTATCGCTCAGCAAGGAGCTAATAACGCAAAGCAAGTCGAAATAGAAAAAAGACTGGAGAGCTTTGGTATAATTATTATGGTGATCGGTATTGCTTTTGTGATGTTGTGTATTTGGCTATGTGGAAAACAATGTTGTAACAGTGCTAAGAAATGGATAAGAAGGCAGCTGACATCGGTGTGGGCAGGGAGACCTGCAAGCACAGCGGCTCAGCAGGCTACCATACCCCAAGCTTCATACGCGTAATACAAATGTGTAACAGTTAAAATGATGCAAAATATGGCACAGTGATTGCAGTGACAGAGTTAGAACATTAGTTATAAGAAGGGTTACTAACACTAAGTGAATAAGAATCAGTGAAATAAGTATTGTAATATTTGGGTATAAATTGACCTCAACATTGTAACAAACTAAGAAATAAAACCACGGTACGTGTAAACAAAATTGTATTACAGGAAATGTCTGCAATAACTACAATTCTAGGTAACATAGTATAATAATTATGTATTATCAATGTAAGCAGTGTGTGTGTAAAAGTAGATTAGTAAAAATGTGTAATTGGATACGGGCCTACGAGCCAGGAGAGTATCGTGTGCATGTTTTATCGCGGCGTCATCATGGCAAATGATGTGGACTCGAATAGGGTGACCAATTATTAGGTTGTCTCATAAATTATTGTTATAGTTAAAAACAAATTATTATTAATTTTTTTTTATTAATAACAAACACATTTAATCAATTACATAGTCTCCCTCGTTATCTACAACAGTCAGCCATCTACTGGGCAAAATTTGAATACCCTTCTCCCAAAATGAGGCAGGCTGGGACTCGAAAAAATTTTCAAGTTCAATTTTAATACTTCCAGAATTTTCGAATTTTTTTCCTAGTAAATGAAATTTAAGAGCTCGAAATAAATGAAAGTCTGAAGGCGCAAGATCCGGGCTATACGGTGGATGTGGAACAGTCAGCCATCCTAGCTCCTCCAGCTGTTTATGTGTTAACTTGGCGCAATGAGGTCGTGCGTTGTCATGCAAAAGTTGGACTCCAAGTCGTTTTGGCCGCTTAATTTTTAACATCTCTGCTAGTTTACGAAGCTGCTGCGTATACAGATTGGCGTTAATAGTCTGATGAGATTCGAGGAGTTCCCAGAAAATCATTCCTTGCCAATCCCAGAAAACAGACAACATAATCTTACGACCGTGTTCATTAAGTTTAGGCTGGGCTGGTGGGTTTTCCCCGCGAGGAATCACATAGGCATGACGCGTTTTAGTTTCATAATGTATCCAGTACTCGTCACATGTAATAATGTCCTTGAGAAAGTCTTGTCTGTGCGGACGAAGTAAAAAACTTTGACAAATGGCCACACGAACGGCCCGGTCATGGTCCGTTAACGCATGAGGTGTCCAACGTGACATCACTTTGCGATGTCCCATCGATTTGAGATAACGATCTACAGCGTGTAACGGAAGGGGGGTATCAACCCTGAAGGAGGTGAATGTGCTCATGAAACTCAACAACTTTCCCCAAAGAACATAGGTCGAAATATGAAAAAAAAATTTGGCCCTCCCTTACAAAACTGACTACCAGCTGATTGATTTACTATGGGAGGGCCAAATTTTTTCTTCATATTTCGACCTATGTATTTTGATTTGTGATGGCACTTACATTTATATTAACAAAAGTTCAAATTACATGTTTCAAAAAGATACTTACTCACTACATAAGTATAGAAATCTACTTAAACCGTTTTTAATTGTATCATGTGACGGCTATATTCTTGACTGCTTTGGTCCATACAAGGCTACCACATCAGATGCTGAGATTATGACATCTTTATTTATAAATGAGAATTCTCCTCTCAGATTGTATCTCCAAGCTAATGATATATTTATTTTAGATAGGGGTTTCAGAGACTCTATTAGTCTGTTAGAAGACTGTAATTACAAGGCCTACATGCCAGAATCTCTTTTAGAAGGGGAACACCAACTGACCACAGAGCAAGCAAATAGAAGTAGATGTGTTACACTTTGTCGATGGGTGTTGGAGGTTGTAAATGGGTATTTTAAAAGAGACTTCAAATTATTACGACAAGACTATTTTAATAAGACTGTGCCGCATATGATGCAACATTTTTCAATAGCGGCTAGTCTTCTGAACAGGTTTGGTGTTCCCCTGAGAAATAGAGATGATGCAGGGGAAATGTTAAATATTATCAGGGAAAGGATTTCTTTTCAGAATAATTTGTCCCGGTCGGTAGAAAATACAAATATGAACAGATGGTCTTCTAACTTTATTAATATAACGGCTGATAGGGAAAACCTAATTATATTTCCTAGAATGGAAATGAATTAATTAATTCTCTTTGCCTTAGGAACCTATCAGATACGACAAGCACGGTCATATTATGGGGAACATATAAGATTTCATGGCGGGTACAGAATAGAAGTAACAAGTGACACTATAGATACTTCAGAGTACAATTTCAGAGGAAGTGGCAACAATACTCTGATACGGGGGAAAATCAAGTCTAGACATATATCAAGAAAGCACTATTATGTTTATATTTTAATAGAAAATAATACATCAGGGAGAGAGGGTATAGCAGAGTATTGTTGCAACTGTTTGGTAGGACGACGCACACTTGGATGTTGTGCTCATGTAATGACGATTGTGTGGTACCTTGGATGGGCTCGATACCAGTCAAATATTTCTGCTCCTGCTGAATTTTTAGATTCAGTTGTTGTAAGGGAAGACATAAAACAAAATGATAAAACCCTATTGGTGTTTTATTTTAAGGTGCCCCTCTATTTATCTTTATTCAACATACCTTTGAGATATTATGTTATTTTCATTAGCAGATAAAGCAAGGAATCAATTTATACATTTTTCTATTAAATGTATGACTGTTCCCTAAGAAATAATTTATAATAGCTTGGCAGTTGCGACAAGCTACTCTGCCGTCTTTGGGCCTATGTCACTATGTCTGAATAGCCATTAGGTACTCTCTGAATAAATTAAAAAATTGAACCGAATCTGTATGAAATTATCTGCCAAGTAAGTTAACAAGAGCTTTATTGTAGGTGGCGAAAGAGGGCCCTGTTCCATTTTTTTTATTTTTTCAGAGTGTAGGTATCTAGTGACTATTTAGATGTGGTGAAATAGGCCCTTAATCTTAGAAGAAGGTTGTAGGTATTATAAATTACACCTTAGGTTCCGTTTTCATTTTGTGGTTTGAGCTGAGGTTATAGTCATGGCTGCAGGCTTCGGTAGGTATTTATTACCTACATCATAACCTCAAAAGTTACGTTCTAAGATCTTCCGCTTTTAAAAAATATATTTACAATTTAGGATTAATGATTGTGCCCAGGGGAACGAATTAATCCATACACTATTCATGTCCGCGACATTTTATAGTCAGGTCACACGATGTATGGGACGTGACGGACCTTCTTTGTACGGAGCAGTTATTCTTCCCTCTTTAGGGTATATATGTTCTGTGGCCACGGACGCCACGATCGCTTTGTTTGTTTCTTTGTGTTTAAGTTACGTCTTAACGTAAAAAGTGAATAAAAATGAATTCTGTAAGTAATTCTTAAACTGACAATAATTCTTACATTCCATAATGCGTTTAAGCTTATAAAGTTTTTTCTTTTAGTCAACCAAAGCGGCACCAATGACCAAAGATGAGGCGATGCTGCTTGTACAACTTGTGGCGGCAAATGCAGTAATAAATAATAAAGCGACGAACGCAACCAACAATAAAATGAAAGATCAGGCTTGGCAAACCTTAACCGTTGACTTTAATTCGTCGGTGTCAAGTTTCCCACGAACTCCTGCGCAGCTTCGTTTAAAATGGGAAAACTTGAAGAAGTCTGCTCGCAAACGCTGTGCAAACATGAGAAGCAGCCATAATAAGGTTAGTTAGTGATTGATAATAGTTCACAATAGTCGATTGAAATTGTAATTTATAGTACATACTTAATTGTTCTTTTTCAACAGACTGGAGGTGGCAAGGACTACTTTCCACCTGAAGAAGTCTTAGATAAGGTAGCTTCACTTTTAGGCAGCACATGCCAAGGATTCTCTGTGGAGTTTGGTGGAGATGCCGCAAGGCCGTAGCCAGGGGGGGGATCAAGGGGGATTGATCCCCCCCCCGAAATAAAAATTTATTTTATAATTTTGATAAGTGTTAAGAGGCGTTTTACAATCCACTAGCGCCGCCAATCGAAAAAATATCATAACTCGTAAATAGAATCACAAATACAAAATATGGTCTATTATTACTGTGGAAAAGGCAATTTTAAAAAGTAATTCAACCGAGACTTGAACAGCCGCCTTGTCGCTCAGTAAGCAAGAGCGTTACCACTACGCCACGGTTCTTTTTACTTAGTTACATAAAGAACTTTACGTAGAAATTTCTCTATAATAAAAACGAATGGCGTCTTGCCGCTTTATATATTTATTGAGGGGACTCTGCCCTACAATATATATGAAAGTGATGGG
Organism: Eremobia ochroleuca; assembly: GCA_949629135.1. NCBI lineage: Eukaryota > Metazoa > Arthropoda > Insecta > Lepidoptera > Noctuidae > Eremobia > Eremobia ochroleuca. The sequence continues at coordinate 11,633,731 of OX451411.1, read as the reverse complement.
AATCTGTGATTCCCAAGTTTGATACTCCCCTTGTAAGGCATAGACAATTATATTACTGCACTGTGTATGGTACCAAATTAAAAGAATAGACTATGGCAACACTACTACTGTTGACAGCTGTGATATGTCAAACGTCAATCGGACATGACACGTCATTGTATGTCGCCAGCCGTGAAATGTGCCACGCGTACAACAAACACATTAAGACAAGCGGGTGAGTAATCAGTTATTATTAATGAAATCTTTGTACATTTCCTTAATGTTTATGTTAATTTGCTATAAAGAATGAACTATCTGAATAGGACTAAACTTATTTTTCTGCTTTACATTTAAGAAGCGAGGTTAAGAGCCGATATGGCCAAAACCAGAACCAACATTATTTATCGAAGTAAATATTTGTGTTCAAATGGAATTAATACTTGGCTGTTTTTTTTAATTGTCACAGGTCGGTTCAACATTTGAAATGGCAAAAAGGACGCAAGAAAATACAATATTCAAATATTTATTTAAAAAATCTAAACCTGATACTGGTAGTGAAGGTTCTACTGAAAATCAGGGTTCGAGTGTTTTCGACAGTGATACTGGTACAAGTAGTTCTGGTACTTTTTCTGTCGTTCCTGGGACTGTGGATGATGTTTCTCAGCATGTTTTAGATGTTGGCTATTATACGGGATCGAACACTAAAAAAATTGATGATAATTTAAAGTACAGATTGTTGAATTCTCCTTGGATGCCAGAAAAGACATTTAAGTTTCCAGTAAGTGACGATAAAAGAAAGCTAAAATTTCAAATGCAATGGTTTGATCGGTTCTCGTGGTTGGTTTACACGAATACAGGACAACAAGGTGCTTTATGCAAATATTGTGTATTATTTGCCAGAGATTGCGCAGGTAAAGGCTCTCATCAGCAGTTGAAATCCTTAGTTACTCAGCCGCTCACTAAATGGAAAGATGCTGTACATGATTTCAAACAGCACAGTGAAAGCCAGTACCACAAATCTTCTGTATTATTGGCTGATAATTTTATGAAGGTGTATGATAAATCTCAACCAAATATAATAAGTCAGATTGATAGCGGATACTTAGCGCAAATAGCGGAAAATCGGAAACGGCTCATTCCGATTATTGAAACAATAAAGTTATGTGGACGTCAGGAATTGGCACTGAGAGGTACGTGCGACTCGGGTCCAATAAAAATCAATGATGCTGAGCCAGAAACAAATGATGGAAACTTTCGTGCTATCTTACGGATGAGAAGCAGATGTGGAGACTCAAATCTAATAAAGCACACAGAAAATATGACATTGAACGCTACCTACCTAAGCCCGACCATACAAAATGAACTTATTGCAATTTGTGGTGAAATAATCCAGAAAAAAATTGTGCAAGGATTAAATTCTGCGAAGTTTTTTTCAATTCTTGTTGACGAAACTACTGATGTTTCACGACAAGAACAGATGTCCATTTGTCTGAGATATGCCGAGCCAAAAGATAATGGGTTTATCTTGCGTGAAGATTTTTTAACTTTTGTAACAGTTGAGAATACAAAAGGTAGATATTTTTAACCAATGCAATTTTATCTGAATTAAAATCTTTGGGAGTAGATTGCGAATATTTAGTCGGACAAGGATATGATGGAGCCTCTTCGATGAAAGGAAGTTTTAATGGTGTGCAAGCGGTAATTCGTGAGTTACATCCAGAAGCCTTATACGTTCATTGCAGCTCACATTCATTGAATTTAGTTCTGGGTCATTCTTGCCAGGTTCAGCCTATTCGAAATACAATTGGAACTATAAAATCAGTGGGAAAATTTATCAAGGACTCGGCAAAACGAACCAAGTGTTTAAAAAATAATATCGAAAAAAACTTCCCTGAAACACAATGGAAAAACCTTACGGCAATGTGCGAGACCCGCTGGGTAGAAAATCATGATGGGTTGTTAAGATTTAAAGAAATTTATAAAGCTATTGTTGATACACTAGACGACTTAAGCACTGACATGGATTCTGAAACATCGTCAAAGGCTAATTCTTTTCTAAAATCAGTCATTTCAAGTGATTTTGTTATAAGCCTATGTTGCTTAGGAATGTTGTTCCCGTACACACTGACACTATGCAAAATACTTCAATCTCCCTTATGCGATTTGGCAGCAGCTTTACAACATGTCGATTTAATTATAAAGACTATTGAAGATGTTCGTCAAAATATTGATTCAAATTTTGCTGAACTTTTCAAGAATGCACAGAATTTGCTCAGTACTGTAAACGAGGAAATAAAAATTCCGCGAATAACGTCACGCCAAGAGCATAGGGCAAACTACAACACAAAAGATCCTGAAACTTTTTTCAGAATTACTATAATGATTCCACTTTTGGATGACTTCATTGATCAGCTTCAGTCGAGATTCCAAAATCATAAAGCCACATTATCATCTCTCAACATTTTAATTCCGTCTGTGTGTTGCAAAGAACCAATTAATCAAAATTATCAAGGAAACAGCTTTGAGCTCTATAAAAAATATTTGGAATGGGACTTCGTAAAAGCTGAATTAGACATGTGGCGGATAAAATGGATGGAAGAATCTGAACTAGATCGACCAACATGTGCTATTGAAGCTCTCGGAGAATGCAACCAGGCCTTATTTCCAAACATTCACAAACTTTTAAAGATCTTGGCGACACTGCCTGTTTCTACATGTACTCCCGAGAGGACTTTCTCTTCTCTGAAACGCCTCAAAACTTATTTGAGAAACTCCACAGGCCAGGAAAGACTAAACGGTTTGGCGTTAATGTCAATCCAGCGCAGAATTGACATCGACACCGAGGAAGTAATTGATTTGTTCGCTGCAAAAAAAGCTAGAAGACTAAATTTAATTTTGTAATAAGGATTAATATTTCTTTAATGTTTTTTTCATAAATAAATATAATAAGTAACACTATTTTATTTCTTTTATTAAAACGATTTCATGTTTTTCTACTGTTCTACCAAATCAAACCCCCCCCGAAATTATTTTCTGGCTACGGCCTTGAGATGCCGCCATTCAAGGAGACTTCATAGTGTTAGATGAAACAGAGAATGTTGAGAGTGAGGAGCTTAGTGCTCATAGTGGTGGACTTGGTGATGGTATATCTGGTGGAGGTGTTGATGAGAGGGAGGTGTTGAAAGAAATACAAATTCTTGAGACACCTCCACCTAAACAGAAAAACTTTTACTTCGGTAGAGCTAGCGGCAGCGGTACATTAGGTGGGTGGCTGTTATTTTTTGTTAATAACAAAGGTGGCGTTTTTCTTAAATTATTTTAAAGATATTATTTGTTTACTGTAATTTCATAGCTCTGGTGTAGGGCAGTCTTTAAAAAAATACTAATGAGTTTTAGTAATTAACTCTGCAATTTTCGTTTGTTTTATTGCAAACCTTTAATATAAAATAATAAAACAATTAAAAATTGTAGAGTTAATTAAATACATTGATGTGCCTGCAGAGTGGCAAGGCATTTTTAATCATTTTAATCATTTTTACAGCCAAGCGGAAACACAACATGGAAGAAAAAAGTGCAAGGCCCGCATATTTAGAGAAAATGAGGAAAAGGAGATTAATATAGCTAAACTTAAGTTAGAAATAGAGAATGCTAGATTAGAAAATGCTAGATTAGAAAGTGCTAGATTAGAAAATAAAAAATTATAAACAGATTTCAATTTCATAGATTAGTAAGATACCTAGTTCTGTTATTACATAACAAAACTTTTAATAATTAGGTAAGAAGATTTTATATTACTATAAGTGTAGGAAAATAAAAATGTGGTCAAAATATGTATTTCATCTATTTTATTTTACACATGAAAGTAATTATTTATTAGCAATTGCCGTTCTGATGTAAATTCAGAAGGAGAATAGTCATGAACAATCACATTATGTTCCTCTGTTGTATCTGGAACTGATATTTCTGGCTCTATTTCTTCCAAATTCATATTTCTGGCAATATTGTGTAACACTGCAGTGGCTATAATAACTGCTTACATATTTTCTAGTTTTAACCTGCTTTTTAATGTCAGTATGGGGAATCTTCTTTACCAAACTCCAATACATCTAAAATTACATTCTAAAAGTAAAAGTGCAAGGGATTAATCCAGATATAATAGAATTTAAGTACGACTTTTCTGAAGAAAATTATAGAAAACTTAACTGTAGTAATCATTTGAAATTGACTAGAGGGAAGAAAAAGAAAGAACAAGAAATAATTCTAGAGAAGGTGTACAATAATCCTATTCCTATCACTGAAGTTAAATATAAAGACTTGATTAGTCTATGCGATACGTTCATTATTCCAAATAAGTATCATGGCTTCTATAGAAACCTTAAGCATAAAGAGGAAGAACAGAGCAGTGACGAAGAAGATTGTTAAATTTATCTTTACTTTTTTTATACATTTTGTTTTGTTATTTAACTACTAAGGGAACTTTATTAGTAATAAGATGAATCAGTCTGAATAAAGCTGTGATGATTGTTAAATGTTACCAATTAGGTGTTAAAGATGAGGCATGTTAAACAATGCTGTGATGATTATTAAAGGGAATGGCTCAGTTTGTTAGGGTGCTCTGGCTTGACGTGGACAGTAAGTATTATAATAAATAAGTTGCGTTTTTAATATTTCATTCCTAGTAGAAACGAAATATTATAATAAAGTTGCAGGAAGTTTGAAAAATGTACCATATTTAGCATGTGCAATATTGTGATCTTGTCGCTGTTCTCAGCGACAAGATCACAATCAACATCTAATAACAGTATGTATTTTACAAATTAATAATAAAAATAGTAAAAATGAGTGTTTCTTTTCTATTATAAATTATTCTCGTTATATATTTAATAATAATAATAATAATATTCCACAACTTTCACACAACGCCATCTAGTCCCAAACTAAGCAGAGCTTGTGCTATGAGTACTAGACAACTGGTAAACATACCTATATTTTTCTAAATACATGCATCATCATCTGCCTAGCCTTTTCCCAATTATGTTGGGGTCGGCTTCCAGTCTAACCAGATGCAGCTCAATACCAGTATTTTACATGGAGACTGCGTATCTGACCTCCACAACCCAGTTACTGGGTAATACGATACCCCTAGGTAAGACTGGTTGTCAGACTTTCGGGCTTCTGAGTACCCGTAACGACTGTCAAAGATCTACGAATGACAGCCGGGACCAACGACTTAACGTGCTTTCCGAGGCACGAAGGGGTCTCGGTATGTAAAGATGGTCACCTATCCACAGACCAACCGCGGCAAGCGTAGCTTAACCTGATCGATCGACCTGTGCGGCTGTTCTTATTTAGCCACAGGCCCCTCTCTAAATACATACATATCATAGATAAATTACAACCAGACAAAGAACAAATGATCGTGCTCATCACACAAACATTTGTCCTGAGTGGGAATCGAACCCACGACCTTGCGCATAGCAGTCAGGGCCACTGACCACTAGACCAACAGGCCTGTCAGTCATTTGTGCAATGGTTACATTTTAGGGGAATATTAGTGGATAAAATAAAACAAGCAGCTATTATTTCACATAATGGTTTTAATCTGAATCTGAAAAACAATGGCTTTGTGTACTGGTGCTCATGAATAATCCGGTATGTTAATGGTTTCTGTTGATGCTGCTGCTGCTGGTACTTTAACAGCTACTGGAGCAAGAACGGGAACTCTGTCAGCTCACTGCCAACACGGATCCATGAACCTAAACAAAATAATTCTAAGTTAGTGGCATTTCAATATATAAATTACTTCTTTCTATACACATAATTAAGTTAATTTCAAATAATATATCCTATCCATCATCAGCTTAGCCTTTTCCAACTATGCTGGGGTCAGCTTCCAGTCTCAACTGGATGCAGCTGAATACCAGTATTTTACACGGATTGACTATGTATCAGACCTCCACAACCCAGTTACTGGGTAATACAGTACCCCTTGGTGAGGCTGGTTGTCAGACTTTCAGGTTTCTAATGACCCGTAATGACTGTGAAAGTTACACAAATTACAGCCATGACCAATGGCTTAACATGCTTTCCAAGACATGGAGGGGTCTTGGTATGTATAGGCGGTCACCCATCTACGCACTAACCGCGGCAAGCGCAGCTAAACCTGATCGATCAACCTGTGCAGCTGTTATTACTTAGCCACATGCCCTAAATAATATAACCTGTCCATTACACATAAAAGTTAATCTGTGCTCACCTGCTGTGGTGCTATCCACTCGCTAATCACATTTCTTATGTGCATTTCTCTTTCTGTATTTGCATACATAATGGATCTGGTACGTAATACAGAACAATGACAGTTGACAAATGGTTGTCGACGATGACCACTACTTGTGCTTTGTTCATTTTCTTTGTCCGATGAGTAATTAAATGCCAACATCCAGCATGAATGACAGACCAAGCTATGGGCTGTAACCTGTAAATAAGACAAATATTTATAAATGTAGTTTGTTACAATAGACATAATACTATCTCAAAAACATTCAGAAACAGAAATTATATTAAACAAGACAACTGAGTTTGTTTCAGATGCTTCTCAAGTCAATCAATGTCGATCTTTCTAGTCTGGGCTATTTTTTTATATAAGTACTTACTGAAATAGTAATAGAGTTTGTGAAAACCTATTTGTATTAGACCTGTTTGAGTTTTGAAAATAGACTTACGATTTGAGGAGCAGTCCATTGTCGAATAGTTGATTGTATTTCAACGAGCTCCAGAGTACGTCTTCTTCGATGCGTAATATAGATGCCACAATTAACACATCGCAGTTCTTCCTCATAATCCTCATTCCCATGCGAGGAAACAAGACGATGCGCAGGAGTGTCCGAGTTCGTGCCAAGGTTGTCGTTTACAGCAGGTTCAATGTCCAAAATAATGCCAGAGGCGACGTTAGAAACAGATTCGGTGTCCAAAAGTAAGGCCGGGTTAAGGTGCGGTATCGGAGTTCATTATAACAAAAACAAACGCTCGAACAAAAAACAAGACAACATTCACAACACCAAAGAAAGAAGCAAAGCGAATAGTTTTTTTTCGTTGACCTCGTTGTTGACAGATGATGCAGTTGGTGCTGCCAAGTAATAAAAAATAATATATGTTTAATTAATATCGATGTAAGGATTTGATAATCGAGTGCATAATCAGATGTAAATTGATTTACATAGAGAAATATAAATATTTTGATTGTTTTCATCTAATCACAGATAAATAAGAATAAAAAATGGCCCAAATCACTTATGTAGTAAAGGTGCTCAAGAAAGATCCACATTTTTTACTCAAATACTAGGAATCGATTTTTTATCGAATAAAATCTGAAATGTCATAACTTTTTTACGTGGTAACCCAGAACCTAAGTCACCGAGAGCCTGTAACCAAAAAATGGCGTTGCTTTCTGCGTGCAATCAGCGTGAATACTTTTAATACAAGTTTTTTTACAGAAGACTTTCCTGCGACGAGGTTTGCAAAAATATTTATTTTAGAATTAATTATATTTATTTGATGAAATACTTTTTACTGAACAGCTTGTCCACGTTAAGCCGAGATTGGCCATACCCTTTACTAATTAAGTCGATAGGTAGTTAATTAAGCTGAGGTACCTACTTAATAAAAATGTGATGATAATTAAATACTAGGTACCAATTGCATTGCTAGACATGATTAGGCTGAGGCACATGCTTAAAATTAAAATTGTTAATTACTAATATTAGACAACAGTGATTTTTTATGTTTAGTTCCTATTATGTTTAGTTTCCTTCAGTGAGTCTATAGGTACCTATTATTTAGATGCTAAGAAGATTGTTTTTTAATAATAAATAATGTTGAATTTATAAACCTTGATTAATTAATAAAACATGAAACTGATAATTTTAAAAGACATGTCTTTATTTACATTACAAGAACTATAGTCCTACCCCGAATGACTAAAACAACGTATAAAGTGATATCGCCCCTTTATTCAAAAAACGAAATAACTCAAAATTTACGTATTTTGAGTTTTTATCATAAAGTGAATTAACTTCGCATGGAGAATACGTTCAGTCCAGCAGCCGATTCGATACGATGAAAATTACAGAGATAGACGATTGTAGTTCTCTTTTTGATTAACACGCGCGAACAAGTTGGTACCGGTAAAGTGATCTAATTTAGTGATGCGCCGACTTTGCTCATGGTAAGATCTCGGAAGAAAGTTAATAAAACGGAGTAAAACGAAATAAGATCTGTGTTTTACTATCAGGTGATTATGTTACATGTTTTTATTTATCCAAAAAGTGCAATTGTTTGAATTATTTCACTTTATTAGAAAAGTAGACGTAATTTGTTTCGATAATTTTGTGACATAATTCAGTTTTGTGTAAATTGTTTTGTATCGTATTACAACATCGTTTCAAGTTGATGCAGTTTTGTAATAAAATGCATAAGTAAACCTGAAGTGAATACGTATTATTTCAGTATTGTACTGTAATATTTCAGAAACTTTGTAATTTTTTGTCTTGTTCCTTTTTACTGTTCAAGTAATGGGGTTCCAAACTGAAACTAGATGGCGCTGAGTGTTTGTCACCAAGGAAGGTATTAGCTTATATGGGAAAAATAATTAATTTATATTTTTTTATAAAAAAATGGGTCGTTTTGCTTATTTTCACTGCCAAGAAATGGAAGTATGTAAATTCCCTAAGAACTCTGTGATAAGAAAAAAATGGGAAAAAGCGATGAAAATTAGAATGGTAAAGTTTAAAGCGACTGATCATTCTAGGTAAACATTTCAAAAATACTGATTTCCAAACTACTTCAAAGGAAACAGCAGGCTAATTGCGTAACAGACTATTAGTAGCAATGGGCTTCATTTTGACAGTTCAACAACATTCATTGCGTTATTTACGTTGTTGAGCAGACACGTTTTTCGAACATTTATGGAGCAATGGATTAGCAATTTGTTTGGTTTGCAAATTTTGAGAGTAATATTGTGTTACGCAATTAGGGTGCTGGTATGTTAAAGTTGCACTATTTTTTAAAATTTTATCTTTATGTTAATATTTGCATTATTACGTTTATTATTGTTATAAATCTATCTTGACAGGGTTTCCACTTCAGAGAAAGTTCGTTTTACATATTAATGCTTCTTTGAAATAATTACTATAAAAGTTAGAGAGTTTGTGCAAGTGTTACTATTAACATTTCTAAACATATTGTTCTCTGGCAATTGCATTGAAGGTTCGAATGGATTATCCAAACAGACATTTCCAAAATTAAAATTATCTGTCATATGCCTCTAATCTGAAAAAAGGATTAAATTATCATTATAATGTATTTTTAAAGGTCTCTTAGGCCATTATTTATGAAAAATTAAATATTATATGATATATTTTTTATTATTAAAATTGTATCACAATATTTTGAATCCAAAAACTGGATTAAATATCGTCAAGAGATATTAAAATATCCAGAATTACGTATACCTCTCTATTAGATCAGCTTTTTTTCCGCACACTGAAGCCGCTCTTTTCTTCAGCTCCGTTTTCAATTGAGCAACATTTCAGGTAGAATACATTATATAAGGTACAAAAAGCAGGTATAAAACGTGGATAATCAATTTTAAAAAAGGATAACCAATTTTAAAAAATATCGCGATATCCGCCATTATAAAATGATGTGACAAACACCCTCTAGCGGATACGTTTCTGGTAATCTTCCCCATTGCTGGGTATGACTCGTTTCTTTTGCAGTTATTTGGCTCTTTTAGTAAAATGACAAGTGTCGGTAAACATTAAGAAGAGTTTTTTTTTAATAATACTTAATAATAATTTTGTGCATGGGTGGTGCAGGATTTGTTCAAGTGGGAGGCATCTCAAAGAAACTTGCACAGAAAAATGCAGGCTTAAATGCACCACAAAGATTAATACAGATAGCAGATACGAACTCTTCGGAAATGTTGGTATTTGGGAGATTTGGTAAAGCAAAGAGTGTACATAAGTGCAAGTATAGTTGATGTTCAGTCTAAATACAGATACACCAATGCTGAGAGACCCAGGCACAATAAAAGAGCATTTCATTTTATATTCGACAAAACTTCGATTAGAGTTTGCAAAACTTAAAAAAAAAAAGAAAATGATTTTTCACTCAATGATTTGAAAGGAAGACATCAAAATCATCGTCACGAACAGCGATCATAGAGCACACAAATTAATCCCTAAGATTGAATTTCACTACGTACGAGCTTCTACATCAAAGGAATATAATATAGAAGGCAGCAAATCGATTAAAGATTTATACAACGATTTTAAAGAAGAGAAACAAAAAAAGAATAAAGACGGAGGTACTGTGATAACATTATTATAAAATATTTACAACTAAATTTTATCTTGCCTTTTTCTAAAATTCTAATACTAATAAAAAAGAAAGATCTAGAAGAAAAATATCAAACATTTAGAAGATAACAATTTTATTGTAATAGGATTGAGAAGATCAATAATCGCATAAAAGCTAACAAAAATGTTAGAGTAGCTGTGTATGATTTAGAGGCAGTATTGCAGTGCCCAAATGGTGACACTTCCTCCTTTTATTATAAGTCGAAACTTAATTGCTATAATTTAACCGTTACCAACTTAACACCAAAGAAACATAAAGTAGCCTGTGAAAATGTGCATTGTTATTTTTGGTCAGAGAGTATGCTAAACGTGGCGCTATAGAGATCGGTTCATGTGTATGAGCATATTTGAAAGCTTTAAGCGATGAAGATGATGATGAAAAGGAGGTGATATTTTATTCCGACAAATGCTGCGGGCAGAACAAAAAAGATACATTACTTTTCTACATTTATATGCTGTGCAAACATTGAACATAAAGAGCATCACGCATAAATTTTTGATACGGGGTCACACGCAGAACGAGGCTGATAGCATACATAGCCTCATCGAGAGGGATGTGGAGAAAAACTTAAAATCTCGTCCAATCATATATCCGAACAGCCGGTCAATTCTGTAAAAATCTCACCGTGAAATCATAAGTGAAGTGAGCACTTAATAGTGTCAATCCCTACCATTACGGATTGACAGAGCTCACTTCCCGCTCACTTCACCTAAGTTCTCACGGTGAGATTTTTACAGAATAGCACTGCAGTATATAACTCTAATTAAGAATACCAAAAAGTCTAAAACTCCGTTAATTGTGCATGAGATGAATTTTGAATAGTTTTATGATTTTAAAATATTACAAGAGAAGTGCCTTGCAAAAATTAAATCAACCAAATGTTTTAGCTGATTTTATTATTGAAAATAATATAAATAGGAGAAGAGCGTCGTTTGTAAATATCAATGCAGACATACTTATAGATGAGTTCCCAGTGATGACAGAATCTGATTTAGTTTTATTTGCACTGGGAACTTATCAGATAAAGCAGGCACGCTCTTATTATGGAGAGCATATAAGGCAAAATGGAGTGTTCGAAATCGAAGTTTGTAATGATGTCGAGAGTCTCCATATACCAGATTTTGAAAATGAAATGTTTTTATTTAGGGGAAGGATCCAATCTAGACACCGTAGTGGAAGGGCTTACTATACCTATATTTTATTAAATCAACTAGAAAGCAGTTGAGAGCACAGAATCCACGGTTATTACTGTAACTGCATTATTGGAAAACGTACCGTGGGTTGCTGTGCTCACATCATGACTATTGTCTGGTATATGGGGTGGGCTCGACATCAAGTGAAAATGAATAAATGATACTAATAAGAATATTATTGGTTTTATTTCAAATATCCCTAGTACACAAGGTCCCATTGCCATACCTACACATACCTACGTCGTCGAATTAACGATACAGTGTTGATCCAGTGATGCTAACACCAACTCAGGGGGGGTCAGCTTTCTTAGCAGCCAATGCCAACACTGGAAAGTTATGCCAAAACGAGATAGCGCTCTACAAAAGAATGAGATATTCGGATGTCATAAATGCATGCCCGATTGATAAGTACCTACAATTTTGGTAGATTTTGGAATATAATGAAGAATATACAACGTGTAACTTAAATAACGCACAACCTCTTAAGGGGTCATTGTACTCATCATTATGAACAACTTTTACTATGGGACCAAACCTGAAATCGCGAAAAAAAATCAGCTGTTCCCTACATTTATGTTCGCATAACTCGTCAAAATGTAGGGAACAGCTGATTTTTTTTTCGCGATTTCCGGTTTGGTCCCATAGTAAAAGTTGTTCATAATGATGAGTACAATGACCCCTTACGAGGTTGTGCGTTATTTAAGTTACACCTTGTAGATGATGGACATTTATCGAGCACGTGTTATTTTTACTTTGCGAACCCAAAATGTAATATTTTAAATAATGACCATTATGATCTGCAGATGTTTTATGGGTTGTATTTGCTCATTGCCAAGCTTCATAGTAAAACCTATTAACACATATAATGCCGTACTAACAAATGAACTAACTGTATTTTTTTTTTTTTTGTAAAATACGTCCATGGAATGTGAGGAATGTCTTAATTCACTATTTTCGTTACATTTTACATAATATAATAGTGAAATAAATAAATAAATAATGGTGGCTGCCATATATGGCTGACGCGGCGCCACTGTAATAAAATTCTCAATGGGGCCGCGTCAGTCATTTTGTCAGCCATTCGATTTCAAAAGCGCGCGAAACGAACGCCTCGCTCGCCGCCGCCGGTGCCATTTTGATTTTATAGCAGCGTGTGTTTGCCCCCCGCGCCTCATTTGTCGCTGTGCATCGAAGGAGACTGCAGTAAATAGTTGTTCAGTTAGTGATTTAGCAAGTTATACGTTACCGATTTGTGATTTTCAACAAAAAATGGAAGATTTTGATGATGATTTGGACTACGAACTATCGCAATTAGATTTAACAGAGTATAATCAAGAATGTTACACATTATCGAATAGTGATGCTAAACAAGTATTTGACGTTGATCTCGATGATACAGTATCAATCGCACGGACCAAAAATCATCATTGATGGCAGATTTTATCCGACAGTGAAGATGATCAGATTCCCATGTTACGAACCTCGCGAAATACAGAAGTATGGTTCAATCCGATGGGTAAGCAACCAAGCATTATTCCATATACTGAATGTCCTGGGCTTAAGCCATTTTCATTGCGATCCATCATGAGTTCAGCTAAACCAGCACAATTTTATTCATTGCTAGTACCTGATAGTATATTCAAGTACATAGCCGAAGAAACAAATCGCTTTGCTTTACAAACCTTGAACAAAAGTGCAACAAAATCATACCGAATGCAGAAATGGATGCCTACAGATTGCCATGAAATTAAACGGTTCTTTGGCATTTTAATTTGGATGGGGATAGTGAAACTACCCCAACTATCTTTGTACTGGAGCACTAACAAATGTTTTGAACAGCAATTTGTTAAATCCATTATGAGCCGAAATCGATTTGAACTAATTTTGAGGATGTTGCACTTTGCCAATAATGAAATAAATCACAATAAGGACGACCGATTGTTTAAAGTTAGACATTTATTAGATATGCTGAATGCTAATTTTAAATGTCATTATACACCTAATCAAGAACTGTGTGTTGACGAAAGTCTAATTCCATTTCGTGGCCGCGTTATTTTTAGGCAATACAATAAAAATAAGCGACATAAATATGGAATAAAACTTTTTAAGCTGTGCTCAAACCCAGGATACACTGTAAAAGTGCAAGTTTATGCTGGCAAAAATTATGATAATGTGAATACTACACCGACTAATGTTGTCCTTGCCTTATGTGACGATTATCTAAATAAAGGACATACGGTTTGCACGGATAACTGGTATACCAGTTTGGATCTGGCACGAAAACTACTAGCAGGACAAACTCACCTCATAGGCACACTAAGAAAAAATAGACGAGGTTTACCTCAAACAGTTGTCCAAACCAAACTGAAGACAGGAGAATTCTCGGCGCAAGAAAATGACGACGGAATAACTATTATGAAGTGGAAAGACAAGGGAGATGTTCTGCTGCTGTCTACTAAGCACTCCGTCAGTTTCAGAAGAATAACTAAAAAAGGAAAAGAAAAAATTAAACCGAAGATTATGGTAGATTATAATCATGCAAAATCAGCGGTTGATCTGTCAGACCAAATGACCTCTTACACGACTCCTCTTCGGAAGACAACAAAATGGCCCAAGAGATTGGCGATGGAGTTATTACTGAATACAGCGATTGTAAATTCATATATTTTATATAAATTAACAACCAAGAAGAAGCTCTCTGTCGTCCAGTTTAGAGCCGCGTTGGTTGACTACCTCGTGCATACAGGAGTCCCGGATACTAGTGCCTCCGCTAGACCTAGGCGAGTAAAGCATGAATTGAAGAAAAGGCAAGGGTTGGCCTCTGCCTGTCGTAAATATTGTGTTAGGTGTTACAAAGAAAACTGTGCCCAATTTGGAAGAGTTCATGCTCGAAATAAAACCAAAAGAGTGGTAACATACTGCGAAGATTGCCCGAATGTGCCACACTATTGTATCAGCTGTTTCAATTTAGACCACAGATATGTTTGAGTTTAAACGTGTTTGAACATGATGATTGATGTAGGTTTGATTTTTTATGTTGCCAATGCCAACTTAAATATGAATAAAAGCAATTAAAACATTTACCTATAAGTTTAATTTGCAAAAAACCAACTATTTTTGTAATCACTCTTTTGTTTTCGAAACTTCCACTTACAAACATAATATTTCTCAAAATGTAAGTAAAAGTATTGATGCCATCACTACAGTTATAATTTACCAGGCCTTGTCAGCCATACTACATACAGTTAAACATCAAAAACGTGGCTGACGACGAAAAATCGCGCTTTCAAAACAAGCATATTCCGTCAGCCACAAATGGCTGACACGGCTCAATTGGTTTGGAAAATGTCAGCCATATGTGGCTGACGAGGCATTATATGTGTTAAGTATTAAAAGTAATTTGTAAAACTCAAAGTTAGTTATGATGGCAACTTTTACTCTTGTGTCACTTAGTCTATGATGTCACTTTGCCCAACTTTGCCAAGTAGTTGTCACATGGAAGAATCATTTTCTCTGTTTTCAGCTGCTGTTTTTGTTCATTTGCCGGTTTGTATATTGGTTTTTTGAATTGCGAGTTAGCGACTCCTGTGCGATATTGACGCTTTGTGTGTTGTGAATCAGTAATTTCGAGATAGAGACTCGTGTGCGAAATTGACGCTTTCGTGTTGTGAAACCTTATATTACGTGATAGACTTTATTTTTGTGCGATACTGACGCTTTTGTGTTGTTTTTCCACCATGGTTGGAAAAGCGAGTGTTAGGTGCGCAAAATGCGGTATAACCTCAAAGGCAAATTCTACATTGACCTTTCACAGATTTCCTCTCCCGTCCGTGTACGGATCTTTAATGTAAGTCTATTTTGCACTAATTTACACTTAGTAGCTAATAGGTACTATACACCTCCATAAGTTCACAAAGACCTCAAATGTCATAATTTCATGAAATCTTGAATTAGAATAAGCAATACACCTCCATAAGTTCACAAAGACCTCAAATGTCATAATTTCATGAAATCTTTGAAATATGATGGATAAATACTGTCACTATATTAAATCCATCTCAATCTTTCTATCTTTCAGTGTATTGATATATTAAAAGTTAATTTAAAAACAAAACTACCAACCACCAACCACCACCACCAACTATATTCAATTCTCCGTTAATATCTGTATCCAAATAACCAGAATATTCATTGATTTTATAATCTTTTATTGCAGGAGTAGCTAAATGGAGCCATATTCAAGAATTCTATAATACAGGTAAAACGAACCCAAACTTCGTTTATGCTCCAGGATTGACCCAGCAACATCTTCAGCCGAATGGCAAACAGAAGATGAAAGTTCGGCTAGCTGCTCAAGTTTTGAGTCATTCCGTTGCAGGATTATTTGCCAAAATAGCCAGAAGTAAGTTTCAACATAATACGAGTATTATACAGTGCGACAGGACTTAGGTTCAATCGTTAATTTTCGGAAAAACCGAACTGCCGAATTAAATGTGACTGGTCCATTAAGGGAGTGACGGAATTAGTGCATTAGTGTATCTATAATAACTTAGGTGGGAATATAAATCAATTTCTATTGGTCGATAACTACAATTAAAAAAAAAATCATTTGCTATATTTTGGTTTTTACGAAGATAAACGATGGAACCTCTTGAGTCCTGTCATACTTTGTACTATTTAGGTATCATCTTTTCTAGCCTTTTTAGCCGACTGTGCTAAGACCCATAAGGAGAGTCATGTTTTTCTCAGGAGTATGTGAATATTATTCATATCAATTTTAAAAGTTCATTCATAGAGTCTAAACAAGTAAACAGATTTTGATAAAAGACGTCTTAAAAAAAAACAGCAGCTAATCTCACCTCAAGATATTAGTAAATATAGCTTGCGGTAAATAGATAAAATCATTCATGTACAATTAAATACTGTTATTCGGAAGAAATCAATAAAAACCAAACCCAAGACAGATTGTTTCGAATTTTTTTATTGTACCAGCACGAATCGGTTCCTTCGGTGATTTCTGGCATCCTATTACAGCGAGCTGTACTAATATCGTGAGATTAGCTGCTGTTTTAGGCTTTTTAATGGTCGTAACTCGTAACGACTGTTTGTTCTAGGGTACTACCAATATTAACGTTTTGTTGTTGAAAATTACAAGAATGCAAAATGGCAGCACTATTACCCATACCTGTTGAATTATAATTTGTCATAATAGATGCCTAACATTAGATGTTTTTTTTGTTTACTTTCAGACGAATTACCACAAGATGCCGTGGGGACTGCGACCCTCGTCTCAAACATGGACAAATTATTCGACGCCATGAATGGTGACACGCCGGACAGAAAAAGAGGCAAAACGTATCTTACAAACATGTCCTCAAAAAATGAGAATTTTTTTCACGGACATGAAGTTTTTAGGGGCAAGAAGTAAGCCCCCATCACAAGATGGCTGGTTGAGGACGATGAACGCAGTTGAGCGGATATTTAAAAATTTAAAAAAATATGATATTAACACATTATGTGTAAGAAGGCTCAATAAAGATCCTCTCGAAAACTGTTTCGGGTGCATTCGAAGCAATTGTGGTTGTAATCCGAACCCCACTACAGTTCAATTTATTGCAGCATTGAAAACTAGTATAATTACAAATTTAATTAATAATAATAAAAACAGAAACTGCCTGGATGATGATAATGATATAATGAATAATTTTAAACTATTTCTTCGTAAAGGTTTTGAAGGTACAATAGATAATGCAAACTCTTCTGCACCTTTTCCAGCTGAAATTTGTATTGAAGGTGTAGAAGAGTTAGATATACCTCAGTGTTCTGGAGAAATGCAAGCATGTGCATATGTGTGCGGCTTTATCGCAAAAAACATGCCAACTAATTGCGAGCAATGTAAAAAAATTATGCTTGCTGGTCCGAACACTGAGGTATGTCATTTATTTACATCATTTAAGGAATACGACGACGTAAGATGCAGTTTAAAATACATCCAGCCTAGTTTCTGTAAAATGGTTGAAAATGCTGCAACTTTAATAAACAATTATTTAAAAAATATTCACATAAGAAAAAAGTAAAACATTATTTATTTAAAATATGCGATAATTTAAATAAAGATTGGCTGAAGGGGTGTGATGAACACTGTGAGATGAATTTTAAAAAAATAAGTGGTAGTACAGTTCAAATATGCCTGAAACGGTTTCGTACTGTTACAAATCGACGATTTGTTGAGGAAGCCTCAAAAAAATCTTTGATAAACAAAATAAATATCCTGAAACATGTTTAAAAAGCTTGTATTATTTGACATCACTTAGAAATTCCCTACACGAAGAATTTTCGTTTGATGTTTTTGCACAATATTATTTATTTTTTTATAAATGTGCAGATATTGAAAACTAATATTCTTTGACTTAATCGATACCGGAATTTCAATAGGCATAAGTGACAATTAATTAACCCTTAACCACCTAACATACATCTCACAGACCCTGTTAAGTTTAAAATCGTGAATATTTTTGCACGGGAGTTTTGTATCAACTTGTTCGTTCCTGTACCTTTTCCCCGCGCCCCTCAGTACCGCGGAACGGCTTGTCAAGGTTGGACGTGCGCGCGTTTGCCTCAGGTGAGTAAATAAATACGAGCTGGGGTCCGAGAGACCTCTGTTAGGTGGTTACGTGATTTTTTTTTAATTGTGTATTTTTTATTGTTTTAGTTATAATAGCTCATAGACAGTCTGTTATTGAGAGCTGGTTAGAGAAAGAGTTATCAGACGATGAAAATATACCAGACGACGAATATAGTGATGTGGAGAATGTCGATATAAATCATGTTCTGGAAGAAAGTTGCGCGTCTGATTCCGAATGCGAAGGGCCAGACACGGTACAACTAAACACTGTATCACACAGTGACATTCCTTCAGATAGTAGTGATCAAGTGCTTTCATGACGTGCTCGAATTACTCCACAAGTCGTCGCATTCGTAGATGGCCTTTGGCAATATTCTACCGATTACTTGGCATTTCTGCTTCAAATTGCTATGTTGTGAACTTATCTGTCCAAACCCAAGGACAAAAGGTTGAAAACAGGTTCAAGTTTATGAAGAAACTTGCTGAACAGCTGACGAGACCACATATGGCACGACGTGAAACTAATGTGAAATTGCAGCGTGACATACGTGTCGGTATACAACGTATCTTCCAAAACAACGCGACACCTCCTGCAGTTGTCCCAAGCAGCAGCAGTGCTGAAGAGCGATTGGTAATTCGTAAAAACTGTAGGTACTACTTGCCAATATACCAAGAAACGCAAAACACAATACATGTGTTTCGAATGTAAAGCGCCAATTTGCCTTGAAAGCTCAAATAAGCTGTGTTTTAGATGTCGTGAAAAGCGATAAGTTTAGAGTCTGCAATTTTGTTTAATTTGTTATTTTAATGAGAATTTTTATTTTTTTCCGTGTTTCTTATTGATTTAATGTTATAAAAATTTTGAGTTGAATTTTCTATTGCTCAAAATATTTTTTGTAGATCTCATTTTCCAAACGTGTTAGTAAGTAAGCCTAAAATAAGAGATAGTGCCAATAACAATTAACAAAAAATATATAATGTTGATTTTCATGTGCCTTTTTTTTCTAAAGAGTTTAATAATGTTTAAAACAGATTTTTTATTAAAAACCATACCCTTCCTTATTATTTTTAACAGTAGTGAATTATTTTACTCT
This sequence comes from Eremobia ochroleuca, assembly GCA_949629135.1. Classification (NCBI taxonomy): domain Eukaryota; kingdom Metazoa; phylum Arthropoda; class Insecta; order Lepidoptera; family Noctuidae; genus Eremobia; species Eremobia ochroleuca. Next base: position 11,614,421 of record OX451411.1, on the reverse strand, counting down.
GGGGTCTTACAGACGTATATTATTATGTTATTACGTATATTATTACGTATCTTACACGTGGTTGTGTGACAAAAATATGTGCTAGGTAGTTAAGGGTTAAAGTACCTTTTAATTGATTGTCCCTTACGCCTATTGAAATTCCGGTATCGAAATATAAAAATTAAAAAAGGAGATTGAAAACACTATTCAAATCTCCCGCGCTATCAAAAGTTACTAATGGCGGCCACGGCAGCGCTAGTGTGCGTCTATGTAAGCATTTTTAAAGTATGAAGTTGACGTTAGGGTATAATGTTCTGTGCACCAACTACTGTATAAATGTAAATCAACCATTATAATATGACGACGACAATTAAGCCCTACAGACACAATATTGGTGTTATTGGAATAGAACGGCCAATGTACGCATTTTAGATCCTCTTTTGATCTTATCAGACTTCGAAAGAGTGGGTAGGTATAGCTTTCTCTGCATTTCTCCGTCAACGCGAACGATAGGTAGGTTTATTGAACACCATTATAATGTTGTTCAATGTATAAGTATGTCGCGGTGCCCTTCCCGAGTCCGTGTTTAAGACAATAAAATAATGTAACATTCCAAACAAAAGATAATAACATAAGTTTATAATCTATTCACAACATCAAACAAAAAAATACTTTGACAGAACAGATTGACAGCTATCGATGCTGTCATGAACGTTTCTTTTTACGCAGTAACGTTGCGAGGAAGCTTTTTTTCATATTCTTTTATTTCTTAATCTATGTGAATAAAGGATATAATAAAGGATTTTAAATACTGCTAAAAACACAAATTATTGGAAGGATTTTTATTAGTAATTTGTACCTAGTTACAGGTTTGAGCCAGAAAAAAAACACCTCCTTTGATCCACAAAATAAGGACTAAAAAGATTGACAACCCTAACAGATATAGTTAAGTTGGAATAACTTCTGAGTTCCATGGATTTGGGATGCCATAATTATGTGGCGTATTGGGGAAGTAAACAGAATTATTTCTGTATAGATAATTTTTCCCGAAACGGCGGAATTTTCGAGAAAATTAAGATAAACTAAAAACCGAAAAACTCGTATAAATCTCGATTTAACAATGGTGCGAGGTTCATTTATGGACTAAAATACTCGGCATAAGGTGCGCCATCATGTAACATCATTATTTCGTATCACGCTTAGTTTAAGCGTTATTATTTTTTTTTTTCTTAATATCCGGATGGAAAAATTACGATTTTCAAAAAATTATAACTCGGAAACTAGACTTGGTAGCTAAATGGGGAAACGAAATCTTGCATTTAAATGATCATTGCTGTCAGGTTTTTCAATAAAAATGGGATGTCCGAAAATCGGGCTTCATAAAACACTGTGCGACGGCTCGAATTTTGCCGCTTAATGCCGATGCCGAAGATTTAAATTTTTTAAGAAATATTTTATGGACGGACGAATCTACATAGATGCGACAAAGATGGAATAACGAACTACCACAATATACATTACTGGGCTCCTAAAGAAGGTAGGAACCCAAAAAAGTTAAAAGAAAAAGCATCACAGCGTAGATTCTCTTTAAATGTATGGATGGGTGCCATAAATAATAAATTGATTGGCCCATATTTCTTGCCTCAAAATTTGAATGGAGAAAACTACGAAGACTTTCTAAGAAACCATTTAGGAAATTTACTGACAGCGGCCGATGTTCCAGAAGAAGTTGTCAACAATATTACATTTCAGCACGATGGTTGTCCAGCACACTACCGTATCACCGTTCGACAATATTTGGACAACACGTATCCAAACAGATGGATAGGGAGAGGTGGACCAATTTCATGGCCTGCACGTAGTCCAGACCTGACGTCCCTACTTTTATGTCTGGGGTCATATGAAAGAACCAGTTTATGAGACTACAGTCAATTCTGTTGACGAATTACGACAAAAAGTTATCAATGCAGCTGAGCAGATGAAACAAACATTTTCACCAAGAGTGACAAGAACTGAAGTGAGAAAGTGGCCCTTGATTTCGAACATGCATTCGAAATCAAGGGCAACACATTGACAAGATGTTTAAAGAAAAATGATAAGAGATTTGACATTTTTGTTAATCTAGTTGTGTGCATTCTTTTAATACCTACGTCAAAAATTATTTTCACCATGTAGTTAAATACCTCTTTCTACTAACATAATACTTTTTAGATAGTTGATTAACTGAAGAAGTTTTTATAATTATTTGTACGAGTCACTGCATATTTTTTTTTAGCTTGGTACGTTTTTTTATCTAGAAATGTAAAAAAAAGTTTGATTTTTTTTAAATAATTGGTTGTTAAATAGTTCCTTGCGGAGCTCCACATCGCTGTCAATGCGGTGAAGCAGTCGACTGCCTCGGATACCATGGCCTATCCTGCAGCAAGAGCGCTGGTCGGATGGCACGGCACACCAGCATTAACGACATCATCAGTCGTGCTCTTGTCACCGCCGGGGTGCCAGCTGTTTTAGAACCCAAAGGCTTGGCGCGCGACTATGGGAAGAGGCCAGATGGGATGACTATAATGCCTTGGAAGTTGGGTAGGCTTTTGGTGTGGGATGCAACCTGTGTCGACACCCTTGCGCCATCCCATCTTCCAAGCAAGATGGGCTATGCTGGAGCGGCTGCTGCAGGTGCGGAAAACCTCAAACGGCGCAAATACTCCAATCTCCTTGGAACATATATGTTTGAGCCGTTTGGGGTTGAAACACGCCTTGGAGTCCGAGTGCTCATCAAATATTTCGGGACATCGCCAAGCGGTTGGTTGATACTTCACGTGACCAGAGGGCTGGCCTATTTTTTTGCCTAAGAATCAGCATTGTCATCCAACGTGGTAATGCGGCCAGCCCATTGACAGTCACTTACCCCATTGACAGCGATGCGGACGAAGTTTTTGATGCCCAATGAGCTCCTGCCTTTTTCTTTATATTTTTTTGTTTTTGTTATATACTTGTATTATAATATTTGTATATGTTTTAGTATTACTTAGGTATTAGTTGTTATTTGCTTAGTTATTATTTTAATTTACAGAATATGATGAAATATTTTTTAATTGGTTGTACAATTTGAAATGATTTGATATTTTTAGATATTTTACCGATGTATTAGCTTTTTTAGAATGTTAGCTATAAATAAAAATAAAAATGAACCCAACCAACATGATTTGTTTTTTTTTTGTGTGAAAATTCCGAGTAATTTATGAAATACCTAAAATTCAAATATCTCTAAAAGTATTAATTTTCGGCCATACATATGTGGGGTTAAATTTGTCACATTTTAGCCCCCTATCACCTCCTGCAAGGAAGTGGTCGAGTTTCCAGTAACCCTGTATAAAGGAATGAATAATTAATACTGATTGTTAATTATTGTGTTCATTTATGCTTATATAAAGATATACCTAATTAATATGTGTGCCGAAAAGTTGGTCACGGCACATCGCAGATGGCCGTTCAGTACCAGTCCCTTAAGATGAATGCTGTCCGTGCCCGCACCACCGTCCAAACACTCGAAGACCAAATTGATCTGTCGCAGCAGCTTCAAGACCTTAAGCTGACAATCGGAGCTTCTATGAAACCCGTAACCGGAACTTCCTTTGCTGACATGGTTAAAAAAGGTACCAACAATTACATACAGCCCATAAATTTAAGCTCAGTGGCCATATACCCTAACGACAAACTAAAGTCGAGTGAGGAGACAAAAACACTTGTCCAAAAAATTATATGCCCCGAGCAAATGAAGCTTCAGGTAAGAGGACTGCGTAAGACGAAAAATGGCGGTGTCATTATCAGCACTGAAACAAAAAACGACATTGAGAAGGTGAAAAAATCGATGCAACAATCAAATTCAGGCCTTACTGTAGACGAGCCCCCAAAAAGGAAGCCTAGAGTAGTGGTTATCGGAGTGCCATCGTCCATGCAAGAGAAGGAAGTTTTTACTTGTTTGTTCCATCAGAATTTAGCCGAAAACCTTCAGGATTGCAGTCTCGAGACCTTTTTGACCTCCATTAAGTTAAGCCATAAGTCAGGTAAGAAGGACGCTGAGACCTGTAATTATATAATAGAAGTGTCTGCTGACATACGTAAAGCCCTGATAAATAAAGACAGAGTGTTTGTGAATTGGTCGTCATGCCCTGTGAGAGACTTTACTCTAGTCACACGCTGTTATATGTGCCAGCAGTATGGACATGCGGCCAAATCATGTCGGGAAACCACACATACCTGTGGCCACTGTGGTGATCTGGGTCATACCATTAAAGAATGCACAAAGAAGGCTGAGGAACCAAAATGTGCTACTTGCTTGCACTACAAAAAGCCGAGCAATCACAAGACAGGTGCCGTTGACTGTCCAGCGAAACTAATGGCTGAAAAGAGGTACATAAATACTATTGATTATGGAGGCGCCTAAGAGCGCCGTAAATTACGTATCTTTCTGGACCTTGTTTTTGTTTGTTTTATTGTTATTTTTATTTTTTATAGTTAGTTATAATTATGATTAATAATTTAATTTGTGATATAGATAATTTCTCAATATCAGAATCCCATGTTTGTGACGTTGAGCACTGTAAACAATATCTCTCCTCCTACACTAGTCCACTAACCATTCTAACCCAAAATATTCGAAGTATTTTTAAGAATTTCGACAATTTTATCATTTTTATACAACGTCTAGACATAAACTGTGACGTTATTGTCCTAACCGAATGTTGGCTTTCCAAGCAATATAACATACCACTGCTTCCGGGGTATAATATGTATAAAAGTAATATAAATTACAATCAGAACGATGGGGTGATAGTTTACGCAAGAAATCATCTCAATGTGTCTGTCGAGGAACCAAATATGCACGATTGTAACAGATTGTTAATCAAAATTGGGTCAGAATTAGCAATACTTGCCTTATATCGACCTCCCTCTTTTAGAAATATAAACAGTTTCACCGACTCTCTAAACGATACCTTGCATAACCTATCATCTGTCAAAAATATAATTTTGACTGGAGATATTAACATCAATATTCTTACAGAAAGTGCTGACGCATCCGCTGAGGAATACCTTAACCTATGCGCTTTCCATGGCTTGCTTCCCGCTCACACGCTTCCTACACATCAAAGTGGCTCCTGTTTGGACCATATAATACTAAAGTCAGATTTCCCCGCACTTGCCCTTGTAACTAATTCATCAATAACCGATCACAGTGCTGCCCTACTTATTTTAAATTGTAAATTACCAAAAATAGTCACTCGCACAACTTCGCGTTTAAATGTAAACAAACTTGAAGAAGACTTACGCAATATTGAATTTGACCCAGTCTACGATTCCGCTGATCCGCAGTTTTGTATGTTATACTTAATCAAAAATGTACAATATGCAATTCAGAAGAATACTGTCATATCTCGGCTAAAAAACAAAAACTACAATATAAAACCATGGATCACCACAGGACTCATTCGCTGTATGAAAAATAGAGATAAATTGCATATGAAAGCTAAATCCAATCCAGATAATTTAATTTTGCAACTGTCGTATAAACGATATCGTAACTTTTGTAATGATCTTCTAAAAAAAGTAAAAAACAACTACGATAAAACTGCACTGGAAAAGGCTGGTACAGATAGTAAAAAAATTTGGAATTTTATTAAAAGTGTAACGTTTAACTCGAAACAGAATCAGTCATCTTCAGGTTTATTACAAGCACACTCATCACAGTTAACATCTGCCAACATTGCAAATAATTTCTTTGTTAATGTGGGAAAGTGTTTGGCTGAAAAAGTTCGGTGCCAATCAGAATATTTAACGAGCACACCATTTACATGTAGCACTATTTTATCATCCTTTGCGTTGCTAGACACTGATGAGACTGAGGTAGAAACGATAATGATGAGTTTGAAAGACGACTGTGCAGTTGGCTGGGATAACATTTCAAATAAAATTATTAAACGGTTCAAGCACATTTTGGCACCGCCACTAACTTATATTTTCCAAAAATGTTTATCTACAGGTGTTTTTCCCGAATGCCTAAAAAAAGCTGTTGTTGTCCCCGTTTATAAATCAGGCAGTAAAGATCAAGTCACAAATTATAGACCTATTTCGTTACTGCCTTCTATGTCTAAAATATTAGAAAAACTTATAAATAAAAGGCTTTACAAATACTTGGAGGATAAATTAATTTTGTCTCAGCGGCAGTTTGGATTTAGGCCTAAAATGTCAACAGACGATGCCGTACACCATCTGACTGACTATCTAGCACAAGAACTTGATAAGGGTAACCACACAGTAGGAATCTTCTTGGACCTCGCCAAAGCTTTTGACACGGTTTCTATTCCTATTCTGTTGCACAAGCTTGAAACCATAGGTATCAGAGGCACCCAGCTGAAACTATTTAAGAGCTATCTAGAAGATCGTACCCAATGTGTAAGAATTGGAGATGTTCTCAGCGAGGATAAAAAAAACACGTCCTTCGGAGTCCCCCAAGGAAGTATTTTAGGGCCTACACTATTTTTGATTTACATAAACGATCTTTGTAATCTAAGTCTAGATCATGGCCAAATTGTTTCTTATGCTGACGACACTGCTCTTCTATTCTCGGCTGACTCAGAAAAAAAAGTCTACAAAGTTGCGCAACGCGGATTTAATATTGTTAATAAATGGCTTCAACTTAATTCACTAACACTAAATGCAGACAAGACAAATTATATTAAGTTTTCGATGCGCAAGCAAACATCAACTGGCACTAACTCAACATTATATGCTCATTCTTGCACAATTCCCGCAAATAACCAATGTGTTTGTCCTAAAATTAAAATGGCAAATACAACAAAATACCTTGGTGTTATAATAGATGAAACACTTTCGTTTAAACAACATATAGAAGCCTTAAATAATAGAATTCGCAAGTTGATATTTGTTTTTAAAAAGTTACGCTGTATTGCTGACCCAAAAATACTTAGACAGGTTTACTTTGCTCTATGTCAATCGATCTTAACTTACTGTATCACCACATGGGGTGGAGCGGGTAAAACAATGTTACTAACCATCGAGAGAGCCCAGAGGGCGATTCTCAAAGTGTCTACTTTTCGCCCTTTCCTTTTTCCTACTAACCTTCTGTACAAATCTTGTGAAGTATTAACAGTTCGACAGCTATTTATCATGGGCATTGTATTAAAACAACACAAAGCTCTACCCTACAGCGCTACATATACTAATAAAAGACGTAAAGATATAGTTTGCCCACAAATTTCAACAAAACATGCTTTTATATCCAAATTTTACCTGTACCTCGGACCTCTCCTGTATAATAGACTAAATTCGAAAGCAAACATTTATTCTGTGAACTATACAAATTGTAAGAGAATCCTCAAGGATGCTCTCCAAAGTATGTCTTATGAAGAAACAGAAAATTTACTAACTGTGTTAAAGTAAATACAGGTATACAATTTTCACCTATGTTAAATATTTACCAAATATAGATAGTAAGATTTAAGCTACTCAACATATAATTATTTGTCCATTTTCAACTTTTGTTTATTTATTAATTTTAAAAGACTAGTTTAGCTCTTCTCGCCTGAAACACAGGATTACCTAGTTCAGGCACGTAAGTCTTAGCAATACAATTTTTATTTAAGCAAAACTGTACTAATTTTCATGCCTTATAATTTTTGAATAAATATATTATTATTATTATTATTATATTGTTTGTTGATTATTGTGTGGATTTAGGTTCATTTTATTGAAATTAAAGTAATTAAAAGAAGTGACACCTAGTAATGTTTACCTATCCTTTAACTACTGATTTGTGTATGTTATAAATAAATAAATGTTAATTTTAAACCAGACTAAAGTAATTACAAGAAGTAATACTTATAATATTAGGTCTTTACCTATGAAATTGCCGTTTTGTATGAAAAAATTTAAACGAATTTTTGTCATGTATTTTTTATTTGTATTAATCGAAGTAATCACCCATGCAATCAATGCATCTTTGCCAACGCAGTGGCAGTTTATTGATGCCCTTCTTAAAGAAATCAGCTGGACGGGAGGCAACAAATTCTTCAAAGGCATTTTGTACTGCCTCTCGGGTATTGATTTTTTTCCCGCCAAGAAGTTATCCAAATTGTGGAAAAAGTAGTAGTCTATAGGCGCAAGGTCTGGTGAGTAGGGCGGATGACGGAGAGCTTCCAACCCCAGTTCTTGCAACTTGGAGACCGTCTGCTGTGCAGTATGAGATCGCGCGTTGTCGTGCAGGAGCAGCGGAGACGAGCGATTGACCAATGCTGGTTGGAGATGTGCCAGCTTCTCCATCATTGTGTTCAGTTCTTCACAGTACAAATCTGCAGTAATGCTCACCCCGTTTGGTATGGACCTATTATTGTATACTTACCTATTACATTGGTTCAATTAATGTTGATTTATTCTTAAAATAATGTAATTGATCTCTTATGAATGAATAAACATTTTTATATACATAAAGACAGTACTTATTCAATAAACATTCCGATGAGAAGTAGCCAAAATGAGAAGTGGCCATAATGAGAAGTAGTCCATTAGCGAGTCGGTTGCCAAAATGAAAATTAGCCTTAATGCGCCTAAACCGCACCGTTCACTCACGGAGAGCGGCCATTTCCCGAATCAAATACGGGCTGGAGGTAGACCTCGCTTTCCTTACGAGGAAGAAGTATTGCAAGAGGTCGCAGATGACCCAACTATTTCCGTTGGTGGAATTGAAGAAAGAAGGGGAATACCCAAAAGCACAGCACGTCGTATTTTACAAAGAGCCGAAATGCATCCGTTTCACGTAGAACGAGTTCAAAGTCTTCTCCTCGAGATTATCCTGAAAGGATCTCATTTTGCGGAACAATGCTACAGAGGCATAATGAAAATAACCAATTCATCCAAAAAATTCTCTGGTCAGATGAATCTACATTTAAAAAAGATGGTTACATAAACTTACACAATTTTCACGAGTGGCATGTGGAGAATCCACATTTAATGCGAGAAGACAGATCCCAGTACCGCTTTAAAGTAAACCTGTGGACCGGAATTTTAAACGGCAAAATTTTTGGGCCTTTTGAGCTGCCTGAGAATTTGAATGGCACGAATTACCTAAATTTTTTACGAGAAAGTTTACCAAGGACGTACCACTAACAGTTCTTCGCCACATGTGGTATCAACAAGATGGCTGCCCAGCGCATTACGCAGTGCAAGTAAGAGATTTCCGTGACCAGGAATATCCGGGAAGGTGGATTGGACGTTCAGGCACTATCTCGTGGCCAGCCCGTTCCCCAGCTTTAAATTCCCTGTATTTTTTTTATTGGGGCGTTCTCAAAGAAAAAGTTTATTCAAAGTCCATTGAGAGCGTAGCCGAGCTGCGTGAACGAATTTCTCAAGCTGCTGAGGACATCAACTCTCGAGGATATGCCCGGCTAATAAGTAGATCATTTTTAAGAAGATGTAGGGTGTGTATTGAGGGTGATGGTAAACAATTTTGAAGATTTGTTGTAATAAAACATGTTATTTCCCTATCTGACTTTTATTCCAATCAACCAAAACTAAACTAGGTCAAGATTTTTCATTATTTTATTAATTTTACTTTTGTTGGTTTTGGTAAAAGTGGCGTCACTATCTGTCTCTCTCACTCATGGCAAACATGCCCACTATCCATCTCTCACATCATTTTGCCGTAAAATTAAGAACCTACTAAGAGCTTGTGCAAATAAAAAACATTTTGACTGAGTAAAATGGGTTAGCAAAAATCGGGTTACTTGAGGTTTTCATTTTTTTACTCGTTTTTTTTTTAGTATGAAACTAACAAGTATTGTACCATTTTACAATCCTGATTAAATGCGCCAACTTTTAATGGCACTTGCCAAGGCACTCTAGTACATTTTTTTTAAAGAAGTCGACAAATTTTGAAAAGGAGATTGACCGGTTTTGGACCAAATGCTGCCCAAGCATGGGAACACTTTGTTTCCTTACATGAATAGATATTAAAAAAAATATTATAAAAAAAATCCTGCCACGGATTTATAAATAAATAAATAAATCCTGGTCATTTCACACCAATTATTTAGTCCTATACAGTGCATAGCTCGTATTACAGGGATCTAAAAATGGATATAATACATAAATAAGAATGTAAACAAGTAGCAACAAGTCTCTATTTATGGCTTTTGGTGCTTTAAGTTTTGATATTTTGTTATTCTTTGAACGTTACGAGGTTTACGTTAAAAATATATTATTAGGATAATATATTTTTAAACCTCGTATTCTAGCTCCCGAGACTGGTCCCGATCTCTCTCGTCTCGATAGCGTTTTTTTGTAAGCTCAGTGATGTCACCTGTCTCGCTTGCTCATATTCAGATATGGTATGACCATGAGTCACTTCTTTACAGACCTTAAGATTGCTGCAGCGATAACTAATGCCTTCCACGTTGATATTATAGACAATGTCAATGCACGTGAATTCATCAATATAGCTAGAGAACGGCTGAATGTTGCCAATCACTTATCTGAGTATGTTGATGAAAGAAGGCTAAACCGGAACTGAGACAACTTCGAAAATATTTCGGTAGGTAGGGATAATGTTACTGCATTTCCTGTGTTAACACCGGAGGAATTGACTCTTTTCGCAGTAGGAACCTACCAAATCAAACTTGCGCCTAGCTATTATAGCGAGCATATTCGCATCACGGATTCATTCATTATTCAAAACTACAACGGTCATCTTAATGACTTATCGAGTTTTTCGATGCCCCCCAGTAATGTGCAACTAATTCGAGCGCACATAAAGAGCAGACATACATCGTCGAAAGTGTACCATTGTTACATTTTAATCAAGGAGAACAATCATGGGCTTGGTTCCATTGAACATTATTGCTGCTCATGTTTTACTGGACGAAGAACAATCGGCAGTTGCGCCCACGTTATGTGCCTAGTTTGGTTTTTGGGGTGGGCTAGGCACCAAGACGTTGTGAGACGCCCTGCTTTATTTTTAGATACAATAATCTTAGACGACAATGATGATGACGATTGATTATGTTAGTGCCTACATGAGCTATTATAACATAGGTATTTTTGCTATGTTTATCATCTCTGTAAACCTATTTTTTTTTTTCAAATAAATCCATTATTTATAATATACCGTCTTTTATTTTAAAAATAAGCTGTTGGTTATGATTTTTTGTTAATGTAAGACCTCTACATTCAATATTTTTTTTCTCAAAACTCCTCGGATAGATTTTGAAGCGCTCTGGGTTACAGACTAGTATTAATCTAAGGAACATTGTACACTATGTTTCAATGTTGGGCAGCACTTGGTCCAACGTCCATACATAGATTGTCAATGTCCTTTTAAATTCATAGTTTAACAAAGTCTTAATTCTAGGAAATTGTGGCAATTGTGTCATTATTTTTGACTGTGATTCTTAGAAATGTTATTTAGGGTTGCGGTTCCAAAGTTTAAATGAACAAAAATAATCAAACTTAACCACAATAACCGAAAACTGGTTACAGTTTGACAAAATTTTTAGGTTTTTCTTAAATGCCCACAACTTTCAAACTGCATGGGATAGATTTTTTTTCTGTATTTTCTCATGATGTTTACAATCAATACTGTCGCCCCGTTTCGGCTTGACGTTGAGTTCTGGGACAACCTGTAGAGATTACATTCCTAATAGCACTGATTACAATGGTATCCGAAGTTACTATTGTGATTGTCTAAATAGTAATCGCACTGTAGGATGCTGTAGTCATGTTGCTGCTGTCGTTTATTATTTATCACACGGAACACGGAAGGTATCTGTCTCGAATCTTTCGTCCGGCTGAAGTACTGCCAAAAATATTCAAAACACAAAATGTACCGGCAGTCATTGATGAAAATAGTGATGATGATTAAGATTGCTATTTTGTTTATTAAAAGAATATTTGTAAACTATCTATAAACTGTTACAGAACATAATAAAAAATGTATTTTTTGTAAGTATATCTTATTTAACCCATATTAACCCAGCGCCCCATTTAAGGTGCACTAACATTTTAACGTCAAACACCTAATATTTGAATACTGGCGGGTAAATTCGAATAATTGTCGTTATCTCGATGAGTTGGTCTATGACATAGTATTCACTGATATTTAAAACGCGCGTTAGTTGTTTTAGTATAATTGGTGAAAGTTAGTGAATTTCAGCCAATATGAGTTCTAGAAAAAGGTAAATTATTACATAAATGTATTGTTTTGTGAAATTATATAAACATTGTTATTTTTATTGTTGTACAGACGCCAGCACATCAAGCTACCCGAAACTGTCAAATTTTCCCAATCTACTTTGAACCTTATGATTTAGTGGTAAAGTTGAAAATCTAAAAGAAATTTAACAGTTGTAGTAGCTTGATGGCTGGCGTCTGTACTTCAAACTTTTATTTAGTATATTGATAATAACGATATTTTATTTCTTTTGAATATATTTTGTAAGTTTTACATGACGCCCCATTTGAGGTGCATTGGGAACAACAGGCACCATAAACATTTTTTTGAGGGTTTAGATATCCATCAAGGAACAAGAAGACCCCATTGGCATCTCGTATACTATAGTAACAATAAACAGTGGGGATTTAACTCACGACTGGGAAGAACTATTCGACGCGGAACCTACAAAAATAAATCAGTTGACTGCCTGTCTTGTTTACGCGAGTACCTTTATAGCGGCGATGGTCGTCAAGTCTTACAAGACATTCTCGATCAAAAACATATTAAGTCTTGTCAGTGCGCCGAACATCATTGTGGAATGGCCGGCGAAAATAAATGGAAGACAACGTCATACGAAATTGATTGTGCCGAAAGGGGAGATACAATATTTCGATCAGAAGGCATGCCATTTGAAGAAGGGGTCAATGGAATGGTGGATGCAGTTGTTCAAGCCGATGACTGTGAAGAGGGAACATCCGGACATAAAATTCCAAGCAAAACAAGGAAAATTTTGGATGGACAACAAGACGGTGAGCAATCCGACCATGTCGCCAGAAATGATAGCGAAGGTAACAGTCGAAACACAAATATTATTATGGCATTATGTAAAGGAGGTGCTTTCACAGAAGCCGAAGCAATGGAACTATTTGCTAAGTCAACTGAAGTTATTAACTTTGTCTGCACAAAGTTCTACGTCGACAAAATCCGGACACACATCCAACTCGCAAGAATTTTGGTATTTTCGGAGTCGGTAAAGCAACGGTTCGAGAGGTCAAAAGCAAAGTACGAGAGGGACAACGCAGAACTGATGAACGAAGAGAGCCAGGAGGAAATTAGAAAAAAATTGAAGGAAATTTTGGAAATTAACGGAATAAATCAAGCTCAATTTTTTAAGGACACGTATAAACACTTTATGCGACAAGGAAACAAGAAGAATAACCTGTTTTTCCTGGGACCGCCGTCGACAGGAAAGACGATGATCATGCAGAGTCTGGTGGAGTGCCATTTCAATTATTGTAGATTAACGGGGTTGATGGCGAACAGCAGTTTTAATTTTAGCGGGTTGTTTAACACGAACGCGTGTCTGATGGACGAGTGCAAGTTGACGGAAAACCAGTTTGAACAGTGGAAGATGTTGGCGTCGGGCGTACCGATGTCGACGGACGTCAAATATAAGGATAAATGTGTAACTAAGGATGTAATATTGTATACTTGAAGTAATTACCCACTAGAAATGTATTGCAAAGTACCCATGGCACAAGAGGCCGTGAGATCGCGTACGATCGCATACGAGCTGACGGTGAAGTGTCCATATTATATTAAAATTAGTCCGCACGTATGGGAACAGTGCTGGGCGGAGCACGATAACATATTGTAAAGTCTGTACATGTATAATCGCATTTAATGACAAAAAAAAATAAAAAAAAGAAAATGTAAAAAAAAAGGTGTTGGGTTAAGTCAAATTAAGTAAGATGTAAATAATTAGGTTAGATTTAAGTTAAATAAAAAACAGAAAAACAAATGCCATGTTTAATTTGCCATCCAGTACGAAAAGAAACACAACGAATTGAGTTGTTAGGTCATCTTGCGAAAGTTGTATGTAAATTCGTTGAGTTGTTAGGTCATCTTGCTTTCCTTTTTTCTGTTAGGTTATATATTTTCAACCTTTTAAATTTATGTAAGGTGATTTTACGTGATTTTTTAAATTAATTTAGTAATAAACCAAGTTTGTAAAAAATAGCTCCGTTTGTTTTTTCTTCATACAAATCCCATTGGCATATTCTCCCAACGCCCCATTTAAGGTGCGGTCCTGAAATTCATTATAAATAATACATAAAAAAAAAAATATATTTTTGTCTGTTTTAGGTGCCCATTTTTCGAAATTAGTAAAAATACTTCAAAATTTTATTGATTTTAATACCTTGGGATAATATGGGTTAATGACATTCCAGATGAAAGCTATTAACCTGATAAAAAAAAAAAAACTTTATGTTACGTACTAAAATGTCGAATGTTTTACAATATGTTGCACCAATTCTTTTCTAATGCGGTGTGTATATGTTATAGTTCTTGACAAATACTGTAACATAATATATTAAATCAGTAACTGTCACTTGAATAGAACTACTAAAACATATCAAATTTGTTTTTTCAAACAATTTTTTACATTAATAATAACGAAAAATTATGTAAAAAATACAGAGTAAACTTCATAATATTATATGATAATTCGCGTCAGTGTGATCTCTCTAATATGAATAGTTAATGAGATATAAAAAAAAATGATCCAGTCATACGAAGCATTTCGCTTTATATTTCGAAATCATGTTGAAATATTGAGCCCTAATAAGCATATCGATGGCTTAACCTGCAAATTGGTTAACTCCACTTTAGACCAAAAATCATTTTTGATGTCATCAAATACACATAGGTAGTTGTCACCTACAGTATGCAAAATTAAACAACTCCTAGCTTAAAGGCGCGGGCCCACCGCGGCGCATGCTGTTCACGGGCACGCGGCGCATTTTAGCTGCGTGTATTAATATGTTTGACAACGTGGGTCTACGTTTCCACTGGAGTACACGAATATGACCCACGACTATGTATAGCGTGGCACGGCGCACGGAGAAGCTACGCACGTGCCACTGCAATCCACGGACACGGGCTTCACTGCGGGAGGTGTGGGGAGGTGGGACGGGCGGGAGGTGTGGGGAGGTGGGACGGGCGGGAAAGCGAGCGACGCCTGCGCCATTTTGTCAATTGCTAGGTTTCGTGGCGCACGCGTGCATTTGATGACCACGACAGGCGGCTTTATTTTTATTTGGTCAATAATATATGGTGTAATTATGGAGTTGTTTATTGAAAAAGTCAAGCTACACCCCTGTTTATGGAAAATGAGCGATATATCGTACAGGGACATCGGTAAAAAGGATTTGGCGTGGGACAGGATTGCGAGGGAATGTGAAATGGCGAACGGTGAGTAAATACTTGTTATTTTTTTGTTGCTAATTTAATGTTATAAAAATATTACTTTTAAATCTACAAACTTAATATTTATTTATTACACACCTACTGGTAGGTACTGTTTAAATTGTGACACGGGCATTTTGCCAGCTCAAAACATGCGTATGATTAAAATAATTGCAAAATTCTTCCCTGATAAAAAAACTGTCATTAGAACTTCTAAATCCCGAATGTGTTAAGTCAAAAAGTTGGTTCTCAACTGGAGTTGCTGCTATATCTTCATTTGTCACAGAATTGTAAATGAGACTATGTTCCATTAAATAATTATGTAGCACACAAGTTGCCTTCACTATTTTTATGGCTGTATCTACTTTGCACTCAAAAGGTCGTTTGTAAACTCTCCAACGGACACTCAGAATTCCAAACGCGTTTTCGACCACTCGTCTTGCTCGACAAAGACGATAATTATAAATTCTTTTATTTTGTGTAATGTTGTTTTCTCTGGGATATGGTCTCATCAAATTACATAATAAAGGGAATGCTTCATACCCGATAAAGACATATGGAACCACGATGCCACCTTCTACAAGTGCTTCATCAGGCGGAAGATTTAGATTACCAGCAAATAACTTCTGACCAAAGTTGCTTTCTCGTAATATTCCACCATCACTAAATTTGCCTTTTGATCCAGTATCTATCATTATAATTTTTTTTTTTTACTATCAGTAACCGCTAAAAGCACTATTGAGTGATCTTTCAGATAGTTGAAATAATCTGATCCACAGTTTGGAGGTGCTTTTATTGTGACATGCTTGCCGTCAATAGCTCCAACGCAATGAGGGAAGTCACATGAAGTTTTAAAATTTTCAGAAATATTTCTCCACTTATGTTCATCTTTAATGTCTTCTAAATACAGGGTGGGCCAAGAATTCGTTAACATTTAAATGTAACTAACTTACCGCGCAAACTATTGCCGCGCGGGGCGCGGGCGCGGGCGGGGGCACTAGCTCGCTTCTTGGAAATTTAGTCGCAATGGATCGCTTCACGGGGCCGCAACGCGCTTACTGCGTGAAACAGTTTTATTTAAACAACTTTTCGCTCATTACTGTGAGACGCTTATTTCGCGTTGAATATGGTTTACACGACTTAAGTCAGTGTCCAAGTGCTCCTTTAATAAAGAAATGGGTGAAGAAGTTCGAAGAGACGGGATCTACACTAAATGTGAAACAAACCGGCGGCCCGCGGACTTCTCGGAGCGAAGAGAACGTGCAGCAAGTTTGCGCTTCTGTTCGACGTGATCCAGATTTATCGACACGCAAACGTTCGGCTGAATTAGGATTATCCCGCACATCATTACGCCGTATTTTGAAATTAGATTTGAAATTACATCCATATAAGATCCAGCTAGTGCAAGAACTAAACCCTAATGATTTAAATTTGCGTAAGTCATATGCCGAAACAATGTTAACTCGATTCAGTAATTTTCACAACATCTTATTCTCTGACGAAGCCCATTTCCACCTAAATGGACATGTAAACAAACAGAATTGCAGGTATTGGAGCAGCGAAAATCCTAAAGCTAAACATGAGAGGCCACTTCACTCTCCCAAGGTAACTGTATGGGCTGCAATTTCAGCAAAAGGAATCATCGGACCTTACTTTTTTGAAGATTCTCGAGGCCGTTCAGTTACTGTTAATTCTGCCGAGTATGTGAAAATGTTACGGGAGTTCTTAGCACCGATGCTACTGGAATTTGCTGGCTATAATCGTAACACATGGTTTCAACAAGATGGAGCCACGTGTCACACATCGAACGAGTCCTTGCCGGTGGTCAAGGACATGTTTCCGGAAAAGCTGATATCCAGACGGGGTGACATCCCATGGCCACCCAGAAGTCCAGATCTATCACCAGCAGACTTCTTTTTATGGGGTTATTTAAAGAGTCGTGTCTACATTGATAAACCGAATACACTGCGTCAACTTAAAGAAAAAATCATCGAAGAGATGTCGGCGATCTCGCGGCCTCTTTGCAGAAGAGTATTCGAAAACTTTAGGACTCGCTTAGATGAGTGCAAAAACCGAAACGGTGGTCATTTAGACGAAATAATTAAAAAAAAAAAATTACAACTAATTAGCTTTCTCGTAAAAAAACGATTTCTAAAATATGTTAAATGGTTTTTTTTATACGATTTTTTCAAATGTTAACTAATTCATGGCCCACCCTGTATAAAGGCGCTAAGCAATCCCATATAGCATCGGCAACTTCCTCGATTATCCTTGCTACAGAGGTTTTTCCTATTCTATAACTGTAAGCTATGGTGTGGTATGAATCTCCTGTTGCCATATATCTGTAACATACAATTATTATGTTTTTTTTTTTGTTCTAGGTAAGGAAGCGAAATCTCATTGGAATAAATTAAGAAATAGTCATAGAGAAGCTCTACGAAGACGTAAAACTACTACAGGACAGGCAGGACAAAATATGAACCTGTGGAAATATGAGAATTTTTACTGCCACACAGAGAAAATAACGAGATTTTTTCAAATTTTTCGAATCCTACACAAGGACACGACACTGAAAACACTTCTGATACAATAATTACGGATATTGATATTGTTGAATCACCTCCCCCACCGGCTGAATGTTCACTCTCAACAACATCTACAATTCAATCTGGGAAGAAGAACAGCAAGCAACTGGAAATTACTGAGATTATTCAGCGCCGAGAGAAAAATCGAGAGCAAAGAGGAACTGAAAGAGATGAAATAAGAAAGCGTATTACTGATGCTAATCGACCACAAGATGCATTATCTCATTTATTTGAAAGTATCTGTCAAAAGACACATGATCTACCAAAGTATTTACAACTACGAGTCCAAAGAGATTTTTTTGAAACAATTACTCGTGCTGAAGAAGAAGCATTGAATTCGAGCATACCAAATGCTCTTTTTGGTAATGCAAATAGGCCATTGCCATATTTGATGGCACATATATACAGGCTGTCGTTTTGCATCCTGGTCAAATTCAAGGAGGTATCTATACTAATGATTCTCGACCCGAACCGATAATAAAATGGGTGGGTATTTTTTTATAATTTTTTTCGTATTTACGAAAATCGGTAAGTGTAAACCACCCGTATTAAAACTCAGCCCGTCTGCTCCTAGCCCTATAACCGCGCCGTCACACACACAAACGCAAACGTTTATTCGCTTTGTATTCCCTAAAAAATTCCAAGACGACGCGCGTGCAACCCCGGCGCCGCGCCGCAACAATTAGTTTGTTTGATGGCGCCGCCGCGTACAGGTGTTTAAAAATTTCGCTCCTCGCGCCCTCGGTACATATCGGTAAAGTTAAGATGACGGACAATTACTCCAATGTTGAGTTGGTGGAGATGTTCCGCTTGTATGCCATCAGTGGAGACAGCCTACGTGGAGCCATCCGGATGTTCGCGGAACTGTTTCCCAATCGGGAACCCCCATCACCGAGCGTTATGTTGGCTGCTACGCAGAGACTGCGAGATCATCGGCAGTTTGATGTACCCCGGCATGCTCAAGCTCGCGGCAGTGAAGGCCTGCCTGTCGCCTTGCAGGAAGATATCCTGGAGTACTTCCAGCGAGAGCCACGGGCAAGTACGCGGGAGGCCGGTCGACGGTTCGCAGTGCACCACTCCACAGTGTGGCGGCTACTGAGACGGGAACAGCAGCACCCGTTCCATTACCGCAAGGTGCAGGATCTACACCCGGGTGACAACGCCGCACGGATTACATTTTGTCGCTGGTTGCTGGAGCACCAAGACGCCAATATCCTGTGGACGGACGAGTGTTTATTTACTCGAGTTGGCGTCTACAATGTTCATAATGAACACTGGTGGGCTCACCGCGACCATAACCCGCACGTGACTCAACGGCATGCATTCCAAATGCGGTTTAGCCTAAATGTGTGGGCTGGCATAGTAGGGGATCACGTGCTTGGACCCTATTTTATCGACGGATACCTCAACAGTGCCACATACCTGGAGCTATTGCGACACGTTGTCGAGGAGATGTTGGACGACGTTCCCCTGGCACTCTATCGCAACTTATTTTACCAGCAGGACGGTGCCCCCCCCTCACTACGGTCGGCAAGTACGCGAGTACTTGAATGAAAGGTTTGCCAACCAGTGGATCGGCCGCGGTGGACCTGTGGCCTGGCCTCCGCGTTCTCCGGACCTGACGCCCCTGGACTTTTATTTGTGGGGACGTTAAAAGGTTAGTGTACACGGATGAAGTTACAAGTGTTGAACAATTACGTGCAAAAGTGATTAGTGCTTTCGACACTGTAAAAACGAATATTTTAATGTTGCGTAAGCTGAGGGAAAATCAGCGACGTCGTGCTAGACTGTGCCTAGAGTGTCGTGGTGGAAACTTCGAACAATACCTCCGGGTAACATAAGTAGGTAATTTATTTATTTGTACAGACGACAGCAGATCAAGTTACCCCACTTTGGCCTTGAACCCGTTATGAGCATGAACCGCGAGAATCGTGCGAAAGAGATAAATAGCTTTTGTCTGTTATTACTTGTAATGTTTCGTGCTGCAGCGCTGCGCAGCCTGTCAGTGCGTACGTGACCGTGGTTGAGTACGCCCGCGTCGTCGGTACGTCGGCGCGTGGTGTACACGACTACACGACGATGCGCGCATACGCAACCACCGTCACATCCTACAGAACAAGATACTGTGCGATATGCGATAAGAAATAGCGTAGCAGGTTGAATGCTTGAATCCAATCGAAATAATGCTATGGTAATAAAAACAGACGGTCCGCGCAATGCCTAAAATACCTATGAAAGCTTATACTAATCAATATTTTTTATTAAAAATATGATCTTTTACTTAATCCGTCGTTCTTACATATTTGTTGGAAAATTACAATAAATTAACTAGCGAAATTTCGCGCTTATTGTTAAGCAGACAGGTATGTATAATCTGATATGAGAAATTCTTTCTTTTAAATTCAATCAGGTTGGTTAATTACCTACTTACTAGCGGTCAGTAACCTCTTTTGTTCGCGCGGCGGGTGTAGCTGGAAATCCCATGCAGCAAAACACCTTTTGTTTATAGATATTAGCTAAGTAGATATACTTGTAGGTAAGCGTGTTAATTTCGGAGTTTTTATGGTTTTGTTATACTTAGTGATATTCTGAGTAGCGCATTGAGAGTGAATAACTACGTGTGCAAATATTTTCAACAATACATGAATATAAACTATACACACGTGTCTAGATCTCTTTACGTTGGCCTATAATGAGGAAATGTAGTTAACGGAATTACCTATCTACCGGAGTTTGCTGTTACATGCAAATTCAACCTTATTCCGCCAGGAATAAGATACGATTTCAAAGGTTATGAATATTCAAATAAAATTCTCATCTATTATTATCGTTACTTCGTTACATCGTAAATATTTTATAAATGAGAATGAGTTTCTTTTTTTGTTTTTTAAGACGGTTGCCGCACACTAGGAATTTTTCCTGTATTGTGTGCGTTTACAAACATTTAAACTCACATACACAAACAGCCAGACCCGGAACAACTACTTGTAGGTCATACAAATATTTGTTCCGTGCGGGAATCGAACCCGCGACGCGCAGCGCAGCAGTCAATAGATTAACCACTGCGCCAACCGTGCCGTCAAATCGTCGTGTTTGTTATTCCTATGAGAAATCGGGTGAAGCCACATAAAATGCAAAAGTGAGTTTATTTGTACGCTTTCAGTTTTCACGTAGTGGTGTATAGCTAGCCGTAATGGGGCCCCATATCAAAATATCTTGGCGGGGTCTTTTGCAAAAAGGACGGTGACGTTTTTATTTTTTTAAGTAAGTAAATATCCCCTGCTTTTGGTGCCTTAACTACACAGCCGATCATCATGGAATTTTGCATAACTACCTATCAGAAAAGGACATAGGATAGGTTCCTACGGGAACGCATGTGAAACCGCGGGAAAAATATCAAAATAAAATGCGGAATAACAATCTTAATCTTTTTATTTTTCAACATTAATATAATTGAAACCTTAAAAACAAATACCTGCCTACTCTAAATTAAAATATGGTTACAACAAAATTTATAAAACCAAATTATACAATAGATTAAAAAGTTTCTGTTACCTAAGTATTATGTCAATAAAGAATTATTACTTAATATTATTTTAAAGTCTCTGACGCAACTCGGGACCCTTCGGGCCCCGGACCTTTGGACGGCGTTATTATTATTATTATTATATAGATTAAAAACAAGTACTTACATAATATTTTTTTTTATAGCTTTTATTTTCATAGATATTTGTAACAAATTAATTATATAGTTACATCTATAATACCAATGGCTGCTAAACAAAATCAAAAATGCTGCCGCCACAGAAATCTAAATAATAAGGCACTAGAAATGCTATCTACTATCTTTTAATACCGGGACGCATGTCAGTTCGCGGCTACCAACACATAGACAAACAATAAATACACAATTACGCCTACACATGTCACTAGCATTGATGCAACGAAAATTAAACTTTAAGCTATGGCGTTAAGCAATATTTTATAAAAACGCAAAATCTCAGGAGTCGTGGCCACTCGGGCCAATAAGCACACTTACTTGCTAATAGTGCAGCGCAACGCTCGTATCGATAACTTTCCGTTGAGCGTCGTTGTTCGCCCAGGAGTCTTGCAACTATAGATAACTAATTTTAGTTAAATTTAAAAATTAAATTGATTCAATTTACCTAAATTTCCTTTTGTTTTTGTATTTATTTATATAGTTGGTAATTAAGCACAAATATAAGTAGGTGCGGATAACTTTTTTTTTCTTCTTTTTTTTTAACACTTTAGTAAGAAATAAAACATATAGAAGATGTAATAAGTAAATAAATATTAAACGAAAAATCACAATTCATTCCCATTTCGGTAAAACTAGGTAAGCCAAACATAATAAATTATCGATACAAAACAGTAGTGGCACGTCACTAATTGGCGCTCAACTCATGCGGCCGTGTTCCTGGAAATTTACGGAGTGGCGAAATTATTTATTGCGCATGCCTATAATTCCATTGCTGCTTTTAGCAGTTGTAATCGTAGATATGAACAAGCTTAAGCATCAATGGTTATTGAAATGAGAAAACAATTCGATTTTCTGCGACAATCGTAGTACTGCCGTGTGATTCTGTAACCATCTCACCGTGAAAGTTTGGGTGAGGTGAGCGTGGAGTGAGCTGTCATTCGCTAGGGATTAACACTATTAAGTGCTCACTTCACTTATGATTTCATGGTGAGATTTTTACAGAATCGACCGGCTGGTGATGAATAATTTTATTTAGTATATTTCATCATAAAAACATAATTTAAAAATAAAATGGTATTTATTTATGAAATGCTAATCCCTTTATTTGAAAAGTTACATATTGTGGAAGAATTTCCGCGGTTGGATATGCTGCAAAACACCATTTTTACGCCTTTGCGTCCGAAACAAACGCTCCACGCGCACTTGTGGCGTACGAGTCACATGTGCGGCGACAAGGTCACGGACCTTTACGACTTCTACTGCCTTATTATTTAGATTTCTGTGGCTGCCGCCAAACAAAAGCATGCTTTTAACTAACAAGGGGAGGGCACGACCTTCGGGAAACGGATTCGCTTCATTTTTTGTATAGTGTTAGTATACCATGTGGGTATACCATCAGCAAAATAGTAACACGCAACGCTCAGAAACAACTGAGAAAATCGCGCTTAAAGTTTACTTAGCACTTTATGAATAAGTTGTATTGTATTAAACTCCGGTCGAGCGTTCCGTGGCGTAAGTGGCAATGCTCCCGACTCGTGCTCTCGCTCGCTCGAGTTCGAGTCTACCTTATTGATTTTTTTTTTAATTTATTTATTTACTTTAATTCTTACTTTTTATTTATTATAAAAATTAATAAATTACTAAATTATTATTGTTCTGTATTTATTTATTTATTCCAAATATTTTTTTTTTCTCTAACTAAAAAAAATAATAATTTAGTGATTTATTCATTTTTATAATAAATAAAAAGTAAGAATTAAGGTAAATAAATAAATTAAAAAAACAAATCAACAAGGTAGACTCGAACTCGAGCGAGCGAGAGCACGAGTCGAGAGCGTTGCCACTTACGCCACGGAACGCTCGACCGGAGTTTAATGTAACTTATTCATAAAGTGCTAGGTAAACTTTAAGCGCGATTTTCTCAGTTATTTCTGAGCGTTGCGTGTTACTATTTTGCTGATGGTATACCCACATGGTATACTATCACTATACAAAAAATGAAGCGAATCCGTTTCCCGAAGGTCGTGCCCTCCCCTTGTAAGATTAGTATAATTTGACTACGCTGTATAAGACCCGGCAGCGGCACCCACTGGCGGTACGGTACGACAAGGGATTTTTGTAATACTTACAGATGATTTTGAATCTAATTTAACACTGTTAACGCTCACATTTCATTGGTACGCCACAGCCTGCATTGGCATCCTTCGGCACGTTCTGGCATGCCATGTCATCGCGAATTGTGAACGATAACTATGATCTCATCATGCGCTTACTAAAATCCAGTGGTCTCGAACGTCGTAGAGTGAGATCGGTAGATCGGTAGCTATTTGACAAAAAAATACAATATTCAATCAAATTCGTTTATTTATTAAAAAAAAAAAAACTTACAGACTAATTTATAACAATCATACTTAGGTATGATTGTTATAAATTATGTGAGCCCATATCGGTAGAAATACCGAAAAATCGGTAGGTTCGAGACCACTGCTAAAATCCCTTGTCGTGCTATGTCGCCAGTAGGTGACAGCCCTACCTTAAATTATCACTAAGAACAGTAAAGGAAAAAATCTCGAATACAACAATGGTGCGAAAAGAAGTATACAATTTTGATTAACAGTATTAATTATTATATTATCTTTATCACGTATTTATAATTAGAAGAATTATCCACACTAATATTATAAATGCGAAAGTAACTTTGTCTGTCTGTTACGCCTTCGAGGCCTAACCGCTGGGCAATTGTGATGAAAAATATGGAGATAGTTTGAAGCCTGGGGAAGGACACTAATTGCCTAAATTATTTTTAATCAAAAACATTGTTCACTCTTGCTCAGAAAGTCGTAATTAAAACATTTTAACAATCCATGAAATCTCTTGTTGAAATCTCCATTACTGCATTTTGAATCTCGGTCTATAGCGGAACAAGTGGGAAATAAAAAGTTCCAATCGTCACCACTGGGGAGGAACGAAACTTTTTTTTCCCGCTCGTACCCAGTGGGGACGACCGGGTGGGGACGACCGGGAATAAACGATAAATAAAAAGTTACTTACATAACTTAAACTCTAATAGCTATAGATAATGTAAAATTTAAATATACATACTTTTATATCTTTATTTTGCATATTATCTACTAATTTTTAAACTAATATAATAAAAAGACGATTGTTTGTAACAGATAAACTAAGATATACAACGTGTACCGTTAAATGCGCAAAACCTCAGACCCCTCAACTGATTTTTAATTGAATTGACATATTTCAGAGAGAAAACAAGTCATTAAAAAAAATTGTATAGGTTTTATTTGCTGTTTTAGTTTTACTGGCCATTCTGATCGTTTCTTGCGTCTGCGACGACGCTTTATCGCGGGAGGAGTCGTCACCGGGCCGCTTTGCCGTGCTGACATTGGGTTGCTTGACCTATTAATAAATAGACACGGCAACGTTTTTAATGAAGATTTTTTGGAAAATGTGACCTATATTAAAAAGTGGTTTAATTAATTCTGCTCGTTATTCTGATCAAACTATTTTCAGGTTTTGCGCATTTAACGTTACACGTTGTATATATTTTTAACCCGTTTCCACCTACCACCGGTCCCTGAGACTGCAACGGCAACTAGCAAATAAAGGATAAGGTAAGTTTACTTTCATTACACACACGCATTTTGTGACTACTGTTTTTTCCTAAATAAAGCATGTGTAGAAAAGGTATATAGGATGACTGGTAATTAGTGAACGATACTTAAACACATGATTCTACTCATGACAACAAACAAGTTTTATAATGGGACAAAAAGTGAAATGACGAAAAAAAAAATCAGCTGTTCCCTACATTTTGACGACTCGTACGAACATAAATGTAGGGAACAGCTGATTTTTTTTCGCTATTTCGGATTTGGTCCGATAGTAAAAGTTGTGTGTAATGATGAGTACAATCATGTGTTTAAGTTTAAGTATCGGCCATTAATTACCAGTCACCCTATAATTATAGACGTGCAGTCCTTTGCATATACGGTTTTTTGCAGGATCCCGTTTAGTAGTGTACGTGTTTAAATATACATATTCACACAAACATCTTGTTTTCCGGATACTATAAACAGGATGCTTGTGTGAATATATATATTTAAACACGTAGACTATTAAACGGGATCCTGTAAAAAAACCGTACCTGCAAAAAACGGGATCTTGCCGTAAAGGGCCCTTACACATCGAAATATTTGAATGCAAAAAAAAAAATACGTTGCGGTCTCCGGGACCGCGATGGTAGGTGGATAAGGGTTAATATTTTCACCACTAGTATGCTACATTTGTAAGCGTACTCTCTTTTACTCGTATTATACTATTTTCAAAAATAGACGTGATAGTAATATAAAATCACAGTAATAAAAAATAAAAACACAATAATAAATCAGTTTCAGTAAAATTTAACTGGCAGTTCGTATAGTGTATCAGTTCCGTTTTTAAATCTTTTGAGAACAATGCTTTGTTTTGGGAAAAGGATAGGCAGATGATGTTTTAAAATATTTTTTTGCGGCACAACAACCAGGGTCTGACTTAGGTTCATCCTTAGATATTCTTACTTTTAACCCTTAAATGCATGATTTATTTTATGGTATTGCAAAAAATGCTATTGTATAGGTATTTATCTATAGAATTTAGATAATAAATATATAATAATTATACAATAATATTAATATTCATAGAGTGTATATATTGTTTTGACAAAAAGAGGTGCGTTTAGAAACTCACAGCTATCACATTCTTAAAAAAAATAAATGACGTACTTTGTTGCCATATGGCAACATTATGCATTTAAGGGTTAACTCTCTTTTCTTTTTCTCACATTCCTCTTCTTCAGCACCCATAATTTCTTCAGTGCTAGTGTCTGAATTATAATTTTTATCTCGACTATTACAAGGTCTCACGAATTTACGCTTCTTTGAAATATGTAAAATCGATTGACTCCATTCGAAAAAAAAAAAAATCTTTATTCTTATCTTCCTGATATTCTTATTCTGGTAATAATGCCTGACTGCGTTCAGAAAAAAATTCGTCTCCTTGCTTATTATTTACAAATAATACGTTTATTCATCATCATCTTCCTGCCCTTGTCCCATTTTATTTGGGGTCGGCGCAACACGTCTTTTTCCATTCTTCCCTGTTAGACGTTATGGCATCATTTACTCCTTTGTCTTTTATGTCATTCTTCACACCATCCATCCATCTTTTCTTTGGCCTTCCTCTCCCTCTCCATCCATCATCAAATAATATATTTATTAATACAAACAAATTACCTAATACAAGTAAATTTACAAAAATGTTGACGACCCCCAAACATTTTTACTAAAATGAATAAATCCTACCTTGTGATGCCATATTTGCGTAGAATACCAACGAATGCGAATCGAAGCACACAGAAAACTTTTTCTCATGGCGAAATACCTACGCATAAAACATCACAGGGGTCCAGGGTGCGTCATCCTTGATGTATAGGCCCGTGACGCGCCTGGCACGTCATCATCCAATGTTTGGAGCCTGGCTAAAGTATGCATGAAAATGATTAATCTGTTAAAGTTTACTAGCTGGCATAGAACAATAACTTCATGAATGAGTGTTTGATAATCCCAAGTTTAGTTACTTTGAAAACATTTTTTTTCCAATTTACGAATTATTTTAACCTATCATAATTGATATAATTAATGGGCACTAGCCCTACCCGTGTGTTAAATTAATGTCACTATTGTAGCGCCACGTTGTATACTTAACAATAGATTCATAATATACAACGTGTCCCAGAAATCAACGTCAAGCCGAAAACGGGCAATAGGCCAAGTCGTGACAGCTATTAGAAAAATATAAAAAAAAATCTTGGTCATGTACTTTTCGAATTATAAGCATTCAAAAATAAATCTCAAAAAGTGACACCCTGTGATGGTTTTTCAAGTCCTGTGACTACATTATTAACATTTCGGTAGTTTTTTTCTCTGTGATGTAACCATGAATAACCCTTCTGTAAATTACAGTTAAAAGTAAAACGTAACTGCCTCAGTTCTAAATTAAATGTTAGATTTTTGCCCAATATTGAATTCAAAATAATGACATCACCCAACTTTAACCGACTGTACTGAAAAAAAAATCTACTACACTATTTTGGCAAGTAACTTTAAAAGATGGCGCGTTTAGTCAGGATTCCAAAATGGTATAACACATACTAATTGCTACTTCTTAATTGAGAAAAAACATTTTTTTTTTATGAAGCCGTATTTCATAAAAGTTCGATTGAGACGAAGAGTGACGTTATTTTGACTAGTGTGAGCGAGAAAGATTCATTTTAGCTAATGTGAGGTGACGCTACTTTGACAAGTGGGAGCGAGATAGATAGTGACGCTACTTTTATCTAACTAAGAGGGAGACGGATTGACACATCATTTCATATGTGTGAGTGAAACAGATAGAGACGCTACTCTGGCTAAACAGGGATGCGTCGGCAAATTGTGCAATACTGCAGTACGTTACGCTCTTTCGTTGACTGCACATCTTTTTGTATTCGTATTGACTTCGTACTTACAACTGTGGCTTTGTTTATTGGACTTGATTTGCATTGTAATTTGGATTTATCTGCACCGTTTCTGACAACCCCGGACTTGTTTTAATCGCAACCCCGTGTTTGTGTAGTGTTTTATCATGCCATCTCGATACACCGCACAGGAATACGCCAACATGCATCTCATTTATGGAGAATGCTTATGCAACGCCAATGCCGCAGCAAGAGTGTATCGTGAGAGATACCCGAATGCTGAGCGTCATCCCGATCATCGAGTATTTATTAATGTGCATCGGTCATTATCAGAGGGTCGATTTCCTAGCCAAATGGTTAGCGAGGGAAGACCCGTTATGCCCTACGAAGCCGAAGTCTTGCAAGCAGTTGAAGAAGACAGAAGTATCTCAGTACGTGGAATTGAACAGAGCATAGGAGTCCCCAAAAGTACTGCACATCGTATTTTAAAAAAGAACGAGTTTCACCCATACCATGTACGACGAGTACAAAGTCTGCTACCCCGAGACTACCCAGAGAGAGTACGATTTTGTCGAACGATGTTGCAGAGGCACCGAGAGGACCCGCGATTCTTTGAAAAAATTCTATGGTCCGATGAATCAACATTTAAAAAGGACGGTTACATGAACCTCCACAATTTGCACGAATGGCACGTGGAAAATCCAAATTTGATGCGGGAAGATAGATCTCAGTACCAGTTTAAAGTAAATATGTGGACGGGAATTTTGAATGGTAAAGTTATTGGTCCAATCGAGCTGCCGGAGAATTTAAATGCCCAGGGTTATTTGAACTTCTTACAGAACCAATTACCAGAATTATTGGAAGAAGTGCCACTGAACATTTACGGCAGCATGTGGTATCAACAAGATGGCTGCCCAGCGCATTATGCTCTCACTGTACGAGAGTTTCTCAATCGAGAATACCCCGATAGGTGGATTGGGCGGGGTGGTACAATTTCGTGGCCTGCCCGTTCACCCGATTTAACCCCCATAGATTTTTTTTACTGGGGTACGATAAAGGATAAAGTGTACTCTAAACCAATTCAAGATTTAGACGAGCTGCGCCAAAGAATTGCAGAAGCCGCTGAATACATCAACTCAAGAAGATACGCCCGTCTTATTACGCGATCATTTTTAAAGAGATGTAGAACTTGCATTGCAGCTGAAGGAAAACAGTTTGAACATTTGTTATAAAACTTCGTAAATCTGATTTAATAAAAATTATAATAAAAGAAATCCAACGACTGAATTTTATTTCAAATGCACCTAAAACCAACAATGTACTTTTTTTCCTCAATTAAGAAGTAGCAATTAGTATGTGTTATACCATTTTGGAATCCTGACTAAACGCGCCATCTTTTAAAGTTACTTGCCAAAATAGTGTAGTAGATTTTTTTTTCAGTACAGTCGGTTAAAGTTGGGTGATGTCATTATTTTGAATTCAATATTGGGCAAAAATCTAACATTTAATTTAAAACTGAGGCAGTTACGTTTTAACTTTTAACTGTAATTTACAGAAGGGTTATTCATGGTTACATCACAGAGAAAAAAACTACCGAAATGTTAATAATGTAGTCACAGGACTTGAAAAATCATCACAGGGTGTCACTTTTTGAGATTTATTTTTGAATGCTTATAATTCGAAAAGTACATGACCAAGATTTTTTTTTATATTTTTCTAATAGCTGTCACGACTTGGCCTATTGCCCGTTTTCGGCTTGACGTTGATTTCTGGGACACGTTGTATATGTAAATATATTTAATATTTGGTCGGACCACCTTGCGCGTCTAAAACAGTGTCCAGTCTGTCCTTCATGCCGGCCACCATGTTCCAGCAGGTATCCGTGCCCCTGAGACCCTAAAACAAAGAAAATTTTGTCAATTTCAATACTAATAAGAAGATTCTTTCTATTTCTTAAAGCCGTGGACCGATTTACATAATTCAAACGGGAATCTCAGTTTTGAACATAATCCTGTCATTTGACTAAAATCTCGCAAATATTCCTATAAACAAAAAAAAACTCGTTTTCAAGTTACGTAATTATTTACAACTAGCATCCGCCCGCAACTTCGATTGCGTAGAATTCGGAATTCCCGGCGTTTAACACATTGAACGCCATGTGGTGGTCACCGGTGAGCGACAGCAATTATTTTAGTTAATTCTTTGAATAGTAATAAGAAATCATTATTTGGAGTGGGGTTTTTGACTATTTTGAACCGTATGAGCCAATAAAATATAACGTGTAAAATTTGCCGAAATCGCGAATCAGCGTCAGCCCATATGGAAAGTTCAGTGGTGGTCAGTGGTGGTCACCGGTGACCACCACAGCGTTCAATGTGTTAAAAATATGTTGCTAATAATGCAGGGCCGTAGCCTGCATTGTGGGGCAATGCCCTACCTTCAAACACTAATGCCCTACCTTAAGAAAACACCATGAACTAAGTTATGACGGAAAAAAAATACTAGCTTATAATGACATCTAAATTATTCCAAATTAACCACGGCATTTTACAATCATCACTACATAGTATAAAACAAAGTCGCTTCCCTGTCTGTCTGTCCCTATATATGCTTAGATCTTTAAACCTACGCAACGGATTTTGATGCGGTTTTTTTTAATAGATAGAATGATTCAAGAGGAAGGTTTATATGTATAATACATGCATAATACAGTAGATAAACACTGATAATTTTAGAGGTTTCTAATGTGATGTCGTAAATAAACACATTTTTTTGCGCTTACATTGTAAACGCTGGCTGAACCATTCGAGATAGATCAAAATAATGTACTACAGTATTGTACACCTTAAAAAGTTCTACAAAAAAGTCCGCGATGCTATAGGTCTATCTCTTATGGATAACCCACAATAACCATTTTTTATCCTTAACTTTTTACGAGAAATAATGGCTTATTTAAGAAGCAATTTTAGGCAATACAGCATTAATCCTTATCCAATTAAGTACCTTAAAAATATTGTGCATTTTATATAGATCATTATGGCCCTTTACAGCATGTAATTGAAATGAATATTTTCGAAGATATTACGGATTTAAAATGCGGGCGTTACCGACCGCAATGGCTGTAAAATTATCAGTGTTTCTCTACTATATTACGAGTATGCATTATTATACATATAAACCTTCCTCTTGAATCACTCTTATCTATAAAAAAAAACCGCATCAAAATCCGTAGCGTAGTTTTCAAGATCTAAGCATACATAGAGACAGACAGAAAGCGGGAAGCGACTTTGTTTTATACTATGTAGTGATCAGCATTGCACCCGTGCGAAGCCGGGGCGGGTCGCTAGTAATATACATAAATTCTTTATTCTGCTCATAGATGGCATTTGAAATATGTGTGCAAGATTTGTTCGTATTACAGTCTATGGAACGGGAATCACTTAGCCTCTAAAATCCTAAGGACTATGTTGGTCCTTACCTTAAATTTTAAAGTCAGCCTGTATAGCATCGCCGACAATTAAGTATTAAGTGACAAAAGTTAAGAAAGCCAAAAATCGATTGACTAAACAATATACAATATTTATTTGTTCTAGACTTAAACCTATTACAAGTTTTGAACCTTATTAAATTAAGCTATTGTAGTTCTATGGCAAGATACAAGACAAAATGCAACTGGGTTTAAACTAGGAGGACTCCTGTGCTATAAGCACCAGTTACTTCTGCCACCACCGTGATCGAACTGCTATTACAAGTTTGGTGCGGTGCAAACTAGAACAGATCAAGTATCATTTTTACTTCCGCCCTACCTGTAACACCAGTTGCCCTACCTTAAATTCAAGTCTAGCTACGGCCCTGTAAAAACATAGCTACTGTAATTGGTTTATTTATATATGTATAGAAAGACAGATTAGGTAGGCTTAATACATTCCTGTCTGTGAAACCATGGAAATACACATACAAAATTTCAACCCAATCGGTCAAGCCCTTTAGTAGTTGACATACCACAGCAGCGTCACCTTCCGGATCCAATTGTATTTTTAAAATAATCCAGGAAACCATCGAAATACATACCCATATAAAATTTGAACCCAATCGGTTCAGTCGTTTAGAATTTATGTGAAAAAGATAAGTATGGAAGGATAATTCACACTACCCGTTGTCCTATTACCCGTTTTCCCATAAGAATGAAGCATTTTCCCGCAATAAAAAGTAGCCTATGTTCAGTATCAGGGATAATTTCGGCTTCTAATAGTAAAACAAATTTTTAAATCGTTCCAGTAGTTTCGGAGCCTATTCAATACAAACAAACAATCAAATCTGTCCTCTTTATAATATTAGTGTAGATTATTCTTGAACATTAAAATTCTCAAATATTCTACGTTAATATATCAGATTAATACGAATACGAAAACTAATAATAAATTAAACTAATTAGAACAATACAAAACACTTTAATTAGATATTCAAATCTTAATAAAACAGTAATAGTCCGTATTGACTCCCACATCATTTACTTTAAAATCCAATCATTACCTACTGGATTAATTAACTTTTGTTTAGAATGTTTCATGACAAAATGGAATCAAAAACAATAATTCATCGAATTCTGTTTACTTAAGTATAACCCTGAATTTGAACTTTCACTTACGATACTTACTATGCCTTCTGTTAGCTTAATTCGAAAATTCTATATAAAAACACCATTGACACATTTTTTCAACACTTACTAGCCTTTGTTTTTTTTAATTTAAAAATTGTATTTACAAAAATACTACTCACCGGTTATATCTGTCATCTCGATATCAATCGAAGCGCTGCCTTTGAATTTGCGCCAACTAAGGCGCCGTAATATTATAAGATCCGCACGTATTATAAATTAAAACACAACAACAGTAACTAATGAGACACAATTACTTTTTCTATTGTTACCGAACTTTAAATTTCTCGAAAACACAGTACTACGACTCCAAAGTCCAACTGACTGACGCAACTGACGTTCACGTAATGAATGGATAAACGTCAACGTCAAATGTCAACTCGGAAGCGGTGGCGGATGCGCTGATTGGCTCAATTATTAGTCTGTGCAACCATTGGTCAATTTTAGAAACGTTGAAAACTCCACCAATCATGCACAGGATACTTTCTTTCTAACACTATATGGCGCGTTGTAGTTATAGATATGTATAGAGTTTACCGTGATGTGCTGGCGTCTGTACATTGACAATCATTTGCAAATACGTTATTTTAATCATTTTTTTTTAATGTAAATAAATTGATTTAATTTTTTTAACTACGCTAATAATACCTATCAGACAAAATAATGGTCAGTGGGTCATCTTTTATCATCACCTACTTAACTAGCATATCTTTCCATTTTCATCAAAAGTAGAAAACATTTATATATTTAGTAGATCGGTACCTAACTACCTAAACGAACTAAGGTAGTATTGCCGGGCCTAAGCCCGTTAAGTAGGAAGGAAAATTCCAAATCAACCAATTTAATCCACAAATAAAAACAAAATCATTAGCTACGAAAACCTTGGACTGAATTTACCTACAATGCGCCGAGTTATTATTACCTAAATCCAATCCCGCCCGCTACTTACAACAGCTGAGCGCGTGCGCCTGCGCCTCAACTTATACCTAAATGCTAACTACCTACATGTTTTATTATTCAGATCTAAGATTACCAATTTATGGATTGTCCGTACAGCAGGATTGCAACAAAACGTAATAAAGCAAAACTAACATTTTAATCAGCTGACAACTATCGTACTTACAGTAGGTACGTGAACTTTTCTTTGGGGTACTAGTAAGTAATACTTTCATTAGTAAGATTTCTACATTCTAATTCTAATGATTCTTAAAAATGAGTTAAATTAGAGACAAAAAAAGAAAACATGACAATAATGTAGGTGATTTTCGGTCGGTGTAGGTAAGTACGTTCGCACTGCGTTTTGTAGGTAGAAAACGGCCGGCGCGGCGCCTCGTACAGACCATCGACACTCACGCACACAGCGATGTCGCTGTGTGCGCGATGGGTGATTCTGAAATTGCTTTCGTATGATTCTGAAATACTGTCAAATTTAAACAATTTAAAATAGCAGTTTTATTAATTATTGACCAGGTACCGTAATTGAAATTGATTATTTATGTGTTTTGTGACAAGCTCCTGAAATTTGACTAGGATGCAAAACTGCACCTTGTATATTTACAAAAAAGATCAAATTATCTGTTCCAGAAGAAAACTTACAGCCTGCATAAATATGACAATTTAGTCAAACCATTTATGATTGTTTCATGTGATGGGCATATTATTGATGTTGTTGGACCATATGCTGCTACTCAAACTGATGCCGAGATTATGAATCATTTGTTTCAAGCAGAAGACAGTCCATATCGACAGCTCTTTCAGCGTAATGATGTTTTTATTTTAGATAGGGGGTTCAGGGATGCTATACCACTATTAGAAAGTTTAGGCTTTCAAATTCATAAACCTGAGTCACTGGGCCCTGGTCAAACACAATTAACAAGTGAACAAGCAAATAAAAGCAGGAAAGTGACGTTATGCAGGTGGGTAGTAGAAGTAGTCAACGGACGCTTCAAACGGGATTTTAAATTATTTCGGCAACGATTTTTCAATCTAGATGATGGAAGATTTTAAAATAGCTGCAGCTTTAATTAATAAACATCACATTGCAATAGCGGATGGTCCAAACTCTGCTGAAATAATAGAAAGAGTGGCACGGTTTACGGATCAGCCTAATCATTTAGGAACCTTAGTAAGAGAAAATAATTTAAATAGGCAAAGATCAATGTTTTTAAGAGTGGATGGCAACTTGCCCCAATTGGAGAATTTTCCAATATTGGAGCATAACCAATTATTATTGATGGCACTAGGACCATATCAGGTTAAACAAGCCCGGTCATACTACGGAGAGCATATTAGAGCAAATGGTACTTATGAAATCGAAGTGTGCCCGGATCTTGAAAGAGTAAATAAATTTAGGGGGATCAAGACCTCAAATTTTAAGAGGCCGAATCAGATCAAGGCATATCAGCCAAAGAATATACTACGTGTATATTTTATATGAAAGCCAATCAACAATTAATAATCCTTTAGATGATATACTGTCATATTACTGCATCTGTATTGTGGGGAACAGAACTCTAGGCTGTTGTTGTCATGTTATGACAGTGATTTGGTATCTGGGGTGGGCGAGACACCAGAACACATTATTAGCTCCGGCTTCATATTTAGATAATACTAGCGACCCGCCCCGGCTTCGCACGGGTGCAATGCTGATCACTACATAGTGTAAAACACAGTCGCTTGCCGCTGTTTGTCTGTCCCTATGTATGCTTAGATCTTTAAAACTGCGCAACGGATTTCGATGCGGTTTTTTTTAATAGATAGAGTGACTCAAGAGAAAGGTTTATATGTATAATACATGCATAATATAGTAAAGAAACACTGATAAATTTAGAGTCATTGTTTCTCGTAAAAAGTATAGGATAAAAAATGGTTATTGTGGGTTATCCCTAAGAGATAGACATATACCATCACGGATTTTTTTGTAGACCTTTTTAATGTGTACAATAGTGTAGTACATTATTTTGATCTATCTCGTAGGGCTCAGCCAGCGTTTGCAATGTAAGCGCCAAAAAAAGTGTTTATTTACGACATCACATTAGAAATCTCTAAAATTATCGGTGTTTCTCTACTATATTATGTACAGTCACGAGCAATAATATATAAACATTGTCACATTTTCTAAATTATCTTAACTTCTACCATTCAAAAAATATGTGTACGATATTTTCTTCTAAATTACCTAACCATCAAACTGTGTCAAAACTGGGTATACATTGGTTTCACAGTAATGTAAACGAAACAAAATCAATAAAAGTTTACACTTCCAATGTCATTTTTAACTATCCATGACAATTTCTATAACATATATACACGTAATACAAACTGTATACGTGTTATTGGAATTGTCATGTATACATTAAAATGATATTGAAAGTGTATACCTACTTTTTCCTGTTTTTATTTATTTATTTATTTAAACATCATGCACAAGAGTGGTACATAGGCGGACTTAATACCACAAGGCATTCTCAGGGCATGTTTTGTATTTGGGGTTTTTGTTAAGTTTATTACAGTAATAATTACAGTTTTATAAATAAACAGGGGTTGGTTACTGCAATAAAACAAGGGCTTACGAAATCAGTGTTGTAATTAGTTACTAAACGTAATGATTAATAATAAAGCCTATTAAATATAATAGCGTAGTTGTAATCATTTATATTAAATCACAATTTAATCAAGTAAGTCACTATTTCGGTTACGACTAAACCAGGCCTGAGTGTATCGAGAATTATGGACCACTGAATTGTCCTGCACAAAATCAATAGGCGTCAGCTCGGGAAAGTATACCTCCAGACTAGGCAGTAAAACTTCGTCTAAAATACTGGTATATTGCTCGCTTGAATTCTAATTCATGTAGCAACATTAAATCGCAAAAAATAAGTATGCCAGCTGTGTCCGAAAATTCCTGCCTAGTCTGGAGGTATACTTTCCCGAGCTGACGCCTATTGATTTTGTGCAGGACAATTCAGGGGTCCATAATTCTCGATACACTCAGGCCTGGTTTAGTCGTAACCGAAATTGCGTGAATTCGTTGCCGTGGCCGCCTAAAAGCCCAGACCTCAATCCTATTGAGAATTTGTGGGGGCTGATGGTCCAAGAGTGGGACAGCAACCAAGCTAGAACCAGAGAAGCCTTGGTCAGACACGTCCATGAGATATGGGATAGTTTTAGAGGCAATAACGTATGTAACAATATGGTTTCGTCAATGCAGGAAAGGTTGCAAGATGTTATAAACGCTGAAGGTGGCTACACAAGATTTTAATTAATTTAAGTACCGATACTTTTTCTTTTTTTTTTTCGCGGGTCGAAAATCATCGAATAACCAGTGTGTGTGAGAGTGTCAGACTTCTACTGACTAAAAACCACCCATGTTCCTTCTTAGCCCTTGTGCCGAGGCCCCGACGGGACCCGCAGTCCCGATGGGAAGTACCGATACCTCGTATTTAAAATGAACAATAATTATGTGTAGCGATAGTGACTTACTTGATTAAATTGTGATTTAATATAAATGATTACAACTACGCTATTATATTTAATAGGCTTTATTATTAATCATTACGTTTGGTAACTAATTACTACACTGATTTCGTAAGCCCTTGTTTTATTGCAGTAACCAACCCCTGTTTATTTATAAAACTGTAATTATTACTGTAATAAACTTAACAAAAACCCCAAATACAAAACATGCCCTGAGAATGCCTTGTGGTATTAAGTCCGCCTATGTACCACTCTTGTGCATGATGTTTAAATAAATAAATAAATAAAAACAGGAAAAAGTAGGTATACACTTTCAATATCATTTTAATGTATACATGACAATTCCAATAACACGTATACAGTTTGTATTACGTGTATATATGTTATAGAAATTGTCATGGATAGTTAAAAATGACATTGGAAGTGTAAACTTTTATTGATTTTGTTTCGTTTACATTACTGTGAAACCAATGTATACCCAGTTTTGACACAGTTTGATGGTTAGGTAATTTAGAAGAAAATATCGTACACAATTTTTTGAATGGTAGAAGTTAAGATAATTTAGAAAATGTGACAATGTTTATATATTATTGCTCGTGACTGTATGTATTATACATATAAACCTTCCTCTTGAATCACTCTATCTATTAAAAAAAACCGCATCAAAATCCGTTGCGTAGTTTTAAAGATCTAAGCATACATAGGGACAGACAGCGTGAAGCGACTTTGTTTTATACTATGTAGTGATTCTTGTAAGAATCACAGAATGAGGAATAAATAAATAAATCGTATTTTTGTTGTTTTATTTCAATATCTTTTATGTCCTTGGTTACTAAGTGCCTAAACTAGATAACGTAGTTTAGGCAGGATTTATCAATCACCACATACCTACCTACTAAACTACGTCCCCCTGGCGTGTTTATCTGTCTGCCTACGGATGTATCAACAAACAGATTTTGATGGGGTTGTCACTAGTAGGTAGACTGGTTCTTCCGGAAGGTTTAGGCATACATTCGTGTAGGTTTAGTGGAGTGTCTGGGGATTTTGACCTCAGACTTTTGTTACAGTGAATGAATTTAAATGGTCGAATGGGGGTTTTCTTTTTTATACAATATAAGTGTAAAGTTTACCCAATTTTTTTTTGTGCTTTTGATTTTTTTATTATTTAAAAAAAAATATAAAAAATTAATACTTGAGCATGTAATTTTATTTGAAATATATTTTTTTTTGTATCTATACGTTGAATAATACCTAAATAGACATAAGAGAATATTTTTTTTTAATGTTGGAGCGTATGAAGGGTCACAACGACCTCGGACAGGTAGTAAAACGTAGGGCGTTGAAGGTAATGAAAAAAAACAAAGGGTCAAAATTTACGTGAATTTAAGCTATCAAGAAAATATAAAATAAATCCTCTGTTGGCAAATAATAACAAAATTAAAATACATGACGATGTGATTCCCATTGATCCATTGCTACTGTTTCAACGTATTTGTGTTTTAAAACAAACCGATGAAGAGCTTAAAAATTATATGAATGATGAACTGGCACCATATTCGATTGCTATATTTAAAGATGGTGCTACGAAAGACAAAAAAATCAACTCTGTACGAGTTATTCCCAGAAGTTTCAATTCAGTTAAAAAGTGTAGAAAATGTTCATTATGTTATTGATGGAGGCATGTTGTTACATCGTTGTAAATGGTAATTAAATGAAACCTTTAAAATGATACGTGAGCATTATAAAAGATATTTAAAAAATAATTATAACAGCGTCACGTATGTGGTATTTGATGGGTATAAAAAAGACAATATTAAAACAGCTGAAAAAATCGTCGTGCATTGAAAAATAGATGTACACTGTACAGGTATTGAATTCAATGAAAATATGCAGTTGAAAATAGCTCAAGATAAATGTTTGTCGAATAATACAAATAAAAGCCGCTTAATAGAAATGTTAAGAATTAAATTAGCTGACAACAATATTTTTTCATGCCAAGCAGAGAGCGATGCAGACAAATTAATTGTTGATACATCAATTAATTTAAATACAAAAAATGTTGTTGTCGTGTCAGAAGATATCGACGTCCTCGTTATACTAAAAGCATTGGTGAATCAGAATCGTGAAATATATTTTCTAAAACCATCGCGAGGCAAAGTCCAACAAAAAATATTTTCTCCGAAATATTTAGAAAAATCTTATCCAAAATGTAAAGAACATATTCTTTTTTTACATGCCTTTACAGGTTGCGATACGACATCAGCATTCTTCAAAAAAGGTAAAATTAAGATTGTCAAAAACTTTGAGAAACGTAATGATTTACATGAATTAGCAAAAGTATTTAAAAATTCAAATGAAGATAGTAATAATATATTTCAAGCGGGTGCAGCATGTAGTTTGGGTTTATGTGGAGCTCCAGCAAAAGTTAAAGATTTGAACTCATTGAGGTTCGATTTCTTTGTACAGACAAAATTTATTTATTTATTTATTTATTTATTTATTTATCCTCCTACTGGAACGCCATACAGCAATTACACCAATGGAGCAAAAAACTACTTCATGTGCTGCTTCCCATCCATCAAAAAAAACAGTGTTCTTTTGTAATCATTACCTCCTACAGCTGATGCAACGTTTGAACACCTAAAAAGTGTATAGGTATTTACAAATCCAGTTATGGTTAAGAAGATATTGAAAATGTAAATATTGAAAATTGGGCCTAGAAGTATTTTAATAACATGCTTATCCCAATAACAATGAATCAATCACCATCTCCAGATAATTTATTGCAAATGTTGTTTTGTAGCTGCTAAAAGGGTTGTGGAGCTGCTTGTGGGTGTCGAAAGAGTGGCATATACTGCAGTGTAGCATGTCTACAGTGCAGCGAAAATACTTGTTTTAATACTCCACCAATCATTGAAATAAGTGAAGTTGAAGTAAATACTTAAATAGATAAAAATGTAAATTGTTTAAATAAACAAATGATTTCTTGATACATTTTTTTTCTTTCATTTATTCATGTATTTCTTTTTCCTAATTACTATCTCTATATTATGAATATATAAATTAACTTAATTTTAGTGTAGAAACATGTTCTACAGCCTAATATTATGAGGAAATTATAATTAAGGCATTATTTTTTTTAAATCGAGATCAATATTTTTTAATAGGTAAACTTTTTTTTATATATTATAAGCTAAACATTCCAGTTTGAATTATAAAATTTCATTTACTGTAACGGAAATCCGAGGTTTTCATGTTTTTAACGCCCCAGGCGCTCCACTAGTTAATGAGTTGAAGTAAAGACAGTTTTCACAGTTAATATACAGGGTTACTGGTAATTCGACGTATTCCTTGCAGGACATCATAGTAGGGTTAAAATGCCACCAAATGTTCTACCGAAGTTCAGTAGTTTTTGAGTTAGTAAGGGTTTTAGATTTTTTGTGAAAAATCCCAGATTAAATTATTTGAAGCCAATTTGAAAATTATTCACGGGGCGGTTGTACTGAAATTGGAGTTATTATCATAGTTGACGCCGTAGCAGATCGTTTTTAATAATTAAAAGTTCAAAATGACTAAAACTTTGGTGAAGATAACTAATCAAACATTTTGTTTTTTTGTAATTTTTGCTATTACTTCATACAAAATGTTGTCTTAGCACAAAAAAAATACTACACCAGGTGTACAAATTATTAGTAAAATATCCTTGTCTTATCAGCTATCCAAAAAGGTATGATTGTCAATACTTTTGCGTGTGTGACAGGGAAAGATAGAAATTTTATGGGGAGCAGGTAAAATTGCGAGACGGTCGACCTATTGTTCTAGAACAATAGGTCGACCGTCGTATTATTCGTAGTTTTGCCTGCGTTTGAATTCCAAACACTCGGCAAGCTTTATGATTGGTCACTATTGTTCCCTCGGTACGAGACAGGGTGCGACTTCACAAAATCTGGTCGTCAGCGTTAGTTAGTTACAACTCTACGTTGCGCAAGTTCGTGTTTTGTTATCTGGCTATATCCCTGACTGTTGCCCCATATCTTGCTCTTGTGTTGTGCTGTGCGTTCATAAGTGCTGACTATGGCTGCATATTCTAATCAAGAATACGCTGACATATTGTACTGTTACGGACTTTGTGACGGTAACGCTGCTGAGGCGCGAAGATCATATCAACTGCGCTTTCCAAACCGCCGACTCCCCCACGTTAGTGTCTTCGGATCGACTTATCGGCGATTATCTGAAACTGGCAGTGTTCAAAGAAGCAGGCAAATTGACACTGGTCGTTCTCGGAGATACACGGCTGAGGACGAGGAGCTGATTCTTCAACGTTTTATTGACGAGCCCAACATATCTACAAACATCGTAGCGCGTGAGCTTGGTATGTCACAGTGGAGAGTCTGGTCTGTAGTTCACTTGTCAGGCCGACATCCATACCACTACCAACCCGTGCAGTCATTAGAAGAGGGAGATCCGCAGAGACGGCTTGAATTTTGTCGTTTCATGCTAAATGCCGATGCCGAAAGTGAAAACTTTTTGAAAAACATTCTGTGGACCGATGAGTCATGTTTTGACCGTGATGGTATCACAAATTACCACAATTTACATTACTGGGCACCGAAGGGAGAAGGAAACCCTAAGAAACTGAAACCAACCGCATCGCAGCGTAAGTTCTCGCTTAATGTTTGGATGGGTATTATCGACGATAAGTTAATAGGCCCACATATTTTACCCCGAACATTAAATGGGGAACTTTATGAAGATTTCCTAAGAAATCATTTAGCAGCACTGCTCACGGATGTACCCGAAGAAAGAAGGGCAAACATGATATACCAACATGACGGATGTCCAGCCCACTTCCGCATCACAATTCGACAATTGCTGGATGAAAACTATCCAAACCGATGGATTGGGCGCGGTGGGCCGATTCCGTGGCCTGCACGAAGCCCTGATCTGACGCCGCTAGACTTTTACGTCTGGGGTCATATGAAAGACCTAGTTTATGTGACCCCCGTAAATTCAATTGAAGAACTAAGGGAGAGAATAACAGATGCGGTGGACCAGATGAGGACCACAATCACATCAACAATCACAAAAACCGAAGTGAGGAAGCGAATAAGAGCATGTATTCGAAACCGATGGCAGCACTTCGAACAAGACGTGTGAAATACATGTTATTAAAGACCACAAATTGATATTGATTAAAAATAATAATAATTTTCACGAAATTGTTTAATTTGATTTTCCGAATAAACACCTTCTTGTACTAAATCAAAAACGATTTTCATAATGCAGTCCAAGACTTTGTATTAACTTTCATACCTTTTTGGATAGCTGATAAGACAAGGATATTTCACTAATAATTTGTGAACCTGGTGTAGTATATTTTTTTGTGCTAAGACAACATTTTGTATGAAGTAATAGCAAAAATTACAAAAAAAAAAATGTTTGATTAGTGATCTTCACCAAAGTTTTAGTCATTTTGAACTTTTAATTATTAAAAACGATCCGCTACGGCGTCAACTATGATAATAACTCCAATTTCAGTACAGCCGCCCCGTGAATAATTTTCAAATTGGCTTCAAATAATTTAATCTGGGATTTTTCACAAAAAATCTAAAA
The DNA here is from genome assembly GCA_949629135.1 of Eremobia ochroleuca. Lineage (NCBI taxonomy): Eukaryota > Metazoa > Arthropoda > Insecta > Lepidoptera > Noctuidae > Eremobia > Eremobia ochroleuca. The sequence continues at coordinate 11,571,407 of OX451411.1, read as the reverse complement.
CCCTTGCTAACTCAAAAACTACTGAACTTCGGTAGAACATTTGGTGGCTTAATTTGTTGCATTTTAACCCTACTATGATGTCCTGCAAGGAATTTTTTTTTTTTTTTTTTTTTTTATTGTAATTCACAAAACTGATGTACAATCGTAAAAGCATTAAACACAGTTACAACACAATATTTGTGATTGACATCTACTAGATGTGAATCTAGCATGCATAATTTAAGTAAAACAATTAGTAATTTATATTAAAAAAAAAAACAAACAAAAATTAAACAAGACTTACAAAATGTGAACTTTTCCATAAATAATGAAAAAGTTTTGGGATAGAACAGTTAAATATAAAAATAAAAGATAACAACTTATACAAGTACGACTCTAAGTTTAGTCCTAACTGAGGCTACAGAACCAGCAAAGATATCTATTTCACCACGAATGGAGTTAGCAAGATAAAACATGCGGCAAATTGGTGAAAAACTACCCATATTAGTTCGGCTATGAGGCAGGACAAAAGTCCTTCGATTTAGTAAACGGCTACTACTACGTGGGATACTAAATTTTACTTTTTCTAACAGTTCAGGAGAATCTATCATACCATTTATTAGTTTAAATAAAAACATGAAATCTAAAGATTTCCTACGTGCGCTTAAAGATTTCATATTATAATAATTCAGCCTAGAGATATACGAGTTCAGACTACGACATTTGTTATCCAAGTAACATAGGTGATATAAAAACCTTTTTTGAACGCGCTCTATCCGATCAGAGTGCACCTGATAAAACGGGTTCCATACCGTGCTACAATACTCCAAAATACTTCGAATAACGCTGTTGTAAATGGCAATAGTTAAAGTTGGTTCTTTAAAAATCTTCATTTCCCTGACGATGAAACCTGACAGTTTAGATGCCCGACTAATCATTTGGTCGTAATGACTCCTAAAACTTAAACTACTATCTACTAAAACACCAAGGTCCCTTATAGTATCAACTTCTTGGAGCGGGCTGTTATTAATTGAGTAATAATATTGACATGTATTCCTTTTTCTGCTAAACTTAATGAAGTAACATTTGTTTTCATTTAATGACATTTTATTTTGTATGCACCAATTGTGTACGTTATTTAAATCTAACTGAAGCTGAATAATGTCGGATTCGTCATATATAGTTCTATATATTTTTAAATCATCAGCAAATAGCTTATACTCTGAATCAATTTTGTAGCCCAAATCATTTATAAAAACTAAGAAAAATAGAGGCCCCAAGTGTGACCCCTGTGGCACCCCTGACGGTATGTAACATGGTTTGGACTTAAAACCCTTGAGATACACCAGTTGCGAGCGATTTTTTAAGTACGATTCGCACCAACGAAGCAACGACCCATGAATACCCATACTTTCTAATTTTGCAATTAGTAACTCGTGATCCACCAAATCGAAGGCCTTTTTAAAGTCGGTGTATATTGAATGAACTTCTCTACCGTCATCTAATGCAGATGATATATATGAAACATATTCAACTAGATTAGATAGTGTCGACTTTTTGGGGCGAAAGCCGTGCTGGTTATCATTCAGCACATTTTTAAAGTGAGAAAACATTTTTTTCTGTACAAGCGATTCAACAATTTTGCCACAAGCGGATAGAATAGACACGGGCCTGTAGTTTGCAACATCGTCAACACTACCAGATTTAAAGATTGGCGTGATGTGCGCTATTTTCCACTGATCAGGGAATAAGCCTTGTGCCAAGGAATTGTTGAATATTGTAGTCAGTGGATCAGCCAGGTTCGCTGCACATTTTCTAAGGAAAAGAGGAGGGATTGAATCAGGCCCAGGTCCTTTATCACAATCTAGGGAAGACAAGTAATCAAAAACTTCTTTAACCTCAAGTTTGCACCGACTGAACGTGTTATTGTTACAGGGACTGGGTTCAACTGGCGTTGCAGTGTGCATGTTACTATGTAATCTATATATAGACTGAAAATTATCGGAGAATAAGTCACAAATTTCCTGGCCACCCCTGGCAAACCTAGTGTTATTACAAGTCATTTTGTTGGGAATATAACTGCTAACTGTTCGCTTATTTTTTAAGTACCTCCAGACATGCTTAGGATTGGCACGCAGATGTTCAGCTATATTCTTTTTAAAATTAGCATAACAGTCTTTTATCAACTCACTGCAACGCGTTCTTAGGCATTCAAACGTAATTTTATCTCTAGGATTCCCGTATTTTTTATATATATTGTGATATTTTGCTTTTTCTTTAATGACTTTTAGTAAAGCTCGACTATACCAGACAGGATAGCGTTCATCTCGTGGTTTTGTAATCGGAGTATGCAGTTTAATAATCGGCATAAGAATATCATAGAATTTCTGCAACATTTCGTTAGTATCAGTTGTAGAATTCCATTCATCAGACCAAGCAATTTTCGCAAGTTTAGCGTTGACCGCTTCATAATTGCAGAGATAAAAGTTCAAGTTTGGGATTTTATTTTGCACAAGAGGATTGCTATGATTGGATGTAAACGAGATCTCTAGCGCTGGGTGATGAGGATCAATTTGTATAAGTGGAATTGAGGCCTGAGAAACCAGCACTTTGTTGTTACTACTACTAAGAACTAGATCTAAAATACGATTTGAAGCGTTGCGTATCATGTTGCATTGTTGAAGGTCATTAAAGGCTAGCATATCTAAAAAAGTGTGTTCTAAATTACTACTAGACCTTTTGGGAACCAATAGACCAGAATCCGAATTATATTCCCAAGTGATACTGCTCATATTAAAATCACCGATCAGTAAGTTGATAGAATTGATTTTACTTTTTTTGTTAATTACTTCTGTAAAGTTTCGAAATAGTGCATCGATATAGTCTTGTTTGATTGGAGGTGGAATATAAACCGCACAAATATTAATACTTAAGCCACTGTCGCACTTGATTGTGATCCACAATTCTTCACAGTGGGACTCCCAATTTAATCTCCGTAAGACCTCATATTTGTCCAGAGTTGCAACAAACACCCCCCCACCATCAATTTTTGTAGTCGCGGATACCGTAGATGACCGATCGCGCCTGAACACTCTATATCGGTTATCTAAAAATTCATGATCTGACACCGTACCATTGAGCCAACTTTCAGTGCCGATAATTATGTCGTAATCAAAATTTAAAGCAGCAGTATAAAAATCCTCTGTCTTGGTTCGTAAGCCTCTTACATTTTGATAATATATTTTAAACTTGAATTTAAAATTCTTGTAACACTTTAAAGCGTGCAAAGTACGCGAATAATAAAAAAAGATATACTACAAAGATTCTACAAATTCAAAATTCTTAACTAACAGAGATTTAGTTGTTACATCTTTCCTCACAAATATGCGACCATTCCGAACCCATACAAAGTTATATTTCTTTTCCTTAGCAGCGATTCTTGTTGCTGCATGTAGTTTTTTATTAGCTAGAGTCAGATTTTCCGTCACAAAAATCGGTTGCTTTTCTCCACCAATACCAATATGGCTGCTGTTTAACTTCTCCGACTCATTCTTCTTATTAAAGTTTCTAACGGCAGCAAGTACACTATCGCGAATGCGAGGACTGGCTAACTTGACGACTATGCTACGGGGACGATTTTGGCAACTCTATGAAAAGACAGGATTTCATTGTCTTGAAGTTCATTACCCACAATTCTACCCAACTGTTTTACAACTGTTAACAGGTTTTCGGTTTTGTGTTCAGGAACGCACTGTATCTCGATATTGCTCTCACGAGCTAATTGATCAATTTGCTGTAATTTAGTCTCCAATTCTCTTACTTGAGCGCTCATCGCGGCGTTATTCTTGAGGAGTTCGGCGATACAGTTATTATTGCTGGCATTTAATTCGACTTGATCATCATAAGCGTCAGAAAGAAAAGTAACAGTCTTCTTAAACTCGTCCAAGTCTTCGTACATTGAGGAAAATCTTATGTTAGGTCATTCATTTCCTTTTGGACCGTAGCTAGAGTGTTTTCGAATTTCTTTAAAGAGATCTGTTGACTATCAAACTTTTCATTCATTTCCTGCCGTAATTTACGAATTTCTGAGAGTATTGTGTCTTGCAAGTTAACTTCTGTGCCAACGCTTGCCACTCGAGGCTTACCTGGTGGTGACTTCTCAACTGGCGTGAGTCTCTGATCAACTATTGGTTTATTTTTGCCGTTAGACTGTCCCGATATAGAGGAATGCATTGCATCCGGTTCAGCAACTGGAGCCGCTTGGTCAGTTTGTACCGTGTGACCTTTAGCACGGACTGGTGTATTAGTGTTGTCCAGTTTAGGACGGCCAGAGACGCAGATTGGACAAGTCCATTTAGTCCTAGGTGTTGACGCTTCATCGTACGTAACGCATTCCAAATGATATTGAAGGGCGCATTTGCTTAAACAGCATTTAATTCTCTTTTGTGTAACGAGAATAGTAGCATTACAGCCAGCGCAAATCATTATAGCAAAAAGAAAAAATATATAAATAAAAAAAAGAAATAACAAAAAGTGAATCTTGCACTGGGATTCGAACTCGGAAGCCCACAAGTCTCAGCCTCCGCTCTACGAACGCTGCCACGGACACTTTGAAATTGTATTTTGAAATATAAGTATTGGTACGTAACCGTGATACTGGCAATCAGAGTGAAGTAAGTAGGCCAAGTTTTTTTTTTTTTCAAAACACCCACTTTCGTAGAACTTGCAAAGTCACTTTTCTTTAAATGTTCATTCTATGCTTGTGCTATAATACAGTCACTGATCACTGTGCAAACGATATCACGTATGTCGAATACACTTAGCTTTCACTTCCACACAGTGTTTATATCGTAAGTAAAGTTATTACAATATTAATACTTAATTATTTACGGAACGACAAAATGAAGTGTTTACTAATTGACTACCCCCAAGATTTTTTCAGGAATACGTCGAGTTACCAGTAACCCTGTATAAATAAGTGGTTGAAATGATGAACCTATGTGAAAATAGGGATTAATATTAACAGACATCCAAACAATTATAGATTTGTGTATTTGAGATACCTAGATATACAATTCCGCTAGGTAAGATACATTAGGGGAACAGAGGGTAATGGGAGCCAGGGGGTAATGGGAGCGGTGCGACTAGAGACAAAACTACAGCTCGTATTCACTCGGCTGCCACTCGGGCGCCTTCGGAACGCTGCGATCGTGTTTCCCTGCGGCGCTAGACTGGCCAGTGCCACGTGTTGTGTGACCACGGACGCTTGTCGATTTTTTGGTCCGCGCTTATAATAACTACGAAATTTCATCGGCCAGGTATGTGTGAAGTTATACGTTTATTACAATCAAACCTCTTTTATCTTATAGCTAATGTTATCAAATTTGAGTATAATTATGTGCGTATAATTTCGTTACAAGCTAGATTCAGTATATCATTTTATTTAATTTCAAAATGGTGGTAGTCGGGTAATCAGAGCTTATTAGGCTCTGATTACCCTTTGTAGCTCCAATTGCCCCATATACTTTTTAGTGTAACGAGAATGCTGTATTTTTCATCTCTTTTGTTGTGAACGCTGTGCACGTCTGTAATTGACGTAAACACTAGTCCATGTCTCTATTCTCTGTTATTTGTAAATGTTTGTGTTTATGTTGTTGATGTGCCTTAATAATAAATAAATAAATATGTTTTTTTTTTTTTTCAGATGCTAAAATGCCAAGAAAAAGGGAACGCACCACTACGAAAGCGTCTTGGACCATTGAAACCTTAGAAAATGCTGTCAAAAAACTTCGGTGTGGCGATACATCAGTTTATAAGGTATCAAAAGAGACTGGAATACCCTACAGCACCTTGAAAAAGAGATTCAGATTAGCTAAATCCAACGATACAAGCTACAAATGTCCTCCAAAACTAGGAAGGCCCTCTGTGTTCACTGAGGAACAAGAAGCCATTCTGGCTGATCATCTACATAAAATGTCAAATAAATTTCACGGACTGACGAGGGCTCAGTTTTGTACGTTGTGTTACGCCATGGCTGAAAAATTTGGTGTCGCAGATCGATTTAATGAAGCCAAGAAGTCTGCGGGCAGAGACTTTCTAACTGGCTTTTTCCGACGACATCCTGATTTAAGTATTAGAAAGCCAGAAGCGACAAGCATCAATAGGATACTTGGATTCAATAAAGCCGAAGTGGATCGATTCTTTGAAAATCTCGAAAATGTCATGACAAAATATCACTTTCCGCCGTCTCATATTTACAATGTGGATGTGACTGGCGTAACGACGGTCCAGGAAACAGAAAAAATTATAGCGCCTAAGGGACAAAAACGTATAGGAACAGTCACATCATGGGAAAGAGGTAAAAACGTTACGGCTATCTGTGCTATAAGTGCTTCAGGGTCCTTCATTCCCCCTCTTTTATTTTCCCTCGACAGCGTCACTCACCGCAGCTAGAAAAAGATGGCCCACCAGGAGCTGTTTACACATGTTCTCATAATGGTTGGACGAATGAAAGCATATACATGCAAGGGCGTCAGAAGGGGCCTCATAGCGGTCTTAACTGTCGCTATCCATCTTGGGCGTTGTAACGGTCGGAATTTAAAAATAAAAGCACACGTGTACTGTTCAGTGTCTTATTATTTGATTTTTTCACAATTTTACACAAAATCACACACAATTAACAGGATGAAACTAGATTGCGAGCCAATAGGTTAGCACGTGTCCACTTCGTTCGGCAGCTGTCAGTGGAATGACCGCCGCCATTACTCGTCGTGACACTTACTACTCTATTCGGGGTTACCCGCTCATAATTTTTATACTATCGATAAACTAATCGATTAAAACTAAATCAACATTGAAAAATCGAGTTATGATTAACAATAAATCGTAAAGAAATAATTGAGTACTTTATAATTAAAACTAATCCATAATCAGCGCGCCGTCATACATTAAATGGCTGCGACATTTCATTGAGTACTCAAAACCCACTGCTGAAGCACCTGTTCTACTGGTTATGGACAACCACAACAGCCATTGTACTTTAGAAGCTTGGGAAGTGGCTAAAGCTAACCATGTTGTAATGCAATCTATCCCACCACATTCATCGCATCGGTTGCAGCCTCTGGATGTGACTTTTTTTGGGCCATTCAAGAGAGCCTACAACAAGGAATGCGACATGTATATGAAATCCAGGAATATGGTAAAAATTACACCCTACGATATTGCAGGATTGTTCAACAAAGCTTATGCCAGAGTAGCAAGCTTAGACAAAGGGATCTCTGGCTTCAAAGCCACGGGAATTTTTCCCATGAATCCTGCTGTATTTTCAGAAGACGATTTTGTTGCTGTGGATGAAGATCAGAGCCAAGTTAATGAGCAAGCAACTTCAGCTGCTGTTGCTCAGTCTCAGAGACCAGTTTCTCAATGGCTAGCTACTGGCAACTCTGACCCACTTCCGTCTACATCTCGTGATATTGGCAACTTTGAACCACTTCCGTCTACATCTCGTGGTACTGGCCACTTTGAACCACTTCCATCTACATCTCGTGGTATTCAACAGGAGCTGGAAATGGATAGCTCTGTCCTGATCCAATTCACGCCAAATGTTGAACAAGAGCAGTTACCTGATATTGACCATGCTGTAAGTCCATCTAAATTAAGTGAGCTACAAGAGGAGGCATCTACAGCAAATAGTACACCAAACTTATCGCCAAACACAATCCCTTTTATGTTGAATGATAAAACAGTCCCGGAGCCAGCTACTGCCAATCCTTCCACGACTTCGTCCACAACAAACGACGTTCAAGAACAGTCACTCTGTAAAGACCCAACCATATCAAATGATTTTGCGAATGTTCTAGCAGTTGTGAGTCCACTACCTAACATATCTAACAAAAATAAGACTTCGCGACAAAAACAACATTCAGTAATTATATCTAGTACGCCAACGAAAGCAGTATTTGAAGAGAAGCAGAAGCAACGTTTAGAGAAAAAATGTAAAACTAAAACCGCAGGAAAAGGAAAAAAACGAAAGAAGGCAACCAACAAAAAAGAAAAAGTAAAAAGAGTAAAAAAGAAACTTTTTGAGGATGAAACTGACACGTCTGAAGAAGAAGACGTTGAGAATCTTTGCGACGACGAGTCAGAATATTCAGAAGAAGAGACATTGTGTGCTATTTGCTGTGACACAGGAAAAAATAACGAAATGTGGTACCGTTGCAGAGGTTGCGGTAAATGGGCACATAAAGAATGTTCTGGTTCTGAGAACCCGGTTGATTATATTTGCGTTTTTTGCTTGGATCCTTAATTATTATACGATTACGTTTGTATTAAAATTTATATGATTAAGTGAGATTTCAGACTGACAGAAATTTTTGAGGCTGATTTAATAATAAAGTAGCTCCCATTACACATATGGTAATTTATAGGCTCTCATTTCCCGCAAAGTCGGGTAATGAGAGCGATTCTGTTTTTTTTCTTTAAAGTTTATCTGTGGCCAAATGCCTAATAATGTAACGTTAACGCTGTGATTAAATGATAGTCATATGAATAAGGATTTAGTTTCTATAAAAAGTTCCTAAAGTATCCATAAATTTGCCTTTTATTGAACTTTTTCCTTAGTAGGCTCCAATTCCCCCCTTTTCCCCTATTATGTATCCACCCGGGCGGGAGTGATTTTTGCGTGGATTGTAGAAAGCTCGTAATTACCTCTTTGTAGATATATACTCACGTACCCGGTACCACCGTGCGAAATCGGGATGTGTCGCTAGTCAAAAATATCGTAAAACATTGCAGAAATATTCAAACGCCTAGGTAAAAGTTCATATCAATATGTCATTTGTTTGCAGTTTTTTATACCTATTGACGTAGGAGTTACACGATTTTATTTTCAGGATTGTAAAGATATGAAAAGTTCTTGAAACTTTTTTCACATGAAATACTAATATTCAGCTATTCAGAATTACATATTGCAAAGTTCCATGTTTATACTCGTAGGTACATTGCTGGGGCAGTCGTCCATACTTCCATTTAGCCATCTAAATATAAGATAGTATAAGATATTGTTTCGATGGTAACCATAGAAACAATATCTTATAGACCAATCCTTAATAATTTTCAGCTTCTGGTTAAAATTCTTAACGGTCTAATAACCGTAAACGGAAGTGAAATTATTTTTTCATTATAAACTTTATTCCAGAACTTTCGTTTTCACTCGATCCACATTTAATCTGTGGGTGACGTTTAAGATTTAGTTTGACATAATGTTGCTGGAGCTGCATTCTCGATTTGCTTAAAAGAAATGGGAATATTACCCCACTCAAGGCAAATTACTATAGTCTTGGAAGAAGAATTAACGAGTTTGTTAGCCTGGATCTTGAAAATTCTTAGTGTTTCAGAAGTTAAACGCCATCGTGGACAGTTGTCAGTGATTTTAAAGAATTCAATATTTTGTTGTAACAATTCCATCTACCGAAATCCTTTAAGTTTTACCTGAAGCAGGGGAGATTTTCTAGCTGCTCCGTCTGCATCCGGTTTGTTAACCTTGACAGGATGAACAAGGTGACACGGCGTCCATTCGCACGAAATACGCTTGAGAGCTGACTAACATATTTTATTTACTGTTTTCAAAGGTAATGATTGTGATGTATTAGTGTTGGGAAGTGATCGGTGACCCCTTGCCCGGTCGTTAAAGGAATATTGTAGTGATCCCTCGATATTTATTACAGGATTCCAAATTGCGCATAGTCGGATCTGAGTTCAGACGACCCACCGAACGGATCTTGCCATCAAGTTTGTTCCACCTTAAACTACCGTGAGTATTGGACCCGCTGACTTTTTTATCGTAGATATGCCGTGGAAAATTCCTCAGTGTTGACCACGGTATTACCTTATAGTTCAGGGGTCCTGCGTATGGAGTTGATAGACGCCACGTGGGTAATCCTACTCCTTGTTGTCCCACCGCGTAGGGAAAGGCAATCAGAAGTCGTAGCTCATTATATGATATTTGCAAAAGGCCCTGTTAACGGGCTACTGTTTTAGCCTTTAGATTTCCTAGCTCGGGCACTTCTATTCATCCGGAAGGAAAGTAAATTAGTTTCCGCTTATATCTTAGGGTCTCGTATTGTCAATTCCAGGAGAGGCACCTCGAAAGATTCGTCTCGCCGCCTGGATCCAGAGGAGCATCTGGGGCCTGGACGTGAGACCCGTTCCTCGACCTGAGGAGACGGCAGTGCGGTTGGCAGAGTCCGTCTAGCGATAGTGCAGGCGGGACTGTTTTTTTTTTAATTATAAACTTGACCGTTAATTGTATTTACCTACGGTTCATATACGAACCGCTTTACTTGTTCGGGTTTCAAAATTGGAAGCCGATCTTCAACTCAATTTAAATAAAGGAGGTTCGACACTTACGCTTATCTGGAATAGTATTGAAAATCTTCGTCAGCCCGGGATCCGGGACTCTTCCAAGTCCCTGGCGCCCATTTAGACTAAGATTAAAACAATAACACTGGAAGGTTTTGCCTTGATATTATCATTCGTACACAACTTTTAATTTAGACCTTTTATAAGGAACAGTACCGGTTTGTCTCCAACCCCCCACGACCGTTAGTGATACCGCTGAAGTTAAAGCTGGCTGGCAATAAACAAATTAGGGTTTTGTAAAACCTAATTAAAATAAATATTTGTTGACCGTTTGTTGTTTACTTTATTTCAATACCAACCCACCTTACATAGGGCTTTTGATCTTTCCACACTAGAGGGACAAAATCTTATATGTAACACCCTATTCTGAGCACTCAGATTCTAACAGTGAAGAAGAACCAAGGGGAGTTAAGGGAAGAAAAAGGTGTCAGGTTAACAAAGCAACATGGAATGAATACAAAAACAAGCTTAATCGGGCAAAAGGGAGGCAGTATACTGGGCGTAAAAAGTTGAAGGGAAATGGGAAAAAACGCAAAAGAATGAACGAGTGCTTAAACCTCGATGTAAATGTAAGACAAATGATAAACCTCTTTTAAAATGCTATGAAATTACAGAAGATGATAGAAGAGAAATATCTGAAAAGTTTTGGGGGACGACTTGGGGAGAAAAGAAGGTTTTTGTGAATAGTCTTGTACAAGAGATGCCTACAAAACGACCAAGAGATAGAAAAGACCCATCTATTACAAAAAGAAAAAGTTCAATGATTTATAACTTGCATTTGAATGACGAACGTCGTGTGAGTCTGCAAAACGATGTTTCGAAACACTTTGTGTATCACTAAAATGACCACCTGGAACTGGAAAAAAGTTAAAGAAAATACCTCTCACAATGAAAAGCAAATGTATCTGCCAGAGTAAACCCCGACGAAGCAGAGGTAGAATAAGTAAAAGAGTTTTTGAATAATATACCGAAAATGGAATCTCACTATTGCCGCAAAACTACATCGAAGCTTTACTTGTTACCAGAATGGACATCAAAAAGAGCCCTGTATAAATTCTACGTAAACGACTGGTGTTTCTCGCGGAATAATAAACCTCTGTCAATAGCAAAATTCAGCAACACTTTAGAAATTGAAAATATATCACTGTTTAAGCCGAAAAAAGATGAGTGCGAAAAATGCCTATCCCATAAACTCGGAAATATACTTGATACAGAACATAAGGAGCACATATAAAGAAAAAATGAAGCCCGAAACGAAAAAGAAAACGATAAAAGTCGGAAGAGCTCGTATTTACGATGGACACACAAGCTGTGTTACTAACACCTAAATCTAATGTTTCCTCTCTGTACTATAAAACCAAGCTATGCACACATAATTTCTGTTTATTTAATTTGAGAAACAAAGATGAATTTTGCTATCTATGGAACGAAACTGAAGGTGGGCTATCGTCTGACAACTATGCGACCATAATAGTCAAGTTTATTACTGACAAACTTCTGCCGAACATTCACAGAGAACGAGAAAAGGATATTAAAATTGTATTATACAGCGATGGATCATCATCTGCCTAGCCTTTTCCCAACTATGTTGGGGTCGGCTTCCAGTCTAACCGGATGCAGCTGAATACCAGTATTTTACATGGAGTGACTGCCTATCTGACCTCCACAACCCAAAATTACTGGGTAATACAATACCCCTAAGTATAACTGGTTGTCAGACTTTCAGGCTTCTGACTACGCGTAACGACTGACAAATATCCACGAATGACAGCCGGGACCAACGGCTTAACGTGCTTTCCGAGGCACGGAGGAGTCTCGGTATGTTAAGATGGTCACCCATCCACAGAACAACCGCGGCAAGCGCAGATTAACCTGATCGATCAACCTGTGCGACTGTTATTACTTAGCCACGGGCCCCTCTATACAGCGATGGATGTACAGCACAAAATAGAAACGTGGTATTGGCAAATGCTTTACTCTGTGTGACAACGACGAACAATATTATAATTGAGCAAAATTATTTGGAAGTTGGCCACACCCAGATGGAGGCTGACTCCATGCATGCCACCATAGAGAGGAAGCTGAAAAATAAAGTTATTCATGTACCAGCTGAATATGTAGGAGTTTGTCTAGCTTCCGCCCGAGGCTTCGCCCGCGTGAAGACTGCTTGGAAATATTTAGAGGACCACTTCTATTTATACGGGATGAAATTGAAAACATGCGACAAATCGAAATGAGAGATTGTACTCATCATTGTGAACAACTTTTACTATGAGATAAAACCTAAAATCGCGAAAAAAATCAGCTGTTCCCTACATTTATGTTCGCGTAACTCGTCAAAATGTAGGGAACAGCTGATTTTTTTTTCGCAATTTCAGGTTTGGTCTCATAGTAAAAGTTGTTCATAATGATGAGTACAATCTCCCATTTCGATTTGTCGCATGTTTTCAATTTCACCCTGTATATAACTTAGCCCTACAAACAGCTTCTTACCCTGCTGAGTGGAAAATTTCACGGGTTACTCCTGTGCTCAAGAGTGGCGCCAGGTCAAAAGTGGACAACTACAGGCCTATTGTGGTTCTGTTAGTCTTCGGCAAGGTCTTTGAGTCGATACTTAATCAGTACATCACTAGGCAGATCAAGACCCAACTAGCAGAGTGTCAACATGGTTTTAGGGTTGGTAAATCCACTGTGACAAACCACATAGACTTTACTTTGTAGACTTTACTGTCACAGAGATGGATAAAAATAAGCAAGTTGACGTGGCTTATTTTGACTTTAAGAAGGCGTCCGATCGTGTCCAAAATGACGTCCTACTTAAAAAATTATCCGCAATGGGTTTTACCCCGAAATTGCTTAAACTCGAGTTATTTCACTGATCGTTTTCAGTATGTCCAAATCTCTGGACACAAATCTGCCCCATATTTAACTTGCTCTGGTGTAAGCCAGGGTAGCACCCTGGGGCCTACGCAATTTATTGTAATGGCTAACGACCTGCCGAAGGTCGTCAAGACGGCACGATGACTCATGTTTGCGGATGATCTGAAGTTATTCTTGGGTATTAATAGCGAGTATGACTGTGAGGCACTGCAGAGGGACATAGATATGGTGGTAAAATGGAGTGAAGCCAATCACTTAGAATTTAACACTTCTAAGTGCAAAACTATTTCGTTTACCCGTTCTCGTGCGCCCATTCAACATAAATACCACATAAATATCGGGGGTCCTTCTGGAGCGGGTCAGCGAAATAAATGATCTTGGTCTGACCTTAGACACGAATATGACCTTTAATCAACACATTAATAATATCTGTGGCAAAGCCTTTCAATCACTTGGTTTTGTTATGCGACAGGCTAGTAAGTAGGTTTGAAGACAGAAATGTTATTCTTACTCTTTATTATTCCTTTGTAGGTACGTAGCAAACTCGAATACAATGCGCTGGTATGGGATCCACACGAGCAAAAATACAAACTCATGATAGAACGGGTCCAACGAAAATTTGCTCGCTATCTATATAAAAAAAACATATGGGTATTATACCTATTTGTATCCGTCTCTGTTTGTAGCAGGAATGGTGGGAGTCAGCACGTTGGAATTGAGACGTAAATGTGCGCTGTTGATGCACTACTACTTATTACTCAATAATAAGATCGATGACGCGACTACACTAGCTCGCTGTTCATTGTTTGTTCCAGACCGGCTGCGGCGGTCGCGCGCCTGTGCCTCGCGGTGCCTGTTCGCGGCGCCGCCAGTGCGGACTCATACTGCTCCTTATGCTCCCACAACCCAGGCGATCAATCTGCTGAATGCCCTGATTGCCCAGCAGCCTGAAGTTGACATATTTATGTGGAACAGTAAATCTATGTTTAATGTTTGTATGAAGTTTCTTAGTTAAATGTTATGTTGTTGGCTTGCTGCGCGCTTTGGTGTTTACTGTAAGTGCAGCAATCAATATAAAAATACATAAATAAATAAGTCCTTTTCCTAATTTTTTTTTGTTTTGCTGTGCCCGACAAGGTCCACGATTGTTACAACAAATGTTACCTACCACCTAAGCATTATACATTGTGGAATGCAATACATGATTGAGTATTGAGTATTGAACATCCTGGCACGCCTATGAATATTCGCTCAAGCATGTCAAACGCATCTCCCGCAGACTTTTTTCAACTATTGGTTCCTGACAGTCTTCTTCAAGAAATTGCGAATCGAACTAACCATTTTGCTATGGACAAAATTGCCACATCAGAAGAAGCTTCACGGATCGCACGGCTTCGCAAATGGGTTCCTGCCGATCTTGGGGAAATTAAACAGTTTTTTTCTTTAATCCTATTTATGGGCATAACAAAGCTTCCTAGGTTGGCGGATTATTGATCCACGAATGACATCGTAGGTCATCCTTTTCCACGCACAATAATGCCACGTAATCGCTTCGAGTTAATATTGCAAATGCTTCATTTTTCGGAAGACGATGAAAAGAACAAAAAGGACCGCCTCCATCGTATTCGTTATCTTTTGCAAATATTAAATGAACAATTTCAGAAGCATTACACACCCAGCGAAGACTTATGCATGGGTGAAAGCGTTGTCCCGTTTCGAGGCAGAATTGTACGAGGGCTGCCTTTTAGGTTGTGTCGTTTGAAATAAGTATAGACGATCTAATAGATTATTACCATTTATTGTTTTTCTAAATACCAGCGTTCTACAGTCCTAAGACATGGTGCTGCATCACTAAACACAGAAGTGATCTCCTCAAAGCACTGAAGTCGCGTTAATCCCCTTTGAAAGTTGTAGAAAATTATCGCACGCATATTTTCCTTTGAGATTTCCATTTTTACAAACGACTCGTCACCTTTGAATAGACGCTACAATAAAACTATTCGACCGATCAAAAAACTTTCTTTTGTTTTCGAATTCTAAATTCAAAAAGATGAAAAAGCCATGTTTTTTTTTTTTTAATAATTGCGGGAGGTTTGCAAACGACACGACTAAAAAGGCAGCCCTCGTATTTCGTCAATATACAACGTGTCCCAGAAATCAACGTCAAGCCGAAAACGGGCAATAGGCCAAGTCGTGACAGCTATTAGAAAAATATAAAAAAAAATCTTGGTCATGTACTTTTCGAATTATAAGCATTCAAAAATAAATCTCAAAAAGTGACACCCTGTGATGATTTTTCAAGTCCTGTGACTACATTATTAACATTTCGGTAGTTTTTTTCTCTGTGATCTAACCATGAATAACCCTTCTGTAAATTACAGTTAAAAGTTAAAACGTAACTGCCTCAGTTTTAAATTAAATGTTAGATTTTTGCCCAATATTGAATTCAAAATAATGACATCACCCAACTTTAACCGACTGTACTGAAAAAAAAATCTACTACACTATTTTGGCAAGTAACTTTAAAAGATGGCGCGTTTAGTCAGGATTCCAAAATGGTATAACACATACTAATTGCTACTTCTTAATTGAGGAAAAAAAGTACATTGTTGGTTTTAGGTGCATTTGAAATAAAATTCAGTCGTTGGATTTCTTTTATTATAATTTTTATTAAATCAGATTTACGAAGTTTTATAACAAATGTTCAAACTGTTTTCCTTCAGCTGCAATGCAAGTTCTACATCTCTTTAAAAATGATCGCGTAATAAGACGGGCGTATCTTCTTGAGTTGATGTATTCAGCGGCTTCTGCAATTCTTTGGCGCAGCTCGTCTAAATCTTGAATTGGTTTAGAGTACACTTTATCCTTTATCGTACCCCAGTAAAAAAAATCTATGGGGTTTAAATCGGGTGAACGGGCAGGCCACGAAATTGTACCACCCCGCCCAATCCACCTATCGGGGTATTCTCGATTGAGAAACTCTCGTACAGTGAGAGCATAATGCGCTGGGCAGCCATCTTGTTGATACCACATGCTGCCGTAAATGTTCAGTGGCACTTCTTCCAATAATTCTGGTAATTGGTTCTGTAAGAAGTTCAAATAACCCTGGGCATTTAAATTCTCCGGCAGCTCGATTGGACCAATAACTTTACCATTCAAAATTCCCGTCCACATATTTACTTTAAACTGGTACTGAGATCTATCTTCCCGCATCAAATTTGGATTTTCCACGTGCCATTCGTGCAAATTGTGGAGGTTCATGTAACCGTCCTTTTTAAATGTTGATTCATCGGACCATAGAATTTTTTCAAAGAATCGCGGGTCCTCTCGGTGCCTCTGCAACATCGTTCGACAAAATCGTACTCTCTCTGGGTAGTCTCGGGGTAGCAGACTTTGTACTCGTCGTACATGGTATGGGTGAAACTCGTTCTTTTTTAAAATACGATGTGCAGTACTTTTGGGGACTTCTATGCTTCTGTTCAATTCCACGTACTGAGATACTTCTGTCTTCTTCAACTGCTTGCAAGACTTCGGCTTCGTAGGGCATAACGGGTCTTCCCTCGCTAACCATTTGGCTAGGAAATCGACCCTCTGATAATGACCGATGCACATTAATAAATACTCGATGATCGGGATGACGCTTAGCATTCGGGTATCTCTCACAATACACTCTTGCTGCGGCATTGGCGTTGCATAAGCATTCTCCATAAATGAGATGCATGTTGGCGTATTCCTGTGCGGTGTATCGAGATGGCATGATAAAACACTACACAAACACGGGGTTGCGATTAAAACAAGTCCGGGGTTGTCAGAAACGGTGCAGATAAATCCAAATTACAATGCAAATCAAGTCCAATAAACAAAGCCACAGTTGTAAGTACGAAGTCAATACGAATACAAAAAGATGTGCAGTCAACGAAAGAGCGTAACGTACTGCAGTATTGCACAATTTGCCGACGCATCCCTGTTTAGCCAGAGTAGCGTCTCTATCTGTTTCACTCACACATATGAAATGATGTGTCAATCCGTCTCCCTCTTAGTTAGATAAAAGTAGCGTCACTATCTATCTCGCTCCCACTTGTCAAAGTAGCGTCACCTCACATTAGCTAAAATGAATCTTTCTCGCTCACACTAGTCAAAATAACGTCACTCTTCGTCTCAATCGAACTTTTATGAAATACGGCTTCATAAAAAAAAAATGTTTTTTCTCAATTAAGAAGTAGCAATTAGTATGTGTTATACCATTTTGGAATCCTGACTAAACGCGCCATCTTTTAAAGTTACTTGCCAAAATAGTGTAGTAGATTTTTTTTTCAGTACAGTCGGTTAAAGTTGGGTGATGTCATTATTTTGAATTCAATATTGGGCAAAAATCTAACATTTAATTTAGAACTGAGGCAGTTACGTTTTACTTTTAACTGTAATTTACAGAAGGGTTATTCATGGTTACATCACAGAGAAAAAAACTACCGAAATGTTAATAATGTAGTCACAGGACTTGAAAAACCATCACAGGGTGTCACTTTTTGAGATTTATTTTTGAACGCTTATAATTCGAAAAGTACATGACCAAGATTTTTTTTTATATTTTTCTAATAGCTGTCACGACTTGGCCTATTGCCCGTTTTCGGCTTGACGTTGATTTCTGGGACACGTTGTATAATAAACAAAAACGCCACAAATATGGCATTAAAGAATTTAAATTGTGTTGCATTCCTGGATACACTTATAAAGTAAACGTATACGCAGGAAAAAACGACGAAACTACAAATACTACTCCGTATAATGTTGTCATGGATTTGCTAAGTGGCCTTTTAAATAAAGGTCACACTTTACACTGGTAACTGGTATACAAGTATCGAATTACCCAGGGCTCTGCTAGATAATGAAACCCATTTGGTGGGAACAATTCGAGAGAACCGGAGACACTTGCCCAAAAAAATTATAAGTACAAAACTGAAGACGGGAGAATTCATTGACCGAGAAAATAACGATGGAATTACTGCAATGAAATGGTTTTGTCAACCAAACACTCGGACCGGTTTGTGAACCAATGTGTATTATCTATGTTGTGAACATAAAGAAGCGTCAGGGCAATGTGGTAATAAAACCACAGATCATAAGGGATTATAACGCAGGCAAAGGCGCAGTCGATTTGTCTGATCAGATGGCAGCATATTCGTCCCCATTGAGAAAAATCTGTATTATAATAATTTTTTTTATTTATTTATTTGGGACAAACAAACAGTAACACATTATATCTGCGCAAATAATATAAACAAAGATATTATATAAATGTGAAACTCACACCGTTATCCACAGTATATACAATTCATAAACATTTATGTTCGTACGAGTCGCCAAAATGTAGGGAACAGCTGATTTTTTTTTCGCGATTTCAGTTTTGGTCCCATAGTAAAAGTTGTTCATAATGATGAGTACAATGACCTCTTAAGAGGTTGTTGGTGTTTTACAAATAACCCTGTACTGTAATATGCTCTTTCAGTTAGTAAACTCTTCAATTTACTTTTAAGAGCCGATATATTTAATGTTTTCCATGATTTGGGCAATTTATTAAAAACGGTCGGAGCCATGCAACAGATGCTCTTACGCATAAGAGTTGCTTTATCACGTCTGTTCCTAGGGACAGCATCAGACAGACGCTGAAATAAACGAGGATTGGATTTAATGAACGGGTTACGCGTTCAACGAATACAGACCCTGCCTCAAGAGTTGCTAATAATCTTATCTATTTGGCTGAGAATTTAATATTTAAGTATCTTTATATATCTAAGTATCTTGTAAGTAGAGTATGCGTACACGATAACTTGAAACCTGAGTGCGAGACCTCGCTGCATAAAAAATAAAATATTATTTAATACAATCGAACTTCAGGTCTTAACTCATCGTAGACGCGTAAGATAACATATCTCTCTACCAGTGTTGGGCACAATTGAATTAATTTTTTAATTGTAGAGGCCAACAATTACAATTTTTATTTCAACTAAATTAATTGCAATTAAATTAGTTCAATTATTTTTTAATTGTGAAATGCAATTAAAATCAATTGCAATTAAATCTGTTAATTGTGGTTTACAATTAATTCAATTGCAATTAAAGTTTTATTTACAATTAAATTAATTGTTTTAAACAATTAATATTTAATTTAATTACATATTTGATTAATGTAAATATGGCAGGAGTAGTGTTGTAAAAATACCGTATAATACCAAAAGATTAAACAGGTATTTTATTATAACTTACGGTATTATTGGTATCTTATGTATTTTATATTTAAATTCACTTTTTAAGATCCTGCATTATTACGAAGAGTTCTAGTTTAATAAATAAAATATTATTTTAAGTGTCGATTGTATTCTATATTTTAGAATGACTAATTTTAATTTAATGATTACTTAGTAATTAAACTTCACAAATATTAATACAGTAGGTATTATATTTCCGTCTATTTTCATCATCATCATCGTCATCGTGATCGTCATCGTGATCGTGATCGTGATCGTGATCGTCATCGTGATCGTCATCGTGATCGTCATCGTGATCGTCATCGTGATCGTCATCGTGATCGTCATCGTGATCGTCATCTTCATCGTCATCATCGTCATCATCGTCATCGTTATCATCGTCATCGTCATCTTCATCGTCATCGTCATCGTCATCGTCATCGTGATCTTCATCGTGATCGTCATCGTGATCGTCATCATGATCGTCATCGTGATCGTCATCGTCATTTAAATCGTCGTCGTCATCGTCATCGGCATCGTCATCAATCATCAATCCTGAATTATTCTAGTTAGGTACCTGTGCTACACTTTTACGTAATGTTCTGGCTTAAATCTAGGCTTTACATACCTTTGAGAATATTAAGGAATATTAAGGCTCTTGTATTGTTTGCATTATGTTTTTCAGTTAATGACATTTATTAATTGTTAACTGTAATTGTAAACGTGTATCAAACAATTAACAATTAATAAATTGTAATTACAAATTTTTACAAGCACAATTAATTTAATTGTAATTGCAAAGTTTTACAAGCACAATTAATTAATTGTTAATTGCGATATGTTACAATTACAATTAATTATTTTAATTGTTAGTTGCAACTAAATTTGGCGATTTAATTGTTAGTTGTTAATTGCTTTCACAATTAGTTTTTGCCCCACTCTGCTCTCTACCTACTTAGTTAATAATTTTTTATGGAATGTGACAACTAACACCCATTGTTTTGTTTTCAGCTTCCTATGGAATATGTGTTGTATGCTTGTTATGTATTGATACAAAATGCTGATGTAAACACACCTAGGACATTAGGTCATACTAATGTATGTGCTGGTTGTGGCTGTTCTTTGAATGAAGCTAGACTTCACTTTCTTGAAGAAAATGGACCACTTTATGAATATTTTCCGTGGATTAGATCAATACAGGTATCCCTATTATTACTTATATTGAATATGGTTAATGACACATACCATATTAGAAAATAATTCTTATAACTACCTATATCAGTGGAATAGTTTTTAAAATGAAATCATTTGATCCATTTTTTAAACATACCTTAGATAAACGTCAAAACTCCCTTGGTTTGGGGTTTTTTTGTTACTCAACTTAGTTATTTAAGGGATTGTGTATTTTATCATTTTCTTAAATTGCTTTATTTAACAATGATAATTATTTTCAGAATGGAAGAGATAGCTATGCATTTTGTCATAATTGTTGGCGGCGAGCTAGCCGACAAGCTGCACAAGATTCTCAACGTGAAATGGCTATACCACAGTTGCCATCTGAACCTGCCCCTGCCCCTCCACCTGCACCTGCCTCTCTGCCAGATCAAAGATCCATTGAATCGGCCCCTATCTATTTACCTCATTACAAGAGAGCTGCTAGTACATCACGACACTGCATTTATGCTGACCGTGGTAATGCATACATGCATTTAATACCAACATTTATTAAAAAAATGTTAATTACAGAATACAACTTTTATGTGCCCCGGGTTTGCACGTGTTTGCCAACACCATCTCTTTTCAAATATTTGGCATGAATTACCAGAACAATCATCTACAATAAAGTTTTACTATCAATCAATTAGAAGATTTAATTGATATTACAAAACGAAACACTGTCACATTTGATTTTGAACGTGTAGAAGAAATTCCCAACCACATATGTCGTTATTGGACTGGTCTTGAAGTGACCGAATTTGTTATTTTATTTAATGAGTTACCTTTATTTAATCAGGTACCCCATCACCAAAAACTGCTTTGGCTATATTTTGAATTAAAATGAGGACAGGGGACAGTAACAAGAGGTTGTCTTCTTTATTTAATATACCTCGGTCAACAATGGTGAGGCACATGAACATTGTACGTTCATGTTTTATGGATCATTTTGTGCCATTGCATATTGGGTTGCAACATATTACTAGACAAGATATCATAAGAAGAAATCTTAGTATTCCAAATGCTTTTTATGGCAATCCAAATGACTCAAATCAAATAAGACCTGCAATCACAATATGTGATGGCACTTACATATATATTGAAAAGAGTTCCAATTATTTTTACTAAAAGGAAACATAGTTTACATAAATATTTGAACAAGGTTAAACCATTTCTTTGTGTGTGTACAGACGGGCATATTATTGATGTGATAGGTCCATATGCTGCCACTCAGACGGATGACGAAATTATGAAAGATTTATTTAGTGATGAAAATGGGCCCATGCGAACGTTTTACAGAGCGGGAGATGTATTTATACTCGACCGAGGGTTCAGAGATGCAATCCCACTGTTGAAGGCCTGCAATTATAATGTGCAGAAGCATGAGTCATTAAATGAGGGAAAACACCAGTTAACAACTATTCAAGCGAATAAAAGTCGTTTAGTAACTTTATGTCGATGGGTTGTCGTAGTAGTTAACGGGCGTTTTAAAATAGATTTCAAATTATTTCGCCAGTAGTTTTTTAATAGAGCTCACGCGCATTTAATGGATGATTTTAAAATTGCAGCTGCACTAATTAATAGATTTCATCCTACAATTCAAGATCAATTCAAGATCGGCCAGATGCTTCTCTCATAATAGAAAGGGCCAGGAGGTATCAACATACTCCGAATTACTTGGCAGAATTTGTAAGAAATTATAATTTAAATAGGCGATCAGTCAGCATGCATCAGCTGCAAAAAGTTGTTCTACGGGAGGTCCTTAAGGTCAACCCCTGCAGAGTTATAATTTATTTTGTGTTTTTATGAGAAAATTGACTTTTTTTAACTAATTCTTATTGAAATTCGAAAAAATCTACATCCTGTATCTTTTTTATAATTTTCACTAGATTGGTACTGATGAGTCCTTGCGTTAGACATGCTATTTATGGTTGTTTATTGGGTGTGTTGAAGATAATATTAAGTTTTAAGCAAACCAACTGAAAAGTATAATAAGTATATAAAAATGGGGAACTAATTTTTTGAGCTGTTATTTAAATATTCGAGATGTTATTATGATCAGTTGGAAAACATATTGAGCAGTTATTTAATTTAATGGCGGTTGATTAATTATTGCGACAGTAAAACATGAACAGTAATAAAGAATCAATTAGTCGGTTATTTTATCATACAATATCAATTCTAAAAATAATTTAGCAGTCCAATAACTGAATGAGCGGTAAAAATGATGGAATGAGCGGTTCGATAAATAGTTCGGCAGATCATAGCGAGCGGTGACACCCGAACTCGAATTCATTGAAAAGAGAGGTAAATGTTCGTTAGTTGGGCGGAGCTTATTAGCGCGGGTGGCGGAAGCGACCAATCACAGGGTTGGTAATCGTCTCGCGTGAGCTCGCGTTTTTGAATTCTTGCATTTGTTTTCGTAATAAGCGTGCGAGTGCATTGTTGTTATCAATATTTTGTTGGTATTGTTAATTAATGCCATAATTGTCCTAAATTCTCATTATTATGGAGGAAAATATCGTTACTGACTGCAATATACCAAGTACATCGCAATTAAACACATCTGTCGTGCCATTGCTTCAATCGGATAGCGACAGTGAAAATAGTGACCAAGAACAAAACCTCCCGGTCAAAAAGAAGCGTGTTTATCAATCCTGGGAATTCGTGAAGAAGTTTGACAATAGCTGCCTAGCTCAAAAAGCTTTAGATCAAGAAAAAATTTGGTCTATTAATTATTCGAATGTATCCGAAGAAGGCAAGAAAATATATTACAGATGTAATAAAGCTAAGAGACGTGGCTCTCAATGCTCAGCTAAAAGGTATTTACTATATGATTCTTTGTCAGATGCTGTGTTTTTGTACCAAACTGAAAATGATCATGACCATGACAGCAATGAGTCCACTGAACGTGGATTATCTGAACGATTAAAGGAAGAAATAAATAAGCTATTTGATCTTCATTTAAAGCCTAAAGCTATAATGACTGCCCTCTCTAAAGTTGAAGGTCTCAAATTACCAAAGATGTCTCAATTAAGAAATTATCTCAGTGATCGTCGCCGTGCTTTATATGGCAATCATACTATTAGTCTTGGCGAATTAGAGAGATGGCTTCAAGATAATTCAACATTACCAGAAAATTCCCATGAAGCATTTGTGACAGCATATGAGATTTCAGAAAAAGAGGCAACTTTTCGTTTCGTATTGTCGAGTAAATACCTTCTAGAGTTAGCTCAAGAGGTAAATATCTTACACGTAGACGCTACCTACAAACTAATCTGGCAGGGGTACCCTGTCCTTATTGTAGGAACTACAGATAAGCAAAGAAAGTTCCATGCTTTGTGCTTGGCTGTTTCTACCACAGAACAAAAGGATGATTTTAAACTAGTTTTCAAAAGCATGAAAGATAATATACAGTTACTATTCAGTAGTGCTTTCAGGCCAACTATTTTGGTTGCTGACGCTGCAAAAAACATTCAAAATGCTTTCAATGAAGAATTTGAAGATAGCAAGGTACGTATGTGCTGGGCCCACGCCAAAAGAAACATACAGTCTAAAGTTGAAAGCCTTGTAGAGAAAGCTGCTCAGAGACAAATTTTGGCAGATATTGACATCCTACATTCCTTAACTGACCAAGATGCTTTTGACAAAGCTACAGTATATTTTTTACAGAAATATGAACGTGAAAAAAGTTTTGTTGAGTACTTCAGAGATCAGTGGCTGTTGCAAAACCGTAATTGGTATCTTGGTGCAGCGCCATCGTCACCTTCGACGAATAACGCTCTTGAAGCTTTTAATAAAGTAATTAAAGACAGCAACACCCTGAGAGAACGTTTACAGCTTTCACGCTTCTTGGTCCTAGCTAAAGAAATGGTGAACGAGTGGTCCCTAAAGTATACACAGAACCCATCTGAAAACTATTTTGCAAAATTGCCGGAAATAACTTTGAAAGACTGGACAGATTCATATAATTGGGCCAAACTACCGAAAGAGATTGTAATCATACCTAATAATAATAATGATAATTTGACGCATTATCAAGTACCTGCTGCAGAAGCTAAAGAATGCGCAATATTTGAAAATCCACCAGAAAATTTTGATGAGTTTAAAGAGCAATTTTTCAATAAATGGAAAGTTATATTGCCGCAAAATAAAGAACAATGGACTCAAGGAACATGTACTTGCCCAAACTTTTATAAAATGTATATGTGTAAACATATAATTGGCCTGTCTATACGCTTGAAGTACGCAGTACCTCCAGTTGAAGCTAAAAACATTCCACTCGGACAAAAAAGGAAGAGGGGCAGACCGTCGAAAGCCAAACCTGCTCTAATTATACAATAAGTTTATTTTAGCTGCTACTAAGCACTCTATGTCATTTTGATTACTTAAGTATGTTTCGAATTACGAATAAAACTTCCTATTATTATTATACAATTTGTTTTATTTAATTCCTTCAGTCAAAGCAAAAGTAATTTAATTTTTCATTACTATTTAAGTACTGTTTTTTTTATTGTATTTTACCACCTCATTGTTTATAGAATTGCTTAGAATGAGATTTCTTACCGACAAATTCCGATTTATTACTGCCCACACGTAACCGCTCGTTCAATTTTTTTTACCACCCATTTAATTATTTTCCTGCTCAATTATATATTCACTGATCCAGTTCATTATTTTTTATTACTCATTTTTGTTTACTTTACTGCTTAGTTTTAACTGCTGAACTAGGTTATTAAACATGCCATTTTTAATTTTTAACTTATCAAAACTGCTATTTAGAACTGCCTCTTTAAATCAGTGCCATAAAAATGTTTAGATTCAGCTTCAGATTTTGGGTATGAAAGTAAACTTATGTTTATTCTTTACTCATGTTGTGAATGTGGTAAGGTAACCTGGTTTAATATCTCAAAGAAAGCAACCATAAGCCATGCTGGCTCTCATAGCAGAGTAGACATACAGTGCATGATGGAAAATATGTGTATGATAGCTACCTGAACATTCCAAGGAAATATATCCTTTACGATTTATGTAGAATTGGCCACTAGGTCCTTGTACTTTGGGCACTTTGATGTGAGTGCAGTCTATGGCACCAATGACATTTTTAAAATTCGCTAAACCCTCAAATTTTTGCATAATATTTAGCTGTTCATTGACTGAAGTAGGTATTTAAATATAATCATATCTTTTCTCCAATATTGCCCTTGCGAGTTGCAAGGGCAATATTGGAGAAAGAGTCTACATATTCTAGTAACAGACTGCTGAGATAAGCCATGAATATCTACAGCATCATCTTGTATTTCTAAAATAAAGAAGTCAAATTAAATATGAGATATATGAATGAGGATCATTACATGAAATTAAGTGATTATATTATGTAGATAAGTATATAATTAAAAAAGAATTGTAGGTATCTTACTTCGTTGCGGCCCCAATATCTTAGAGCTATCAATATTTGAAGAATAGAAGAGAAGCCACCCACCCCCACGTTTGTCCATTGCCATAGCACTACCGAACAGTCGATCTAAAAATAAGACGCCGTCTTTGGAAAAACGATATTTAATGCGAAACTCTTCATCGTTGTATAAATTTAAAGGATCTTCTCTTGCTTTAAATCTTTTCGTTTTTCTGCATCATATTTAATAAATTATTTACATTAGCAACTTCTTGTATTGATCTAAAGGCCATTCTGTTAAGAATTAACTGCCAAGGATGTAATTTAAAACTATAATTACAACAATTTTCTTAAATGTAAATACAAAGTTAGGTTAGTGACAGACGTCACTCACGGATATACCAGAGATAAACTAGGGTGAGGGTTGGTATAAGGGTGTCGTAATTTTTGTTAGAACTTTATACCAATGTTATTCTAGGTATAATTTATACCCAATTTATAAGTAGACATTTTGCTTATTCTGACTTTATTCTAAGTATAATTTTTATTCATAGTTTATAAGTAGCACTGTAACCATTGAATCCTTTGTCAATAAAAGGCCGGTTCGCCCGTCAGTTCAGGTAGCGATATCTTTTCTAGGAAACAAAAGGCCGGGCCGACCGGGGCGGGGGCCGGGGGATGCGCGTGAGCATGTTTCTTTAGAATGTTGAAATGAAATGAAATATATTTATTTGCAATAATATAGGTACATAATAACATGGTAAATAATTTTAGGCCTGATACTGCGTTAAGCGGGCACCCACGCGGTTTCATACAAAAGTGCTCCGTTGCGGGGACCAGCGCGGGTGTCCGTCACGGGGAGGCGCGCCCCGCACCCACGCAACGGGGCCCGCCTCAGTGCGACGGAACCCGTCGCGGGGGCACGCGCGGTCCCCGTCGCGGGGGCACGCGCGGTCCCCGCCAGCGGGAACACGCACGGGCTTGTTCAGTTAATAACGCTAGGTGATACGGGTCGCACGCACGTTCGGAGAAAATCAAGGACAATGTCTTTCGATACAGAGAGGGTAATTGTGGAAGTGCAGTGTCACCCTGCCATATGGGACCAGGCGAATGAACTGTATAAAGACCGAGACGCCCGAACAGCGGCATGGGTAGAAATTTGCAAAGAATTGTTTGAAAATTTTGAAAATTTCAGCGAGGCGAAAAAAAAAACAACAGGTAAACATTTTTTTACTAATATATTTGGGATAAGTAAGTACTTACATACTATTTGTGTTTTCAATGTGTAATTATAATAAATCTACGGGTAGGTATTGATACTTATTATACAAGGTTACTTGAGATTAAGCTAGAATTATATTAATTATTATTGTGTCGCGTTCGATACCTATCATCCCTGTTTAGTTTGGGTATATTAGTGGACACTAATATACCTAAAGTAAAGGATAGATGAACAAGTGTGCCTTTACTTCATACAGTGAGGATACACGACACCTTACCATCTGTGACGAAATAATCAGCGAATTTATCGCGTATTGTATACGCATCTCTTTGGGTGTTCCCAAACCCATAGTCGACGTCCCGAATATGGCGTGGTGTAATGACAACATCGTCGACAAAATTGTCATCTTGTTTAGATCTAATAAAATTATGCAGAATACATATCGCTTTAACAAAACAAATGGCGTTCTCTTTTGAAACGTTTAAAGGACGATGAAGTATACGAAATTTATTAGTCATGATACCAAAAGTTGATTCAATATAACGTCGCGCTCTTGTTAATCTGTAATTAAATATTTTTTTCTTATGGTCCAAATTGAGAGCTCGAGCATATGGCCGCATGACATGGCTAGACAACCCAAATGCTTCATCTCCTACAACAACGTAAGGTATTGGTACGGTTGCTGCAGTGTTGGTTGATTTATTGTTGTGTAGCACGGGTAACGCTTTAGCAGGAGGTATGTCCAATAAGTTATCATTCATTTGTTGGAATAAGCGGCTTTGGGTGAAAATTGCAGAATCAGATTCTTTACCCTGTACCCCCACATTTATGTAGGTAAACTCATAATTTGCGTTACACATTGCAAGTAGAACAATAGAATAATAATGCTTATAATTGTAGTAAAGTGAACCGCTGTGAGGAGGTCTTATAATACGTATGTTTCCCGTCTATTGCACCAATACAGTTGGGAAAATTAGCTTGCGTCAAAAAACCTTCTGCTATCTCTTCCCAACGCTCAAGGGAAAACAATGGCATGCAGTCTTCCTTCAATCTTTCATTTATAATTTGACAGACTTCTTTCACTATTTTTCTGATTGTGGTTATTCCTGCCTGATACGCCAGATGTAGGTCCACGAAAGTATGTCCGCTTGTCACGTACCTGTAATTTTTTTTTATTGTTTCAGTCATAAAAGTGCAATCACGATGGAAAACTGCAAGGGACACATACATGAAAGTGAAAGCAAGTAAAAAAAAAAAACAAAAATCAGGTTCAGGTGCTAAACCAGACAAGAAATACATTTATTTTGAAATGTTAAC
Source organism: Eremobia ochroleuca (assembly GCA_949629135.1). Lineage (NCBI taxonomy): Eukaryota > Metazoa > Arthropoda > Insecta > Lepidoptera > Noctuidae > Eremobia > Eremobia ochroleuca. Next base: position 11,542,735 of record OX451411.1, on the reverse strand, counting down.
CTTTTTAGATTCAAACTCAAGTAATGAAGCAGATGAATCTATAGAAAATCAGAGTGAAGATCAAGACTCATCTACAAATGCAAATAATAACATCTCAGTACCCAGCACCAGTTCCGGAAATTCAAATCTTGAACGTACAAATAATAATACAGAACCAGAATCATCACGAAAACGTAAACGCCAATCATCACCAACTCCTTTTGAAAAAGAATTGTTGCAGTGTGTAAAACAAAACAATATTGATGATGATGACGAAGACTTGAATTTTTTTAAATCTTTAATTCCAACAGTCAAACAATTTAATACATTTAAAAAATTATTATTTCGAACCAAAGTGTTAGAAGCTTTGCTGGTCAGGTAATCTTCGAGTAAAATATTCCAACCCTATGTCTATGGTTCACATATCTCATTTGACAGTTACCTCCCCTCCCGCCTTCCACATTTCTGCCATGTTGTTGATCTGTCAAAACTTTTGTTTGAATCTACCTACCCCACCATCATTACAGTTTCAAAGTTGATCGAGTGAAGTTCTGCGTTGATTTATTTCCGTAACTTATCCTCTCAATTTTTGAAACTAAACTATTATCATCGTGCAACATGTACAATAAATGCTGTGTTGTGACTTGTGCTAGTAGACGAAAGGACGTCAGTTTTCATATGTTTCCAAAAAGTGAGATAGGACTCAAAAAATGGTTACAGTGCATTAATTGTGAAAGACTTTTATTTATTTATCATGAACAATTAATATTGTGTTTGACATACATTATAAAATTAATAACTAATATAAATTTAAAGTAAATAATAATAATAATAAAAATAAACATGGAACAACAAAAATTTTTTAAATAAAAAAATAAAAACACGATTGCTTAAACTATAATAATATTTTTTTATAGAAAATAGAACCATTATTATTAGATTACAGTTCGTCTATTGAGTACAAGTTTTTATCTAACAGAAATGCTTTGAGTTTAGCCTTAAAAGAGCTGGTGTATAATAACATTTTTAAATCTGCTGGCAGTCTATTAAATATTTGTACAGCTTGATAACGTGGATTATGTCTGACAATGTTAAGATTAGGTACAATTTTGTTTTTAAAGTCCTTTCTACGAGTGTTTTCCCTGGCTATTCTTTCTTCCTCAGACTCATATTCATGGATATATTTTTTAAAATTAACTAATAACACAAGTATATATAAGCTAGGCAATGTTAGGATATTTAAACTCTGAAAATGAGATCGACAACTGTCTCTTTGTGTAATTCTGACAATTGTACGTATTGCTCTTTTTTGGAGAATGATGGCTCGCTGAGAGTTATAACCGTAGCTTTTCCCCCAGAACTGTATACTGTATCGAAGTCTGGATTCCACGAGAGCATGATATACCATTTTTAACTGATCCTTATTTATTTCATCCCTCAGTTTTCTCAACGCATAACACGCACATGATAAATTCGAGTCTATGTGTGCTAGTTCTTTTTTCCAGTTCAGGAAATCATCTAAATGGATACCTAGAAATTTGACGTCTCTCACTAGTTCTATCATTTCATTGTTAAGGGTTATATCCAAATTATCCTTATTGCCTGCAGTGGTTCGAAACAACATGATATTCGTTTTTTTAATATTGATTATTAATCTATTGGTGTTGAACCAAAACTGAAATGCTGCCAACGTAGTATTGACCTTGTCTGTCAGTTCGCTAATACTTTTCGCCCCTACTACAGCGTTTGTGTCATCGGCAAACACTACGAGATTAATATCTGGAATTATGTTTCTTATGTTATTTATCAAATCATTAGTGAAAACAATAAACAGAATGGGACCTAATATGGAACCCTGCGGAACGCCAGTGGTAACATTAATCATGGATGATTGAAATGTTTTCCGTTGCCCGTTTTGTTCTATAGTGCTGGTTTCTACATACATTTTCCTGTTTCTTAAGTACGATGTAAATAATCGCAGGGCTTTGCCTCTGACACCATAATAATTTAGTTTAGCAATAAGTAGATTATGGTCAATAGTATCAAATGCGGAAGATAAATCCAGGAAAATTCCTGCCGCCTTTAATTTAAGATCTATTTTGTTAATCACATCATCTAAAAGTTTATAAATGGCATCTCCAGTGCCAATTCCTTTCTGGTAACCGAACTGTCTATCATGTAGAACTTTATTTAAATTTAGATGAGTACATAGCCGGCATTTCAAAATTTTTTCAAAAATTTTTGAAAGTGTGGGTAGAAGCGAAATTGGTCTGTAATTTTTAGGGTCCGTTTTTGAACCTTTTTTATAAACTGGCACAACCTTTGCAATTTTTAGCTGTTCCGGAAAAATACCCTGCTCAAGACAGTTGTTAAAGAATGTAGACAGTGGCCCAGCCAATATTTGTATGTGCTCTTTAAGAATAGAAATAGGGATTTCGTCATATCCACTGGAGTGCTTGTTAGTCATAGTTTTAATTATTTGTGTTATTTCTTTGGGTGTGGTAGTCGTGAGAGACATATCATTTATAACCCATTCACAACTTTGTTGAAGAAGCGATAGAGCTTCCTCTGTCTTAGTTTCAGCTGAATCACTATTTTGGTTAAACTGTGTTGCTAATATGTTGGCTACGGCAGTTGGCGAGTTTATGATGTGATCATTATGTTCTAGTACAAGTGGTTCTAGTTCCCCTTTTTTTAATCTGTTTGTGCGGCTATTAACTACTTTCCAAACTTCTTTACTAACATTTTTTGATTTATTAATTTTCTCCACGACTGCAATTTTTTTGGCTTTGATCATGACACTTTCGTATGATGACTATGACACAAATTCGAATATATTTATTTTTATAGTTAAGTACACTTTCATGAACATGTTTACCAGTATTTGTACATAAAACTCTTTTCATTTTACTAGACGTTTTTACTCCTTTAGTTATCCACTTTAACTGTATTCCCCTTTTCAAATTGATTTTTATCTCCCGTTTTTTGTAACTTTTTCGAAATGTATTATTAAAATTTGTCAAAAATGAATTTATTCCCATTGAACTCCAATTCTGATGCAATAGTCTATCCCTAAAATATAAACTATTTCTACAATTAAAGATTCTCTTATTAATTACTAATACTTGATTATTTTGATTTCCTATCATATTTTCTAGTAAAAAATCACCGAATTGTGCTCCATGTCCATCTCCCAAACCATTGTGATCAATTTCAATTTTTTGGACCTGTTCTTCTTGTAGGTTTGTAATGATATTGTCTAAGCAAGAATACGTGTTGTTACGAACAAAAGTGGGACCATCCAACAGACATCTAAAATTGTAACATGCCAGCAGACTCAAAAACTCCGTACGTTTTTTGTTTTCCAGAAGTAAGTTTACATTATAATCTCCGCAAATAATGCTTTTCTTGTTGAACAAAAACTCAAGTAATAGTTCCATTTTCCTCACAAAAATCTCAAATTTTTTATCATTTGGATTGCGATACACACAACATACATAAACTCCAGTTATGGTATCCTTTATGCAGCATACCTCAAAACTCTCTACGGCGTACAATCTATCAATTGCTATTACATTCTCTACTTTACTATCTGATTGAGCTAAGATTAAGCTCCCTCCTCTCTTTTTCTTATTTCGTGTATTATAAGACGCTAATTTGTATCCATCTAAGTTAAAAGAAGTTACTGACACACTATTTAGGAAATGCTCAGTCAAACATAAGTAGTCTACCTTTTTTCCAAGAGCCTGTATATAGGCGTCTAATTCATTTATCTTGTTAGAAACACCACATATATTCTGGTGAAAGACTATTAAATTTGTAAAATTCATTTGGACATTATTGACCTTTTTATTCCACTTTAGACATACATCATTACTATTAATCACGAAAAAAATCTGATTGTGGCTGTGGGTGTGATTGTGGATCTGATTGTGTGTGATCTATGAGTGTGTGGATTGTGGTTCTGAGTGTGTGTGATTCTGATTGTATGTTTGTGGTTGTGTGTTGTTGTATCTGTTTGTAGTTGTTTTTAATCGCTGAGACAACATCCTCAGTTTGTACCCCAACAGTTTTAAAGATTTTTGTTTGTATACTAGTATTTTGTGCACATTGTTGACCAGTATACATTTGATAATTATATTTATAATTTATATGTAGAATCTGCCTATGTATTAATCTACTAGCATGCAATTTATTTACGTGAGGCATGTAAGCATCACTATGTAATGATAGAAAGGTAGAATTTGTACAATTACCGCACACAAATTTTAGTACTTTATTTACACTATTTACATTCAGAGTGTTGTGCTTATAAATTCGACCTACCAGAACATTAGTGGATTTCAATTGACATAACGTGTAATATAAATAAGTTTGAATGTTCAATGGATTGTTGTCATTTGAGCCACAAAATATTGTAACGTAATCGGTTTTTCTAAAGTCTTTGCACATACTTACACAAGATTTTAAAACCTGCTCAGTAGTTGCATCGGGCTTAATAAATGACGTCACGATGAATTTTGATCCTAGATAGTGCTGCAGAATTTTACGGAAACCATATCCAGCTTGATCAGCAAAAATCACGACTCTTTGAATAGCTTCCTTTTGCGTGTGAGTTTGTGAGATGGTCGACTGTTGGTTTTCAGCAGGAGTACATTCAATAATAGAGTCTTTCTTCGATGTGGGTTTAGACTCATCAATATATTGCAAATCGTGGTTTGAGTTGTCTGGGAGTTTGTATAAGTTACAGATGACATCTTTCGGCGACTTTGCCTCCAATTTCTCCTCAGTGATACGATCAGATAAGGCTGAATTAAATGAATTTTCGCAGCTCTCACTAGCATTCTGTGCCAGTTCGACATTATGAAGTGGATAATTAGTCACCTTAGGAGAGGGATTTATCTTTGTTGGTGTCGAAAAACAGCTAGTCCTTTTAAAATTTAACTGGTGTGAGGACTTTGGTGTCATGCTTTTTCTATCCAATAAGTTTACTTTCTTATAATTATGTTTCAACAAGTTTTTGATACTGACCGATATCCATTTTCAGACGGAAATTTTCGCTATTTAAATTTTCAATCTCCTGGTGTGCGCTTTCTAGTTCTAAGGTTAATCTTTTTACTGTATCTTTTAGATCCAAGGTAGTGTCGCTTTCATTCAACGATGTGCTCGGCAAACTCATCGTAGTGGCATCTAGTAACGTGGAATTGTCATTGAAGATATTGTCTAATGATGTCGTTTTCTGCGGTCTACGTATAGTGATGTATTCTGGATCCATTTCCATTATCAATAATATCAGTTGTTTTAATTCGAAAAAAAAAAACACAAAAAAACCAATAAAAATCTAATAAAAAGTTGTTTTTCTAACAGTAAATAATCTTCAACGCCAAAAACAAAAAGTATTTCTTCTTCCGACGGGGTTCGAACATGCGACCTCTATGTCGCCGAGCAGCGTCTAATACCGCTATGCCACAGCGCCACGTTAGTGACTGCGAAGCTTGAGCTTCCAAAAACTTCGCAAACAGTTTGTATGTCGAAATCATTTTGAAAAAAGGTTTCTTTCGACAACGCGCGATAGATTTCGTATTTGCCCCGACGCCTATCCAACTTTGTTTACTGCTAGCGAGATATCCAGTGGTATTCCTCAAACCGATGCTTTAATACCCTACAACTCTGGTAAGTACCTTTTTGTTACTTATGTAGTTAGAGGCCCATGGGCGGCATAAAAACTCTGACACCAGGTTAGTCACTAACCACACGCTGAAGAAGAAGACCTAGGTGTTGTTAGTTTACATTTAATTTCTAATCTGCACATGTTTTATTTACTCTTTGCACTACATGCAAACTTGTACAGTTTATGAGTGCAGACACTTCATTCTCAACAAGAAGCATACACTCAGTTTAAGCAGTTACATTTAATGATTTTATTTATAACGAGACACAATTTATGTTTGATTCATTTGATTGTCATTAGCTCTATAGGTGTTCACTGTAATGGAAAATGTAAAGGGAGATTGTATTACATATTACAGCGATGTATTCCAATTAAGATTTACTTACCGCCTCAAAATTATAATAAAAATTAAATGTTTTTCAGAGAGTGTCAAAACCGATCATGACTATTTAAAAAAAAGAAGACACATGGATCACACCTACTGTAAACCAGAAGTTGTGGAGACACACTCAAAAACTGACAAAATTGTTGGCAATGGTAAGTTCCCATCTAATCTAATACGTGCAATTCTTGTTTATATATTTTAATAATCTGAATCTCGGAAATGGCTTCAACGATTTTCATGAAATTTAGTATGCAGGGGGTTTCAGGGGTGGTAAATCCAGATATTTTGAATAACATGATGGTTACAAAAAAATAAAAACATTTGTTTTTTGGGGTAATAAGTAAGTAGTATTGGGAGCTCCTTCAATGCACTAGCAGATTAGTTTTTTTTGTTAATTAATATGAGTATAAATTTTCATTTCAGAAATGGAAGTGGATGTAATTTTGTCATTACAGCCTTTGCCTTCTACATCTGGATGTAGACATGAAGTCAATAAGGAACCAATAGCGGGTAAGAAATAATTATTTAATATTAGTTTCCCATTTATAAGTATATAAATTGCTACAACTGACAATCATTTATATTCTGCCAGTTAAGGTCAGTTATTAAAAAAGTTGGCAAACTTACAAAAATAATCATTTTGTGAAAGTTATATTTAAGTATGAATTTGTAAGATTTTTGGTTGTTTTTATATACAATAGAAATAGTTTATTAAATTACCTAAATGGACAGAGTTATAAGGAGAAACTATTTGATATGGTAATTAATTAAATTATTTATTTTACAGAAGTTGTGCATAGTACTCCAGCTACAAAGAGAAGACGGCGTATCATACATTCGAAAAATAAGCTGTCGCCGCATTGTACTAGGCTTTACAAGGAATACAATAAGTCTAGAAGGCAGCTTAATTTCAATTTACGAGCAAAAAAGGCATTCAAATTTTCAAAAGAAAAGTCTTTTCAAAAGCTCACAGAAAAACTGAATCCAATGGCACAAGCTTTCTTATGGATGCAGATAAAACAGTGCACTAAAAAAGCCAGGGGCCGGCGCTTCTCGGATGAAGAAAAATTGATAGCAATGGCAATAATGAAACAGAGCCCAAAGTGCTATAGATTTCTTCACAGGATATTTATTTTGCCATCCAAATACACACTAACCAAAATGATATCTAAATTAAACGTAGAATCAGGAATCAATCCTCAAATATTTGAAGCTGTGAAAAAAGAGGTAATATTATTTTATAAATTAAAATAACTAGTGTTTTTAAATTTTAAATTTTGTTGGCAAAATTGTTATGAATGAATATAAATAATGTTTTATTAAATTGCTTTCAGGTCAACACTTGGGATGAAAAAAAAAAATATTGCTCCATACTTTTTGATGAAGTGGCTTTAGAAGCAGCCTTGTCTTATGACAAACATAAAGACATTATTAATGGATTTGTGGAACTAAATCAAAAGACCAGTGATTTCGCTGACCATGCACTTGTGTTTATGTTACGGGGAGTGGTTCACAAGTGGCAGCAACCTGTGGCCTTTTATTTTTGTAAAGGAGCAACTTCTGGGGTTGAATTAAAACAAATTCTGAAAGACATGGTCACTGCTGTTGGAAACACAGGACTGAAACCTTTGGCTTTGGTGTGTGACCAAGGTACAGCATTTCGAGCTGCCCTGAAGAGTTTGCAAGAAGATACAAGGCGACTGCAAATAATTGCTGCTGATAATATTGGTGAGTAGGTCATGTTCTCTTTATACACGGTGTAATTGACAGGTTGGCAAAAACTGAAACAGTAGCTTCAGACCATGATTTATGACTGAAAAACGTTGGAATTTTCTTCAGGAAAATTGTCGAATTTTCCGACCGTTTTTCAACTAGATTTGTGTTCTATTCATTTGTTACAACAAAATCCAGCCCTAAAAACATAATTTTAGTGAAAAAAAGCAAAAAACTTAAACTCGGCAATGTAAATAATAATGATTTAAAAAGAAAATTCATACATACCGCGCGGAATCAGCTGTTAGCTCTAAAAGTTTACTGGCCTCCGACAGTACCTACGACAGACAGAGAAAGCATACCGCTCGCTCGCTCGCTCCCTTTGTGTGCTGCGCGCCGGCGCCTTTGCTTACGCGCCGACACTGCTAGGGTTGTACCACGTATGGAATTTAATACTTGTCATTTTATTTTTATTTATGTAAAATGCTTTATTAATAATTAAATACTCAGGAGTATGATTACTTATTTATTCTTTCTTAATTCCGAAAACCTTATTTTAAATCGTTAACCTTTCGAGTATCGTAATAAGAGACACAATAGAAAGACAACAGGTGTGAGGACGCCGACGTCCTCGCGGTGCTTAACAGTTTGATCTACAGTGTCAATTACGAAGCCACCCGAACTGTACACACGCGTTGCATTACAGTAATGTAAATTGGTTTAGATAAGTGGGACATAAAACATAAAAACATCGCGTCAATATTGCCAGATTCACATTCCTTACCCTGTCAATCCCGGAGCGAAAGCTGGCGTTCAAAAAGGTTTGCTTATTTTCGTTATTTACAGACTATTTATAAGAAAAACTTCTTGTTTACGTTCTTGAACAAAGACCCTATAAAAAAAAAACGCTTATTTTATAATCTATGCGAATGCCGGCGTTTGCTTAGTGTTTAGAAAATGGCGCAAAATCGCGCGCGTGCCGCTTGGGGATTGACAGGTACTAGGTTTAAACTTAGAAGCAGAACCATGAGTAGAAGTAACAAGAGATAGCGGTTAATAACAATCTTTATCATACGATTACGATACGATTCTTTTTCAATACCTAGTTCTACATCTTTATCTCAATGGCAGGCCGAACACGGTAACTACTGTGCCATGGGCTCCTCGACTAACGTATCTAGTAATATTACCGAAATAAAATGTTTCATTTCATATCATGTGGGCAGCCCTATGCTACACGTGTCACAAACACTCTCAAAGGTTTGCCGACAAACGAAACCGTCAGCACTCACTCAGCCGTTAGTTCAGTTTGCCGCGATTGCTGGTGCGTTCTGGACGTCTATTTCGTTTTCTTTCAACTGTCGGGAGTTCGGGACTGTGTTGTGCGTTGAGTTGAGTTGTGTGTTTTTGTGTTGTGTGGTATCATCATGAATCGGCGTAATGAAACGTTTAGTGCTCGCGAATATGGCCAGATGTTAATGTGCTTGGGTGAAGCTAGAGGAAACGCGTCGTTGGCATTAAGGCTCTATGTTCAAACTCACCCAAATGAACGACATCCAGCTAATAGTCGTACTATCACACGGGCATATCAACGTGTTTTAGAAAATTTACCTATTGTGCCGCGGCAGGAAGGTGCTGGAAGGACAATCAGTGCTCGTTCTGAGCAGGCGATTTTAGATGTTGTCCGTCGAAATCCGCGTTTGGGAACCCGTACTGCTGCAAAACTTGTAAGGCGTAATAACGGACCCCGGGTTTCACATTGGGCTGTGCACAAAGTCCTTCGAAAGGACAAGCAACGTCCATATCGGATCCATAAAGTGCAGGCTCTGGTACCTGGCGACTCAACCCGCAGACTAGCGTACTGCAGATGGCTGATACGTCGGCAGCAGCTAAATCGCCAATTCGTTTCACGGGTGATTTGGACCGATGAATCGACGTTTACACGAAACGGTATGTGGAACCGGCGGAATGCTCACATTTGGGCACGCCACAACCCGTACGCAATGCAGCAGACGGGTCATCAGACGCGGTGGTCACTGAATGTGTGGGCTGGCGTGTATCATAACCGTATTTTGGGTCCCGTGTTTTTGCCAACTAGAATGGACGGCCGGCGTTATTGCGAATTTCTACAGCAGGATTTTGAAGCCATGATGGACACTCTGCGGGCTGAGCTAGATCAAGAGCGGGATCGTATGGAGAACGAACCCTTAGCTCAACTACCTACCATCTGGTTTCAGCACGACGGCGCCCCGCCGCATGTGGTACTCCCAGTCCGACAGCACCTGGACCGTACTTTTCCAAACCGATGGATTGGGAGATTCGGGCCACATGCATGGCCACCTCGCTCGCCTGACCTAACCCCATTGGACTTTTTCCTGTGGGGTTATATCAAAGAACGGGTGTATGTGACGGAGTGTAATACCGCGGCCGAAATGGAGCAGCGCATAAGAGACGCTTTCGCATCGTTAAACCAAAAAATCAATGAGGATGTGACAATGATGCCTCGTCTCCATGCCGAAACCCTGCGTCGAGCACAACTGTGCGTGCAGCTCGGAGGCAACCACTTCGAGCCATGCCTTATACGACCCGAGAGACTTTAATTTAGGTAAGTGACTAATATTTTAATTTTTGATAGGTATTGAATTTGTGTTTAAATTTTTTGATAGGTGTGTTTGTGTGTGTATTGTATTATGTATTTATTCCAAACGTCCCGAAGTACCTATTAGTATGAATGAACAACGCGCGGACATTGCAATACGCGCGCAATATAGGGTCGCGCGCGTATCGCAATGTTCGTTATACATTGCGTAGCCGAAATAAAATTGAAAATTGAAAAACGTTCACCTATCATTTCCGGGAAAATATTTCACTATCAAAATGTTAACAATACCAGTCTGAATTCATACTTTTCGTTTTTGCCAACCTGTCAATTACACGGTGTATAGTGCATCCTTGGCAACCTGTGATAACATTTAAAACGATGCCTATAAATGGCCCCCCCACCCCACAATTTTTTTGACCTTTATTGTAACAATATAATTTTAATGTTTCAGATGATGTTATTGTAATTAACGGACATAAGCTCAGTATAATTCACGATCCACCACACCTCATTAAAGGGTTAAGATATAATTTTATTACAAAAAATATATCCCTGAACGGAGAAATATCGAAATGGAATGACATAGTAGATGTCTACAAAACCGACTGCAATCATGCACAGTCGCGACTCCTCCATAAGTTGACTGACGAACATGTAATTCCGGAGAAAATAAAAAAAATGAAGGTAATTGTTTAATTAAATCACTTGTATGATATACTGTATGATATTCATATCCTGTTACCTGTAAAATAATAATTTATATTATTCTATTTCAGGTGAAAAATTGCACTACAGTGTTCAACAAGACAGTAGCTGCTACATTGTCTTACACTGCTCAGTTTTGTAAGTTAATAAACTGATTATTTTGTTTTAAGAATTTTGTTTATAACCTTAGTATCAACATAGTATTAATTTACTATATTATTTTTTGTAGCTCATTATGCAGATGGAACCAAAGTAAGCTCTACATTAAAGAACACCTCTAAAGTAATTTCATTCTTTGACGACCTGTTTGACTCAGTCAATGGAACAGGCTTCAACAAGACTTCTAAGGGAAAGCCTTTAAGACAGGCGGTAACAGAAACGTCGCAGCACCACGAATTTTGGAGGGAAGCAATAAAAAAACTAAAACTTATTAAATTTGTCGATAAACACGGTAAGGAAACATCTGTGCCATCGTTGAAAAATTGGATTGTAATTTAGCGACGTATTGAGTTTAGTAGAAATGAAACAGTTGTTGTAGGAAGGAATATATATTCTACTTTATTTACACCCTAACTATATACAAAATTATCTAGGCACAAGTAGTGGACATTATTTAAAAGGTAGTATTTATTGACAGCCAATCAGAGCAGAGTTAAATATTACTACAATAATCAGCGCGCGGTGCGCGCCCTCTGCCAGCAGTCCGACTAACCACTTAACAGACCGAGGTTATAAATATAAGTGCCGGCGCTCGATCCTTTAGCTCAGTGTAGCGGCGAGCGCGCTGCCATGAGCATGCGCGCTGCTACAGTGCTCCCCTTCAAGTGAAACGTACCGGTCGCCTTATGACACGACCCGTACGCGATGTACGCTCTGTTGCGATGTTTACAGGAACAGTGTTCTTCGCAGCTGGACTGGATCCTTGGTATGTCGCGTCACACGCATCGTCAGTGCATGGCATGGAAAACGCAGGCTTGAGGCGGTCTACTGATATTACTGCTTGCCTTCCTGGTAGTTGAACCGTGAACGTTTTATCGCTTCGACTGAGCACTGGATAGGGTCCGGTGTATGGTGGTTGCAGTGGTTTCTTGACTGCATCAGTTCGCACGAATACTTCCTTGCAGGTTTGTAAGGTTTGAGGAACGAATATGCCGCTTGTGCTCCTGGTGCGTGACTGTGCTGCCGCTTGGCGAAAAGTGCTAATTGCTGATCGTAGCTTTTCAACATAACTGTAGTCCATAGAATCTGGCTTCGACGGCACGAAAAAATCTCCTGGCAGTGTGAGAGCGTGACCGTAGGTAAGCTGTGCAGCACTGACTCCACTGTCACTTCGCGTTGCGGCTCGCAGTACTAGCAACACTGTAGGCAGCTCCTCAATCCAACTGCTCGTGCTCAGACGTGCTATCAATGAAGATTTCATGCAGCGGTGCCACCTTTCAATCATTCCATTGCTTTGTGGATGGTACGGTGTAGTGTGAATGCGCTTGATCCCAAGTAGTCTTGCTAATGCGTTGAACAAGCTGCTTTCAAACTGTCGACCTTGGTCAGTCGTCATTCGAGCTGGTCATCCGAACCGTGCGATCCATCCTTCATACACAATCTTAGCGACAGTGTCAGCTGTTATGTCTTGCGCGGCGTGCGCCTCGGGCCAGCGCGTCGCTCGGTCAATCATAGTGATGACGTAACGGTGTCCTTGAGGTGACGTACGCAGCGGGCCAACGATGTCAACATGCAAATGTTCGAAACGGTGCGATGGTTCGAAGTTTGCTAACGGGGTTGCAGTGTGCCGATGTATCTTCGCACGCTGACATTGGATGCATGTTGTTACCCATTTCTTGACGTCAGTGTTCATAGATGGCCAAAAGTATCTTGTTTGTATTAGCTTCCTTGACGTTCGCATACCGGGATGACTGAGGTTGTGAATCGCATTAAATGCCTTTATGCGGAATTCTTCTGGTAAATATGGGCGAATGTTTTGCGTTGATGTCTCACAATAGATAGCGTGAGTCATCCCGGGCAGTGTTATTTTTCGCATCTGGATATTTGATTGACGAAGTAAATCTTGTATAGCTGCGTCCTTTTCTTGTGCGCTTGCGAGTAACGCGTAGTTGATAGGAGTGGGGCAGTTGATAACTTCGATGCGCGATAAGGCGTCTGCGACAATATTATCTCGCCCGCTGATGTGACGTATGTCATTAGTAAATTCACTAATGAACAATAGCTGTCTGCTGCGGCGGGGAGTTTCTGAGTCAGATGATATTTTCTGGAGCGCGTATGTGATTGGCTTGTGATCTGTATACACAATCAGGTCGCGGCCTTCAAATAATTTCCTGAAGTGCTTCATTGCTAAGTATATGGCTTGTAGTTCTCGGTCGAATGTTGAATACTTTTGCTGCGCCGGTGTGAATTTCTTAGAGAAATATCCAAGTGGTTGCCATTTGCCATCGACTTGTTGTTGTAGTACAGCACCTGCACACTTGTCCGATGCGTCACACATTAAGCCAAGAGGCGCTGTGTGCTGTGGATGCGCTAAGTATGTTGCTTTTTGAATGCATTCCTTGCATTCTTCAAAAGCTTTAGATGTTTCTTCGTTCCACACTATTTCGGTTTTGTCGCGCTTCTTTGAGTGTGTATTATGTAAATACATGTGCAGAGGTGCTTGAGTTGCTGCGGCGTTCGGTATGTTTTCTCGGTAATAATTTATCATGCCGAGAAAGCGTCTTAACTCTTCAACATTCTTCGGTTTAGGATAATCGCTGATTACCTTCACCTTTTCTTGTGGTGGTTTTATGCCTTCAGGGGAAACAGAGTATCCCAAGAATGTGAGCTCTCTCTTGACGAAAACACATTTGGCAGGGTTGATTGTGATACCGTATTCTTCCAGGCGCTGTAGTACGATTCTGAGGTTATCTCGAGCTGTTGTTTCGTCTTCTGCAGTCACAAGCAGGTCGTCGACAAATGGGTAGACGAAATCCAAGCCTCGGAGTACTTCGTGTATAAATCTCTGGAATGTTTGACCAGCGTTCTTCAGTCCTGGGCACATACGTGGGAACTCGTATAAACCAAAAGGGGTAATTATTGCTGTCTTCTCTATGTCTTCTTCACGGACTGGCAGTTGTGAGTATGCTCTGTTCAGATCCAGGGTGGAGAAAACTTGCTTGCCAGCGAGCTGATATGTGAAGTCCTTTATTCGTGGGATGGGATAGCGGTCAGGCTTGGTAATGGCATTGAGTCGCCGGTAATCGCCACATACGCGTATATCTCCATTTTTCTTCGGTACGACGTGGAGTGGACTGGCCCAAGAACTCTTGCTAGGTCGGCAGAGTCCCTGGCTCATCATATTCTCGAACTCCTTCTTCACCTTTTCGTAGCGATGCGGTGGTATAGGTCGAGCTCGGGCGTGGATTGGTGGACCTGTTGTTTCAATGTAGTGCTCGACTTTGTGCTCCGGATTGAGTTTCATTGATGACAAACGAGTGACGTTGGGGAATTCAGCCAGTATGTCATGGAAAGTTTGTTGAAGATCGATACTGCGTACTGTCGGTAGGCTTGTGTATCGCCCCGGTGCCTTTGTAGAAAGTTTGGTAGTGTTGTCGATGAGACGTTCATTCCTTAGGTCGACCAGTAGATTATGGTAGCCTAGGAAATCTGCTCCAAGTATTGGCTTGCTTACGGCAGCAACAATAAACTTCCACTTGTAGGGGCGTCGTAGACCCAAGTTGATGTCTATGGTTTTTTCTCCATATGTGGGTATCTCCGAATTATTGGCGGCGTATAACTTGTATGGCAGTGGGGTAGGTCGAGTTCCTTTACGCTTTGGTATCACAGATATGTTCGCGCCAGTGTCGACCAAGAAAGTTGTGTTGGTTTCCTTATCGGTGATGAATAGGCGATATGATTTGCTGCCGACATTAGGTTCCGCCACTGCTAATGCCTGTCTTAGTTTTCCGTATTGTTATCCTTGTTAAAACTGCATGGTGTTGTACAATGTCTTGCTTTTGCGCCGAATTTTCTGTGATAATAACAATGGGGCGATGGAGTAGATGAGCGAGATCTCAAGTTTCTTGAGTGCGAGCGAGACGGCGTTCTCGAACGGTCGTGGTGATGATTGCGTCTATATCGATAGTGCGACGGCGGCGACGTGTGTGTGCACCGACAGTTGTCTTGCTTGAGCTCGGCGATTTCTAGGTGTAACTTGCGTATTTCTTCCACTATGTACTGCATGTTACCCTGAGCTTGAGAGTTGTCAACTGATGCTACGGCGGGCACTTCGGACGTCTGCTCCATCATATTGTCTGCCATCTTTGCTAATTCGTCCAACGCAGTGTCTTTGCTGATGGTGTCACTGACAACCAGTACTGATCTCACTTGTTGGGGTAGTAGGTTCATCCACATCAGTCTGAGTGTACTGTCTGGGACTTTATTATGCGCCAGGCTACGCATGCGACGTAATAACTGGCTTGGCTTTTGGTCGCCTAGCTCCATGTCCGATAAAAGCTTTTGTAGCTGTTTTCCGTCTGACTCTTCATACACGGAGATAAGCCGTTCCTTGATTGCATTGTAGGGTCGTTCCGATGGCGGGTTTTCAAGCAAGTCACAGATTTGCTCAATGTCTTCCTTCTTTAATTGCGCTACAACCATCTGTGCTTTTTGAGCGTCGCTTTTCTTAAGATCGCTGACGGCGGCTTCAAATGTGATAAACCACAGTCGCGGTTTGTCACGCCAAAACGGTGGAACACGCAGGGACAGTGAAATTCCGGCGATTTCTTGTTGGTATTTCGCTGCTTCTTCCATTGTTGAGCTTCGCTGATATTGTGCGTACTTGTAATACCGGCAGGCTTTATTCGGGAGATGGGGTCACCGCTTTAGCGACGTATTGAGTTTAGTAGAAATGAAACAGTTGTTGTAGGAAGGAATATATATTCTACTTTTTTTTTTTTTTTTTTTGGTAATGGCATCTCGCAGTTCAACCTATGAGGTTGTCGACTGCTTAACCGGGCTTGCCTGTGGATGCCTCAATAAATTAAGGCCTCCAGCCAGGGCTTAAAAACTTAAAAACTAAGCGACTACACGCTAAGGGCACCCCCTGTGGGGTACGGACCTCGGCTTAGGGCGTCGCTGGGAGAGGGCAGCAAGGGACAGGCTGGATCGGAATTATTTAGGGGCGAATTTTGAACTACAGGCTCAGCGGCGCGGGCTGGCTCGAGCAAGGGTCGGGGCGGACATGGTATGGGGGGTCGCGACGGGCCTCGACGGCGAGGACGGAAGGACGGCTGTCGGGACTTGTGTTTAGTGAGCGTGCTGGTGGCTTTTCTACTCTCCTGTAGGAGGGTCGTAGCGTCGTCGGGGATAGTGAGAGTATGCCTTGGTCGGCGAATCCTACTTATGCGAGTGTATCGGGCGGCCGCTGCAATCAGGGGATTGGGGTGCTTTATGCCAGTATCAAAGAAGCGCTTGGAAAGGCGTTTCATGAACTGCTGGATGGTGGGTATTCTGAGATCTAAGTGTAGACTCTCATTGCGGACATAGAAGGGGGCTCCCGTGACCTTTCTGAGGAAACGGTTCTGGAGGGTCTGCATTCTATGCAGGTGGCGAGGCTTGGCGTGTGCGAAGACTACGCAAGCATAGGTCATGATGGGACGGATGACCGCGGTGTATAGGCGCAATTTGCACTTGAGTGACAATTTGCTGCGGGCGGTCAGTAAGAAGTGGAGCCTACTGAGAGCGAAAGAGGCGCGCGAACGAGCCGTCTTTATGTGCTCTCTG
The DNA here is from genome assembly GCA_949629135.1 of Eremobia ochroleuca. NCBI lineage: Eukaryota > Metazoa > Arthropoda > Insecta > Lepidoptera > Noctuidae > Eremobia > Eremobia ochroleuca. The sequence goes on along the minus strand of OX451411.1, from coordinate 11,525,914 downwards.
AAAGTAAGGTGGTGGTCGAGGATAACACCTAAGTATTTGGCTTGCTTCCCCCAAGGGATCGGCTTGCCATACATAGTGATCGGACTGGGGAGGGGGGAGGCGAGTCGACGAGGTTTCGAGAAGAGCACTGCCTGACTCTTATCGGGGTTGACCTCTATTCTCCATTTCCGGAACCAAGCGCCTAAGACGCTTGCGGAGGTCTGGAGAGTGCGAGCAATAGAGGCCTGACAGCGACCCGTATAGTAAATGGCAGTGTCGTCGGCGAATAGAGCCAACTGAGCCTTTTTACTATTTGGAATATCGCTGGTGAATAGGGTGAACATGAGGGGGGATAACACGGATCCCTGGGGGACTCCGGCACGGATAGGGTGAGGGGAGGAGAGTGCACCCTCGACTCGGTAGCGGAAAGTACGATCCGACAGAAAGTCTCGTAAGATGAGCACGAGACGGTCTGGCACTCCTAGTAGATAAAGCTTATATAATAAGCCATTGTGCCAGACTTTGTCGAAAGCTTTCGCTATGTCGAAGAACAACACGCCCGTCATCGCACTGCGCTGGAAGCCAGCGCTAATGTGTTCTACGATGCGGTGGACCTGTTGGATGCACGAGTGTTTAGTTCGGAAACCAAACTGCTCGTTAGGGATAAGGCTCTTTGCTTCAGCATAGTTCTTGAGTCGCTTATAAATAAGCCTCTCATAGATTTTGCCAAAAACATTGAGCAGACTGATGGGGCGGTAGCTGGTGGGCTCAGACTTGGGCTTGCCTGGCTTGGGGATACCGATGATGGTGGCTTCTTTCCACGTTTGCGGGAAGATGTTGTTGCTCAGAGCGCCATTGAAGATGGCGGTCATAAGCAGTATGAGGGGGGCGGGGAGGAGTTTGTACACCTTATTGGTGATACCGTCCGAACCGGGGGCTTTCCGAGTTTCGAGCCCTTTAATGATGTCTTGCACTTCGTCAGGAGTGACGGGAGGCAGAGGATCATCGGGGTCTTCGACTGGTGGGAGGGAGGCTCTACGTTCGACTTCAGCGTCCACCTTATTAAGGTGCACTTGGTCTACTGGTTGAGAGCTGGGAGAGCATTGGGACTCTAGGCTGTCGGCGAGACATTCGGCTTTATCGGGGCTGTCGAAAGCGACGCTCTTGTCGGGGCGAATGAGAGGAGGCATGGCGACCTCTTCAGGGGAGCGTAGTTTCCTCTGAAGGTGCCAGAAGGCTTGGTGAGTGGGCTCGAGTTCGCTGAGCATCTTATCCCAACCTTCGGAACGCCACTCCACTATACGCTTCTTTACAGCACGCTGTAATTGGCGCATGTGGGCTTTGTTCGCGTCACAGGGAAAAGAGTCGTAGGCACGAATGGCCGCGTTCTTCTCGGTTATCAGTTCACGTACGTCGGCCGGTAATTTCCAGCGATGGTCTTCCATCACCGGAACTTCCCGTGAACAATCCGTCAATACGGATTGTACGTGTTCTGTAAACGAGTCGATCGCGCCCGTCGTGTCTGCGACTGAAGCTATGAGGTCAGGAATGGAGTCCAAGTGGGGCGACGTGGTGGATTTCAGTCTTTCGCTTACTTTCCTCCAGTCGGTTATCACTTTGGTTTGAGGGGGCTGGTTGGGGTCACGCAGGCCCGAATAGGGGGCTAGATGCATGATAACTGGGCGGTGATCGGAATTAAGCTCGTGTAACGTCTCAATTGATTGCAAACGGAGGTTCACATTCTTGAGCAGCGCTACATCGAGTACATCAGGAAGCTGGTTGGGATCGCCAGGGAAATGGGTAGGGTTCATCGGGGCGATGACATCGAAGTTAAGGGTGGCGCCCAGGTTGTACACGATCCTACCTCTGGTAGTAGTGGTGCTGCTGTTCCAGGCGGGATGTTTGGCATTGAGGTCCCCCGCCATGATGACGGAGTCACTCAGACCGAAGAGGGCAGTGAGGTCATTGGTGAGAGAGATGGGGTCCTCTGCACCATTACTGGGTGGGATATAGGCGGAAATGATGGTGATTGGTTGATGACCAGTCATGCCGAGCCGACAGATAGAGATCTCCAGATGAGAGAGGAGGGGGGGTGGATCAACAGGGATGCAATATAGTGCCTTCCTGTAATAAATAAGGGTACCTCCCTTGTGACAACGGGACCTGTCATTGCGAACTAATTTATAGTTGGCAATGTTCGGGTTTCGGTGGTGGGGCTTCAGGAAGGTTTCCTGTATTAGGAGGACGTCAAGCTGATGGTCGCGGAGGAAAGTGGCGATCTCGTCGCGTTGACTAGTAATGCCATTTGCATTAAAGAAACCTAGTTTTAGGGAACGGGGTTTGGTAACACTAATTCTTTGTTGTTCCATTGGAGCAATTAGAATTTTAGTGTTTGAAGGACTTGCGTAACCTGGGGATACGCATTGAATATCTCGGCGATACGCCAAGCATTGCCATTGCAGGCTTTAATTTCGGCTGCCATAGCGTTGGCGGGGGCGATAAACGCTGCATATGCACCGAGTATCACCTCCATGCTATTAGGCTCACAGCCGGGGACTGGGGGTGGGGGGGACCTACTAGGACCTGCGGGAGCAGCCCTGGGGGCGGTAGGAGGTCGGACTGATGCGGCCTCTGGAGCCGAGGGGACTACTGGGGCCGCGGGGGCTTCTGATGGCGCTGGGATGGCAGTTGCGATCAGCGCTGGGATGGCCGGGGGTTGGGAGGGCACCGAAGCAGCAGGGGCTTTCTGATGGAATAGGTTTGCCCAGGGGGAAGGCCTTTGTGGACTGAGCCGATCAGGCATTTGTGAAGATGGAATCTTCACTGAGGGACTCTCTCTTTGTTGGCGGTCGCTTGCGCGCTTTGCCAGTTTGGGAGAGGAAGCTTTAGGAGCTTTGGGGCAGCCCCGGTAGTTAGCCGGGTGCCCGGATTGGCCGCAAAGTACGCAGCTGGGGGGCTCTGTACAAAGAGTGCGGTCCTTGGGACGGGGGCAATCAGCTGTTCCGTGCTCACCTAGACACTTGACGCATCTAGGTGTCGCGTAACAGTTTGATTGGGAATGACCATAGAGTTGGCATCGGTGGCATTGTCCAATGAGATTGGACTTACGAGGCTTCTCGATGGAGATGCCCGAGAGGGAGCAAACGGATTTCACCTTAAAAATAGGGTGATGACCTTCTGTAGGGTCGCAAACTACAAGGACCATGTCGTAAACAAGGCCCTTTCTCGCTTTGTGCAAGCGATGGACAGCGGAAACGGGGATACCTTGTGAAGCAAGGTCGGAATGAATTTCCTCGGTGGAGATTTCTTTAGGGACTCGCCTAATGATGACACGGGTTGGAGTTTCCTCCGGGAGGGAGTAAGTGTGAAAGGAATAGTTCCTCTCACGTAGCATACGGGTAAGTTCCCTGTAGTCCGAAGACGAGGGAACGGTTACCTTAATGCCTAGCTGGGTTGATCGGGCGTTTGTGTAGTTAATCTTTCGATCAACACACATTTTCGAGATTTCAGTCCATTTGGACTTCTCGTGAATGTATAGAGGGGGCGGGGGTCGTTGCTTCTTTTTGGTGTCCGAAGCAGGAGGACTAGCCCTAGGGCTTGAAGGACGGGTGGCCCGAGGTTCGGCAGAGGAGGAGGTGGGAGGGCAGGGGATCGAGATAGCCGCGACTGGCTTTTTGGCCTTGTTGGCGTGGGATGAGGCACCCTTCTTCCTTTTGCCTCCCTGTCCGACGACTTCATAGTCGTCTTCAGAGGAGGACGAAGAGGTTGAGAGGGCTTCCTCTGAGTCGGACAGAGGTACGGACGTGTCCATACTCTCAGTGGGTGCAGCTGCGGAACGCAGCTGCGGTGCGCCTATTGTCTTAGTGACAATGGCGGCTTGCACAATGGGTGCGGAAACAGGGGCGGCGGCGACCACAATAGGTGCGGAAACAATGGCCTCGGGAGTTTCGGCGGATTCCATTGTCGGGACGGACAATGGTGCCGGAATTATCGGGTTAATCCCTAATGAGGGATTAGTCATAGGAATGCCTTTGTCGGCCAAAGGCGGTGAGAGCGGGCTCTCGAGGACGTCGCTGAAGTCAGCGACCGAGCCAGAAGATGGGGCGGGAGAGGGAGCTCGCTGAAATTCAGCGAGTTTACTGCCATACTTGGCGACGAAATCCGGTCCTTCAGCAGGACCTCCCTGACGAACGCTATTAGCATAGCGTCCGACATGGTTGGATCGGGGGAATTAGAGAAGAGGTCTCATAGGGGCGTAAAGAAAAAACCCTAACAACCTAACTCCCCGGGTGGATGGGCCCGGGGGTGTGTGACCCTCCCTGTCGGGTGTAGACAGGGAGGTGAGTACCTATTGGTGAGCCCTAAGCTTGTAACCCGTCGCCAGTCTTATTGTGCGAACGGGGCCCTGAACCAGTCTAGTGCGAAGGGTGTAGACACACCCAACCGACACTAGGTGTGTAGCTGTGGACGAAGTCAGATACTAGATTCGACTAGGAGATCCCCCAAGGCCGAGATTCTAGCTCCCGATTCCAATTGACTTCCTCACCCTGAAGGGGCTCGGCGGGTGTGATTGGGGCAACACCCCCTTGGCTTCGTTGGCACCGTTAGGTTTCCACCAAGGACCACGAAACTGTGGTTTTTACCCTGAAGGGGCCAAGAACGTTTTGACAGACGTTACTAGTTTTGGAAACAATGATATCAATGCCGCCTTGAAAAAGGCAGCTATTGATAGGAACAGGGGTGTAGTCGGAGACTACAGATTTCGTTACGACAGGCGTAACGAAACCGGGCGGCGATAGCGGTGAGACACGATGCAGCGAGCAGGTAGCAGCGGCACGTCCGTTCACGGCGAGCGTCGAGCGGAGAGTCATATATTCTACTTTATTTACACCCTAACTATATACAAAATTATCTAGGCACAAGTAGTGGACATTATTTAAAAGGTAGTATTTATTGACAGCCAATCAGAGCAGAGTTAAATATTACTACAATAATCAGCGCGCGGTGCGCGCCCTCTGCCAGCAGTCCGACTAACCACTAAACAGACCGAGGTTATAAATATAAGTGCCGGCGCTCGATCCTTTAGCTGCCAGATCACGCAACAAGTGATAGACGACGAGTTACAGTCGGACCATCAACCTGTACTCGTCGTCTTATCGGGGATGCCGGCCCGACTGAAGCCGATAGCGCCACGCCGACTCACGGACTGGAGCAAGTTCGGAGAGGAAGTTGAGACCACCACGCCGACTCGGCCTATCATTACCTCCGCGGACGTCGACGAGACAGCGGACAATGTCACTGTTTGCATACAAAGCGCCTTGCAAGCGGCGACGAGCACGCAGCCGCAGGGGAGAGGGCTATTGCCGCCCCTGCCGGCGCACATCAACGCGATGATCGCCGTGAAGAGGCGCCTTCGCAAACAGTGGCAACAGCTTAGATGTCCGACTCTAAAGATGCAGCTGAACCGCCTCGCGGAGAAGGTCAAGGCCGAGCTCCAGGCACTGACCGCCGCGGGCTGGGAGGAAAGGATCGACGCCACGACGGATAGTTGGCCGTCGATACACAAGCTCTGCGGCCAACTCACGAGTACCCCAGCTCCGGTGCGTCCGCTGCTCAGCAGCGACGGGGCGCGCAAGTATGCAGCGGAGGACCGGGCGGAGGTCTTCGCCGAACACCTGGAGCGTCAGTTCCGCCCCAACCCGACCAGCGACACCGAACATGTCGCAGCAGTCGAGAAACACCTAGGAGACTACTTCGCCACGCCGATAGCTCCCGATGAAGACCCGATCTTCTTCTCGCCTGGCGCAGTTAGACGCGCCATCCTTAAGACGAGGCCCAGGAAGGCCCCCGGTGCTGACGGTATCACCAACACAGTGCTGCGCCACCTGCCGTACCGAATGGTAGCGGCGCTGGCGCGCCTGTTCACGGCGATACTGCGCACGGGGGCTTTCCCCGCTTCGTGGAAGGAGGGGCGCGTCATTATGCTGCCCAAGGCGGGAAAGAACACACTGAAGCCGGAGAGCTATCGGCCGATCACCCTGCTGTCGTCCGTCTCCAAGGTGTTCGAAGCACTCCTGCTGCGACATCTCTAGCCCCACATAGCGCCGCGCCCGGAGCAGTTCGGGTTTCGGGCGGAGCATAGCACGACGCTCCAGCTGTCGAGGGTACTGCACCACCTCGCAGCCGCGACAAACAAGAAGGAATACTCGGTGGCAGTATTCCTCGACATGGAGAAGGCCTTCGACCGTGTATGGCACGACGGCCTCGTTTATAAGATGGCCACATCCGACGCGCCCCGTCGCGTTGTAAAGGTGGTCTCTAGCTTTCTCTCCCACAGGACTTTCAGGGTGGCGGTCGACGGGGCGCTTTCCGGCGCCCGCCCGGTGCTTGCGGGTGTACCGCAGGGCAGCTGCGTATCGCCGGCGTGTTACTCGCGTTACACCGACGACATACCCACCACTCCGGAAGTGATGCTCGCGCTGTACGCGGATGACGCCGCGTACATTACATCTTCGCTTAATGCGAAGTACGCGGCCGTCAAGATGCAGCGCGCGCTCGAGCTCCTTCCCGAGTGGCTGTCCAAGTGGCGGCTATCGGTGAACGTGGGTAAGACGCAGGCGATGGTCACCGGGTCCGCGCCTCTCCCGCCACCCTTGAAGCTGCAAGGAGCCGACATCGCGTGGTCGCCCCAGGTGAAGTACCTGGGCGTCACCATCGATCGCCGGCTCACAATGGGGCCACACGTCCGCTCGGTCGCCGCACGGGGCAGGGTAGCCCGCAACCTGCTCAAACCAGTGCTCTCGTCCCGCATCCCGGCGCGCGTCAAACTGGGCGTGTACAAGTTGTACGTACGCCCTATATTGACGTACGCCGCTCCCGCTTGGTTCGCCCTCACGAGCGAGCCGAGCCGTGGGATGCTCCGCGCGCAGCAGAGTCTCGCGCTGCGGACCATAGTCGGCGCCCCTCGCTTCGTGAGGAGCGATGTCATCCAGCGGGACCTCGGGATCGAGAGCCTGGATGAGTTCGTGCGGCGTCTCGCGAAGGGAATGTTCGCGCGTGCCGACGCATCTTCTTGGCCTCACGTCAAGGACATTGCGCCCTGGCACGCGCGCCCCCCCGACGCGCGACCCCTGCCCCGCGACCTGGTAGCGGACGATGACCCCATCATACCGGACTGACGCCTCGAGTGAGCCGCACCCAGGTTACACGCGGCTCACTCGACACAATTACACTCCACCACTTACTCGCACCCGCTACGTAGCGTGTGCTAGGTTAATATAGGCACGTTACGTAGCGAACTCAGACACCCGCCACTAGACAGTCGCCCAAACACACGCGTGCACGCGCATCGCGGGCTGCGAGCACGCAGACACTGAGCGGTGTTACACAACACAATGCCGCTCACACACACACGACTGCTCCTCAGCCCGGACCGTAACCGGCTAGCTCTGGAAGCGGGGCGGGCGGGAGCAACACACCTAACTCTGCAGGAGCGTCGAGTCGGCACCTCTGTCGCTGGTCGTCCTCCGCCGGGCCTCCCCCAGGCAACTGGGGGTCTCACTCGGCGGGGACTGACCGCCGGGGTGTCGTGAAGAAAGCGGCGCTGTACGAAACAGCGTCGTGGCGCGCCTGCAGATACACAACATGCAACCACTCACTGGGCGCGTAATTTACGCGCGCGCAATTTATTTGGGGCGCCCCGAACGATACCAACAAGCCGATGAAGCGCACAAAATGAGGGGCCTGTATTTACAGGCCACCGTGTTGCCTCTGCGGCAAGGGGGCTATGCCCCGTTACCGCTCGCCACGCCCCCTTGCGGGGGCGTTGCGATATTTTCGAACGATCCTTTAGCTCAGTGTAGCGGCGAGCGCGCTGCCATGAGCATGCGCGCTGCTACAGTAACATTAAAAAGTTACCAGAGAGTGTGGCAATACTTAAATGAAAGAAGTATTAAAATTATGCGCCCGCGATATTTAAATTCAGATCCCATCGAAAACTTTTTTGGACAAATGCGGGCGTATAATTTTAGAAATACAAATCCAGATTGCCATGCCTTCAAAAGTACCTTTAAATCACTGTTAATCACGAGGTTTATACAGTTTCACTCAGATAGCTACAATTGTGAAGAGGATTCAGGTAAACAGTTATTAAAACTAAAATCACTTTTTAATATAGAACAAACTAACTCAGAATCACCAAGTTTATCACTTGCAGATTCTGAGTTAGTTTGTTCACCTGAGTCCTCTGAGCTATCAAACTGGGTTGAAAGTGAAAGCGTTCAAAGCTCAGCAAGGCAAGAAAGACTAAATGTCCACTCACGTGCATTTACAGCTGGGTGGGTCATAAGAAAAATATTACAAAAAATAAAGTGTCTGCAATGCGAAGAAAATTTAACTAATAGGGAATCCAATTATGATAAAAATACTGTAAATAATTGGATTTCCTTTAGAGAGTTCAAGAGCATAAAAGAAAAGAAATTGACCTACCCTTCAGAAAATGCTGTGAGATTCTTTTAAAAGAAGTTAAATTATTTATTCTTTTAAATCATTATAAAAGAAGCAAACAAATACTTAGAAAAACAACCTGAACGGAGTCCTATTTTAAAAAATATTAAAAATCATATCAAATCTAAGTATTTGTTTCTGAATGCTTTCTTGCATTAACTTTAAGATTGGCAGTATTTAATTGGTGCAATGTTATTAATAAAATATTAAAAGGCACAGATGTCTTCAGACTAAAAAAACAATCTTTGTTACCTCAAATGCAATTAAAAGCTTATAATAAATACAAAACAAAATTAAAAAATAAAAAGAAAGTAATAAGAATAGTTTTTTTTCCTAACATTATCATTCCCTTTCTAACTTATTAATAAAACATTGCAATAAACTCATAAAATGAAATTAAAATTACCAATTCCTAGTAAGAAAAACGTTTTAGGCTGAAGCCATACCACGCCTTTGCTTAAAGATCCGCAACGGATGCAACACTACATAAAAAAAAAAAAAACTGTCATACATGATATGTGAACCTTACGCGAGTTGAATTTTGTCTATGAGAGTGCCCTGTCTGAGCTCTCTGTGGTCTGTGAAGCTTTGATTGACATCGAAAAAGAAACAGTATTTACTCTGGATGATTTACCATCAATTACTATGGGTTTATCAGAAACGCAAAATACAAGTAGCACGATTGATTTAACAGAAACTCAAAACACAAATACAATAGAAGATTAATTAGAATTATATGAGAATGAAGATTTAGAGAATATTATTAAGACTGCCCTAGACTGCTGCAATAATGTTAATTAGTAATAGTAAATAATGTACCTACATGCAAAAACTGTGATTATAAAAGTGATTTAAGAGCAAAGAAATAATGCTAATTAATAATAATAACAGTAAGAATGTACGAGTAAAAACCTGTGATTATAATTATGATTAATGAGCAAAAAAATAATGTTAATTAGTATACTTAAGCAAGAATAAAGATGATGAAGAACAAATTATATTTTTTTACTTACCGCAATGTTATTGCAAGCCTTTCCATTGGTGATATGACTGATACAGATTTTACTTTTAAAGAAGAATGTTCATATTTGACCTGACTGTGTATAGAAATGAAATAAATCTTAAAATATAGCTTATTGAATTGTATATTAAAGTGGAGTCATTTTAATAGGTAACATTTGACAATTCATCAAATATTCAACAACGTAACCTTGTAACGGCGGGCATAAAATAACATATTTTTTCGTTTTGTTAGAACTGCACAATTGCTTACCTTTTTTTCAATTACGATTACATATTTATTGTAATAATGACCGATACGAGTAATTTTACGATTTGCTTTCATTAATAAACCATTCTAAACATAATAAACAATTTCTGATCTAAAGAACTGAACGTCGTTACAAGGTTACGTCAGTTAACCATTTTTCTTTTTAAACACTAGGGATGTTACTCTAAAAATCGAAAGCTGATAAGTAGAATCGAATGCAATGATGACTTGTGAAGAAATATCACCATAAATTAATAACCACGTTGTGATTATAATAAAACATTTATTTATTATTCTTTTAACTAACTAGGTATAAAAATACAAAAAATAATGAAATAGAAAAATCATTGATGTTTGGTACAATTTAGGTGGTATTTTGCTGGCAACACCAGTGCCTGTCGATGACGCCATGTCATGTCGCCATTACATGACGCAGTCTTTTGTCGTTGTGCGAAGTGACTGTGCGTTTTTGGTGTGCTCTCTGTTATTTTCTTCTGACCCGGCTTTTTTATTGGACTGATCTTACTGACTACGTTTACCTGGCTATAAATTGGACTCCGATTGCTTAACGATTAGTAAACAAGAACAACATTACAGTCTTACCATGTCGAAACGGGGGAAAACGCTAAACAGTCAATCTCGCGAACTAGTGGTGAAATTGTACAATTATTTTGAACGTGAATCAATTAACGATGGGCCTCTTTTACCATTGACACAACCGAGAGAACGCGTTGCCGAAGCATTGGGAATAGGGAAGAGGACAGTAACTCAAATTCTGAAAGAGAAATACGGACCATCAGGCTCAGAAGATAATACTTTACGTACACCGAAAAAAAGAAAGAGGGACAAGAAAATTGTTGGCATTGATAATTTTGATGCTGCTGCAATTCGCAACCACATTTATGTATATTACTCGAGAAAAGAATATCCTACACGGGAAAAGCTAATAAGTTCGTTAAAAGACGCAGGCTTATTTTTTGGCGGTAAATCGTCTCTATCAAAGGTTTTGAAATCGATTGGCTTTAGTTTTAAAAAATCTGACAAGCGGAAAATCCTGCTAGAACGCTACGATATTATTTTGAAGAGAGTAACATTCTTACGTCAAGTAAATAAAATTACAGATTGGGACAATGTCGTGTTTATTGACGAAACATGGTTGAATGTGAACGATACGGTTTCGCGGACATGGACCGATGATACAGCGGCCTCCACCTCAAAAGTTCCACCGGGAAAAGGAGCCCGACTTATTATATGTCACGCGGGATCAGCTTCTCAAGGTTTTATTCCAGACTGCCTCCTCGCATTCGCCTCTAAAACTACAAGTGATTACCATGAGGAAATGAACTTTGAGGTTTTTAAAGAGTGGTTTGAGAAGCTGCTAGTCAGCTTAGAAAATCCATCGAAAATTATAATGGACAATGCACCGTATCATTCTGTACAAGTTGATAAACCACCAACTCAAGCAAATGAAAAGCAAGAAATTGTCTCGTGGCTGGTAAGAAATGGTGTGGATGCAAGTCCAACTTTATTAAAAGTTGAGTTGTTAAATCTAGTAAAAGCAACTAAGCCGTCCAAGTTCCGCTATGTAATCGATGAACTAGCCCTAGAGCATGGACACGAAGTTATTCGATTGCCTCCCTACCATTGCCAGTATAACGCCATCGAGCTTATTTGGGCACAAATAAAGGGTTATGCAGCGCGGAACAATACTGAACCACCCTTCAGTACTGCTAGAATGATGTCTCTGCTACAAACTGCGTGTGCAGAAGTCACTACAGAAGACTGGAAAAAAGTCGTAGAGAAAACAAAGAAAATAATTTTACAAGATTTTGAACGAGATGAGAGAATAGACAATATTATTGAAAATGAATTAATAATATCTCTGAGTGCTGACAGCAGTGATGAAGATGACAATACTTTTAACAGTTCTGATAGTTCAACTGAATAAATGAATTTTTTTTGTTAAATTGTGTACTTGTCTTATTTTGCTCCTTAAATTTACGAAAAAAATAATAATAATGGGACAGGGATTCGCCTGATGATTTTTAAAATTCGCATATGTTTCAAGTCCGTATCGATTCATTCAGTTAAATCGATGTTTATAAGCAGGTCACCTCACTATGAGGATAAAACTGACAGACGTCAAATGTTACCTATTAAAATGACTCCACTGTAATTACGCTTATCACAATGTTAAAAGAAACGCAGGAAAAAAAGATATTTTTTACATTTATTTAAGCTAATTCTAAACGTATTGACATATTTTGAACGCATCCAAACCATAAATTCTTTAAAACGTTCCATTTTACAAATTGCTGGTTGACCATATTTAACTTTGTTCCTTAGTTTTATAATTATTTTACGTTTAATTCGATCAGTAACTAATTTTTTATTATTCATGGGATAAAGTAAATAATTAAAAAATAACACAATAATTGAATTAAATTAATCATAGTGTTTCATTGAGTGTGCGCAAGTGAAATGGATTTTTTTGACATTTGACAGTTCTGTGATTTGCATCGGCGCAGTCCTTCGTTGTTCCGCTTGCGTCTCGTTGTGTACTGTGTCATTTTGTATGTGTTTCTTCTTATTACGACCCTATTTACCGCCCCTGGACCCCGATATCTTCCTCATCTGACGACCTTTGCTTACCATACCTGATACCGTTGTAAATCCGTTCTATTGACAATGCCGCCAACAGCAACAAGTCGACGTATACTTTGCATAAACTGCAATGTCTGCATAAATCAAAGACATTATACTAAAAACAAGACAGTGCACTTCCGATTTTTGTCATAATCAATTTAGTCTTTATAAACTTATCTTAAAGTTGAAATTGCTATGAGAATTCGAATGGGACCGGTTGAGAGGAACCTTGCAGGGTGGGTGTCCTTGTCTAACAACTTGCCAGTGTTTAACGTACGTGAGTTTGGTAGAAAATTATGAAACAATGTTCTTTATACATTTTATTTACAACCGTATTAAGAAAAATAATAAACAAGCTTAAAGTAAGGCCACTTACAAATAATCAACAAATAATAGTAATATACGATTATTTGGCGTAAATAACCTTATTTGCAAAGTTATATCAAAAAGACATGTAATATTCATAGTAGAATAAAGATATTTAATTGGGCAACACTTTTTTACGTTTGGCATCGTGAAATTGTAATGGCGTCGTCCTGTCTTGTCAATCTATAATTGCGACAGTGTTGTTTTCGATATTTGTGAGAAAATAAAACTTGTGCTTAACTTATTGTATAAATATTTATTATTGAAGAAAATGGTGAACTGTTGCCGTGTGAAAGGATGTAAAAATGAAGCGTATCCGGGCACCAAATTATCTTTTCATCGGTGAGTATAAGTGTAGGGTGACAATGATTCCCCTGAGTAGGCTACTCATTGATTTCAAACAAACAGTATCAGCATGATTTCACATTTTACCAATTTTATTTTTTAGATTTCCTAAGAATGAACAACGAAGACAGGTATGGACGGCCGTAGTGCCTGGACACGTTACAAAAAATTCTGTCATTTGCAGTGCACATTTCAAGACAGATGACTATCGTCCTGAGATGAATAAAAGAGTTTTAAAACTAGAAGCAGTACCATCGATATTTCCAAAGGTAAGATTAAATTTATATTGTAATTAAACTATATTGTAGCCATGGGTACTACACAAAGTGTCTAATCGTTTGGGCAGTGCGTTGATAGATCAGTCGGTCAGTTGTGTTTATTTATTTATTTTATAATTTTTGTACACACAAATAGCATCACGCAAAAACTACCGGTTGGTAGTTTTTGCGTGATGCCTGAACAAACAGACATACAGACCCACACCCCGTGTCATTATTTTTTTTTGATATTTTCAGTGTACAGAATTTTTACTTTAAATCATTAAATCATTTATTTATTTGCAAAGATGGGTAAAAATATACATTGATGTTTTGTTTTTTAAATAAGTAATAAAGTTCTTCATGTTTAACCATCACATGGGTATGCAAATGATGAAAAAAAAGTACAAAATGAAAATTAATTATGTGAGCCTTGTCGGTCATAGTATTTACAATAATAAGTAGGTATTTAAATAACAAAATTAAATCAAAAAATCAATATAAAATTAAAAATCAAAATAAAATTAATTATAAGAACAATAAAGAATTAAAATAAGAATAAGAAACAATATAAAGGTTCAATGTCAAAAATAAAATAAAAAAACAATAAAAAAAATAAATTAAAAGTCGAAATAAGGTAAAAACAACCATAAAAACATAAACCCCAAAAAAAAAGCAAAAATCAATAAAAAAAATTTAATGGCAAAGTTAAGTAAAAAATCGATAAAAAATTAAATGTCAATGTAAAATAAACAATAAAAATTAAATTCAACAAATATAACATAAATTAATTTCCAACTACTTCTACAGATTTATTATAAGTATAGATTACACAATGGATATTGTTTTATTTTTGCAGATCATACCCGAAGAACATAAAATATCAGTTTTGTCTGATATAACACTGGCTCCACCAGCAGCACCAGTACCAGTGCCAGGACCACCTCCCAAGAAGATTAAACTTGCTGATGATGTGTATACACAAACTAGTGCCCAGGCTAGTACTCCACGGAAAAGAAAATTGAAACGCGACATAAAAAATTTGAAGAAACGTATAATAAGACGAAATACAGCTATTGATAATTCAAATCATTACTGGCAATTATTAAAAAAAAATGTGACAATTATGCTGAAGTGGAGCAAATTATCCAAAATAATTTTCAAAATATTAGTACTAAACTAAATGTTAGAAAATCAAATAAGGGTAATCGCTATTCGGAAGAACTAAAATCATTTGCTCTATCTCTTTATTTTTATTCTGGCAAATCATATTTGTTTTTAAGAAACCATATTTCATTACCACACCCGGCAACATTAAGAAGAATTTTGGCCACCCACAAATGTAATGTGGGATTCATATCAGAAGTAATATAATTCATCAAGGTTAGGGCTGCTGATAACATAAATATAAGGAACGTAGCATTAATTTTTGACGCCATGGCCATAAAAGTAGGCAAACAGTATGATAAGTCCACAGATAAGTTTTGGGGCGGTATTGATTTAGGTGGAATCGTACCAAATGATTCAGAATCATTCGCAAAAGAAGCATTAGTATTCCAAATAGTTTCCTTAAAAGAAAAATTTGTATGCCCCATTGGTTATTTTTTTATAGACAAAATTTCTGCAGATGTACAAGTCCAACTTATTATGACTGCTATACGAATGCTAGCTGATATAAAAATTACAGTTCGAACCTTAACTGCAGATGGGACAACTGCAAACATTCGCACATTTGAAAAACTGGGCTGTGATTTTTCACTCACGCCTATGAAAACTCATTTTAAACATCCAACTCAACCAAGCAAAGTTTATTGCGTACTAGATCCTGCGCACATGGTGAATTTAGCAAGAAATGTTTTCGCAGAGACTTCATTGTCTTCAGACAAAGGCGATATAAAATTTGACTTTGTGAAAAAACTTCACGAAATGCAAGAAGAAACAGGCTTAAGGTTGAAAAATAAATTAACTAAAATGCACGTCAATTTCTTTGGAAAGAAAATGAATGTCCGTTTAGCCACTCAACTTCTTAGTAGTTCTGTTGCTGACAGCATTGAATTTTTGAGGTGTAGTGGCCATCCAAGTTTTTGTGGAAGTGAAGCAACAGTTGAATACTTGCGATATTTGGATCGGATTTTTGACATTTTTAATGCTAAAAATCCTACGGCTACAGGTTTCAAATCTCCTTTACGTCAAAATAATAAACATGTTTGGATGATAGTTTTTAAAGAAACGAGAGAATATTTGTCTCTGCTTAATATAAACGGTGAAAATATAATGACACATAGGAGGAAGACGCCGGTGTTGGGTCTTATTATGGACACTTATAGTTTTGCAGGTTTAGCTTCTGATTTACTAGGCGAAAATATCCTAGAGTATCTATTGCCTTATAAATCGTCTCAAGACCATATCGAAATGTTTTTCTCGTGCGTAAGAGCAAGAGGAGGGTCTAATGACAACCCAAACGATCTTCAATTTATGTATATTCTGCGAAAATGGTTGTTTAGAAACAGTATTCGGCCAAGCATGGATGCTAATTGCGTGGACCCTGAATATGAGACATCAACAATATTAGAATTTCGTAGTACAAAAAGGTCGACTGTAGAAGAAAGCATTGAAGAAGATGATGATTATTATCAAACTGAAAATCTTCTCGATTTGATGAGTCGAACAAATTTATCGGATTTTAAAAATAATATTTTATATTATATTTCGGGCTTTCTTGTTGGAAAAATAATAAATAAAATTACTTGTCAACAATGCTGTTCCTTACTGGTTACAAATGAGCACCATGATGACCATAATTATATTGTAGATATATCAAAATTTTCATCCTTCACTGCTTTTGTGGATAAAGGTGGTTTAAAATTTGCGTCGAAATTTGTTTACGATATTGTGAAACACGTAGAAAAAATGTTTATGGTTATGGCAGTGAATAATGAGCTAAACATGAAAAAAGTGCTCAATATGACTGTGCAGCATTTTGCGTATGAGCCAAAAAACATTTTTTCTTCTGATTTGCCAAGATGTGAAGAATTACATCAAATAGATTTAATTAAAGCTATAGCCCAAAAATTTTTGCATTTGAGATTCAAAACATATGCTAAATCTGTAACACTCGAAAACATTGGTCATCGAGCTACATTACGCCAGAAATTACATAAAACTATATTGTTTAGTAATGTTTAAAAGGAAACTGGAATAAACTTTTGATTACCTAATTATTTACTTTTTTATTTTTGGATGTTTGTCTTTATATAATATTATTTGTCTTTATATATTGTAAAAAATATAGTATCGTGTACCCCATAACACTAGACTCCGTGGCGTAGCGCTAGTGAACGCGGCCGCTGCGCAGGAGGTCGCGGGTTCGATCCCCGCACAGTGCAAATATTTGTATGCGTGAATATGGGTATTTGCTCTGGTCTGATCGTGCCTCGGCGAGCACGTTAAGCCGTCGGTCCCGGTTGCCATACGAATATCTAATAGCAGTCGTTACGGGTTGTTGGAGCCCTCAAAAAGTCCAACAATTGGTTTAAAACTGCAATGCTTCGATATCGCCTTTTGGTTGTGGAGGTCAGATGGCAGTCGCTTCACGGAAAATATCGAAGTTTAACCAAATCAGTAGTTAGACTGGTAAAGCGGACCCCAGACTAAGCTGAAAGCTTCGGATGCGACTGGGATTAACGCTAAGATGATGATGATGGCCCTATAACACTAGACTCGAACTTACTTTGGTGCTATAGTGTGATTTGTCCGTAATTTATTGTTTATTATTATTTATCCAGCGAAAATCGCATCGAAATCCGTCAAGTAGTTTTTCAGTGACGCGAGTACATACAGACAAACAGACATCCCCCATATCGATATTTTGACAATATCTTTCAAGTACAGACATCAGTCTGTTACAATTTTATTATACGTATGGATATGGATTTCATCAGATAATAATAATAATACAATATATTCCACAACTATCACACAACGCCATCTAGTCCCAAGCTAAGCAGAGCTTGTGACAGACCAGAGATACAGCCGTTTTCAAGAACGCGTTCACAAAATATGTATACATAATTATTTATGTATACTTGTTTTGTGCACAGGATGTTCACAAATGATAGCATAGGTATTTGTACTCGGTCCGAAGAGGATATGGACGAAAGTTAGCCTATTAATAATTGTATGTCCTACGTATATCTTAGAAGTGTGGTGACACTACAATAGAAAAGGACAAACACCTGCAGCGTGCCTCTCACGTGGTCCGTTCATTTAACAAAGTGCACAGTCTTGTTTTTAGTATAATGTCTTTGGCATAAATACGTTTCGACGTTATCTCGTTCATGAGCTGAACACAAGAGTTATTTCGTTACTTAGCGAGTGGATATCACCAGTAATCGTAAGTATTTTATGCTCATTTTACCTATTTTTATTCTAAAAATCATATTAAGTATAAGAATTACACAAAGCTCTTAAACAATGTGTAACATAACACATACAACAGACTGTTCGAAAAATGTGTATAAACAAAGATTATTTACATAAAATAATCTTAGTTTTGAACCTGTTGTTTATTGTTATGTGGAACTATTTCTTCAACATAACCTCCTGGTAATGAGCTATTGAATATTTTGTAATCAAAAGAAGTTTATATTGAATTTCCTGTTTCAGATTACTGAGGAAGATTACATTTGTGAACGTTGTAATGAACTCCTCATGAGAACAGTAAACCAGCAATTAACAGCAAGCTGTGATGGTGCTCAAGCTTCCGGGTCATCTCAACCAGGACGTAGACAAGTGTGCAGTATTTGTGGACGGTCTACACTTAATCGTCAGAGCCATGCTATTGTTATTGACAATCCTTCAGAAGAGCAGAGACAGATTAATGCTGTTATACAAACAAGAATCGCACCACGTCAGGTATTTATGTTTCCATATTGTTTATTATCATATTTCTTCTGGATATCAATAATTATACCTGATAGTGATTGACCTACTATGCTGTAACACTTTTCACCATAAAAAATAATTATGTAGGTACATAATAATACTTTTAACATGAAAATAACAGGTACATAATATTATTGTTTTTTTGACTTTGAATGTAGTGACATGTCTTTTTATCCTTTAAAAATAATACCAACGATACCTGATATTAATTCAATGTTTTCTTTCATAGATATCATCATCTGATAGAATATGCCATGCATGCTGGATGAGCTGCAAGCGTGCTGCCACACGTATTGAGCATGCTGATGATGCCCGTGGAGTTTCTACTACTGAAGAAGTTGAAGTTGAAACAGGTGACTCTGAGCTATACACTGCTGAACCAGTTCATGAAAGTCTTGAAGTGCCTTCTGTTGCATCAAGTGAAATGACAATGGAAAATTATAGACGGGCAGCAAATACTGCTTCTCACTGCCTTTTTCCTCAATGTACTAATATTAATCTGCACAATTTGTCAGATTCATTTAGGGCTACAATATTCAGTACATATAAATATTATATCCCTGTGCACAGCCGTGTTTGTACAGAACATAGACTGAGTAACCAGTGGAGCAATCTCTATGATTCGAGTAATAGCATTAGAACATTTACTGTACAACAAGTGGAACATATTTTTTCATTTGTCAATGCTTTCAAGCCTTACCTTAATTTCACAAATGTAGAAGCTATCCAAGAAATTGAAGATAACATATTTTTCTTTTGGACTGGAAGGTCTAAACAAGATTTTTTCACTCTTATTAATGAAGTTCCTCGCATACAAGGAATGCACAATGGCCTTTTGGGATTACCTGCATTATTAATCAAAATGAGGACCGGTGAATCAGATGTTCGCTTGGCTACATTATTGGATGTACCGCGTAGTACATTAGAAAGGCTAATGAACAAAAGCAGGGAAATCCTGGTTCAAGATTTTGTACCTATGCACCTGGGTATTACTCACATATCGAGAGAAAGTCTAATGGATCATAATCTGACAATACCAAATGGTATATACAATGAAAACTTCACAAATGCTATTATTATTTGTGACGGTACATACATAAATATAAATAAAAGTTCCAATTACTCCTTCCAAAAGGATACATATTCATTACATAAGTATAAAAATCTATTAAAGCCATTTTTATTTGTGGCATGTGATGGTTACATCCTCGATTGTTTCGGTCCATACAAGGCTACCACATCCGATGCCGATATAATGATTTCCCTCTTTGATTATGAAAACGCTCCTCTTAGATTATATTTTCAAGAAAACGATGTGTTCATATTGGATAGGGGATTCCGTGATTCCATAAGAATGCTGGAAGGTTGCAATTGCCGGCCATACATGCCTGAATCTCTATTAGAAGGCGAACACCAACTAACAACACAGCAGGCCAACCGGAGCCGCTGTGTAACAATATGTCGTTGGGTAGTTGAGGCAGTAAATGGACACTTTAAAAGGGACTTTAAGCTCCTGAGGCAAGACTATTTTAATAAATCAGTCCCGAACATGATGCAGAATTTTCAAATAGCTGCCAGTTTACTAAACAGATTTGGTGTTCGTTTTCAGGATAGAAATGATGCTAATGAAATAGTGACAATTATTAGAGAGAGAATTTATTTTGAAAATAATTTAGCCAGATTAGTTGAACAACTAAACATGAATAGAAGATCAACTGCTTTTCAGAGTATTACTGCTGACCGAGATAATTTATTTTTGTTTCCTAGATTAAGTTATAATGAATTAATATTATTTGCTCTAGGTACTTACAAAATAAGACAAGCAAGGTCATACTATGGAGAACATATAAGATTTCACGGATCATATCGAATACAAGTATGTAGGGATACACAAGACTTTTCTCAATATAATCTTAGAGGAAGTGGTGATAAAACACTAATAAGAGGAAAAATCAAGTCCAGGCACATTTCAAGAAAACTATATTATGTTTATATTTTAGTAGAAAATAATGTGCCTGGCAGAAACAGGATAGTTGAATATTGTTGCAATTGTTTGGTCGGTCGACGAACTATCGGATGTTGCGCTCACGTGATGACGGTAGTGTGGTACCTTGGATGGGCTAGGTACGAAAACAATATATCTGCTCCAGCAGAATTTCTGGATGACGTAGTTGTAAGAGATTTGGATGAAGATGATGAATATCAATAAACTATTCCACTGTAACAGTGTTTTATTTATTTTCCCCGATTCATTCAACAGGTATGTAGGTTGGTAAATAAGTGATCATTTTTGAAAACATGAATTAAGTTAGGCATTTTAGAGGTAGGTATATATAGAAACTATTTGACTAGATAAGGTGTCGTTTTTATAGGTACTGAAATAAAATATGGGTTAGTAAGTACTTATGAGAAGGTACCTGCTACTATTTTATGCTGCTGTGCTGTGTTATTATCCATTAGAACACCACTGGGAAGTTATATAATATACTGTACTGTTATAATATACTGGGAAGATAAATAAATTAATCTAGTCAGTATATACCAGTACTACTAGGTAGTACTAGTAGGTATACTTGATTAAATGAAAAGTAATTATTAGTGTGATAACAATGTACTTATTTAACCACAAATTGCACATATTATGTGGTGTTAGCCAGCAGGTAGGTAACCAAATGTTAGTCTTAGAAAATAAATAATATGTACTGGAGAATGCAGTTTTCAACTCGTCACTCATTTTATAGTGGAGTCATGGAGTCTTAGCATTAATGATAAATGATAAATGATTTACTTTCTGTAAGTAGGTTTGTACAAACACTTTTACATGTAAATCATATTTTTTAAACTAGATGAGGTCGGCGTTTCCTATCTGACTACTCTGAGAAGAAAGGCCGAAACAAACTCAGAGGTCACAGTCTCTTTTAAAGTCCAGACATAATCTTGGTCAGATCATGTGAAGACCATGCAGATTGGTGTCTGAAATGGTCTTTTGAGTAAAGAACCACACAGATTGAGCGGACCTGTCCAGTCAGTGCACGCATTTGTCAAAAATTGTGTAGCTCAACTCAGAACTTGAGGAGCCTTACGATTCGACGAACAATACCAATGAAAGGACATTTGGGTAGGCCGCATAAATTACTCAAACTGCCAGGTCATGATTAAAACTAACTAAGAAGGAAAACAGAAAAAAGAAATGACCCACATAGTCTTCATACTCACAATAATAATAATAAAAAATAAGATACTATACAAAGTAAATATCCATGTCATTGTTTATATAAAATTCATCAATGTCAATGTGTATATAAAAATCCGGACATCATCTTTGATCTTTGAGGACCATGTAGATTGGTGTCTGAAGTGGTATTTTGAGGGAAGAACCACACAGATTGAGTGGACCTGTGCAGTCAGTGCACGCATTCGTCAGTAACCGTGCAGCTCAACTCAGAACTTAAGGAGCTCAACGATTCGACGAGCAATACCAAGGACAGAACATTTGTGTAGACCGCATAAACCACTCAAACTGCCAGACCATGATTAAAACGGAAACAATGACCCACATAGTCCTCACATTCACAATAATTAAAATAATATAAGACTTTAAACAGTAAATGTTCATGTCATGTCATAAATAGATATTTAGAAAGAAAAAAAAAATAACAAAAGTGTAAATCAGCAAAATAAAAAATAAACAACATTCACTGTCTAGACCTATTGGAGCAGCTCAATCCCAAGCGTTTTTGTCCTCAATATAGTCTTTTACAGTATAATAGGCTTTCTGGCATAGTTTTAGCTTTATAAAAGATTTGAATTTATTAATGCTTAGTTCTTGAATGTGGCTAGGAAGTTTATTATAAAAACGTATACATTGGCATCTAAACGAGCCACCTATTTTCTTGAGCCTTGTTGTAGGAACAACAAATTTATGTTTGTTCCTAGTATTTATATTATGGATATCACTGTTTTTCTTAAACAGATTAATATTTTTATGTGCATACAAAAGATTATCATAAATGTACTGAGAAGGCACAGTCATTATATTAATCTCTTTAAATTTGTCTCTGAGGGAGTGTCTGGGACTTAATTTATAAATGGAACGAATTGCCCTTTTTTGTAAAATAAAAATTATCTGAATTTCGGCGGCATTTCCCCACAACAGAATACCGTATGACATCACACTATGAAAATAACTAAAGTAAACTAAACGGGCTGTCTCTAAATCAGTTAAGTCACGAATTTTCCTAACGGCGTATGCTGCAGAGCTAAGCTTTTTTGACAATTTATCTATATGGGGGCTCCATTGAAGCTTGGCATCCAAAGTTATGCCTAAGAATACTGTGGTATTTTCGGGTTTTAACTCTTCACCCTTTATGAGAACACTAGTTTCTACTTGTCTAACATTTGGTATCGTAAACTTAATACATTTGGTTTTTTTTTCGTTAAGAAGTAAATTATTAACATTAAACCAGTTAACTACTTTTGCGAGGGCACTATTTATACTGTCAGTAACCAGCTGTTGACGTTTGAGTTTAAATAAAAGTGAAGTGTCATCTGCAAACAACACTATATCATGTTCATCCTTTATGAGGTAAGGCAAGTCATTGATATAAACAATAAATAAAAATGGTCCAAGTATTGAGCCCTGTGGGACCCCCATTCTTACTACAGATCCGGGTGACCTTTTCCCGTTAACATCAACTCTCTGAATCCTATCACTTAAGTAAGAAGTGAGAAGATCCAGAGAGGCGTTCCGGATTCCGTAGTGGTGAAGTTTCCTGATTAAGGTTTCATGAAGAACACAATCGAATGCCTTGGACAAATCACAAAAGATGCCCAAAGCATCGCATTGACTTAGGGGCAGTTAGTTTCAAGGAATTAACTGAGTAAAAAAGAAGTTTTAGACCATAGTTAGCTAAATATTTCTATTTTAGAGTAAACTACGAGCGTTATTAATTAGTTCATGCACGTTTGTTTCATTAATTCTTGTGACGGCAAATCCTAACCTAAAAAGAAACATTAATATTTTTTGAACTTCGTGGCGTTTAAATTGCCGAAATGACTATTAGACATTACTTTCTAAACTTACAGGAAGTATTTCTACTATATCTTATAACTATACATATACTTTTATCATCAGGTTTTTAAATGTATGGAAGGTGGGCATTGTTCTTTTTGATCTTCAAATATGGTTCCAGTTTCGAAAATAATTCGTCGTAGACCTGTACCGAAACTTTAAAATATTTGTAAAATGAGTTATCAATAGGGTAGATGGCGCTGCGCCTACGTAAACATAGCTCTGTGTATAAACAAATCGAAATATAACAAAAAGTGAAAAATAAGGACTAAATTGACTGTTATTTCATAGATAACTAAGTGACAATCGAGTGCAAGTGTTATCTATTAAATCTGTGAACATTTAAGGGAGATACACCAGTGTAAATAACTTAGTGACTCTGAACCAAAAAACATCTTACTTTGTGAATAATCTCATCCCAGATGTGACAGTACTGAACCGGATATTCAAAGTAAGCATTTCCATAACAATTTCCAGCGAAAACACATTCGAAATGATAAAAACAAGAATTTGAGTGAAAAACGGTTAAAACTTTTTAAAAAAATTACAACACAGCCCCGCAATTATTTGAATATAGCGCCATCTAGTATCGAATAGCAGTACCTAGTATTGATGAGTCTTATTACACAATTTTTTCAATAGAGGGCGCGGAACGTAATAACGTAATTTGATAAACCATACATTTTTCATCGAAACTATAATAAATTCAACATCATCTATCACAAAGATGGATTGCTTGGAAAGGCGAATGAGTTTTAATAATGTTACTCTAAGGAGAAATAAAACAAATATTTCAAATGATTCTGTAAACTTATCCCTCTCATCAGTTACGTCTTATCCATTTACGCGAAGTTTACCAGATCTGTCCGTAACCAATACAGACGATATAGAAGCATTAAAGGAAGAAATATACAAACTAAAAAATGAATTAGAAAGCGCACACCAAGAAATTGATACTTTAACGACTGAAAATAATCAACTAAAACAAAAGACGATTGAACAAGCCAGAAAAATAGCACAGTTTAAGGAAGTTTACCATGGATCTCCAAACTACAAAACCTCGGCTCGAAAAAGGAAAACCAAAAACAGCTGTAATGGTACTCTATTGGATGAGACCATAATTGCTAGTGCCGACAACAACGACCAGGAAGATAGAAGTACATCTCACCCGATAGATGTCGCTTCTAGTACATTGCAACAGCTAACCGTCGAAAGTAAAGGTGAATTACACTCTAACTATAGTAATGGAGACAAGGTTGAATCATTGAAAATTACCAAAAAGCATAACATATATATCTTTGGAGATCAACAAGCTCACGGTCTGAATAAAACATTGACGAAAACCAGATCCCATAAATGGAATGATAACTACAATATAAGATCTTTCATCAAGCCAGCGGCAACGAGTACGCAAATCCTAAATAGTTGCACCGACGATTTCATTAATGCTCTGACCCCAGACGATATTATAATTTTAGTTTTAGGTTCTAATGACATAAGCCCTTACTCATTTATGACTGAATTATGTACCGTATTGTATAAATTACGCAACCAAACTGTATTTATTACCAATGTACAATATAACCCATACTTAAACGAAGATACACTTAACTATAATCTAGAATTGATAATACAAAACTACAAAAATTGTAAATATGTAAAAATACACAAGTCGAACAACAAACATAATATGATTGATCGTCATACGAAAAGTTACCAACGGCAATATTTGGAATATTTGTGTTTTGGGTTGAATACGAGAATTGATTATAAAAAATACCAAACAGAGTTCCTCAATCAGTATAAAAGAGCTATAATAAAACCAACGAACACATATACACAGCACCCTCAAGGTGACACAAAAACAATACCCCTAAAAACAACACAAACAAAAATTACAACTTATTTTAAAAAAGTAACAAACACAGACAATACGTTTTTTCGTCCATCAAAATAAAACCGCGATTACATTGATTCACCAAAATATTGCCGGAGTACTCAGTAAGCAAGATTTAATAGAAGTAGCATTAATAGACTTGACTTGACTTGGGTGCCATTGACATTATTTGTCTTACGGAAACCTTTCTTAAAAGTGGTTCTGAATCAAATCTCAGAATTGATAACTACAAAATAGCATCATTCTTCTCTCGCCCAAACCAACGCCGGGGTGGTTCATGTATCCTTATCAGAAATAACATACAATACAAGGAAATCAACCCTATCCCCCCCATTCCCCTTCAATTTGAATATTGTGCCATTGACATTTTAAAGCATAATCTAATAGTAGTATGCATCTATAGAACACCTACACATGATGCGACGACCTTTCTGAATAGTCTGGAACTCCTTACAAATAAACTATGTAAAAAGGTTAAGAAAAAAGTCATAATATGCGGTGACTGGAATATAGACGTCCTAAAAATAAATAAAATATCCAACGATCTAAATTCCATACTAAATAATAACAACCTGAAAAATCATATTAGACTACCAACGAGGAAAACATCTTGTTTAGATTTAATTGTAAGCAATATACATGACACTAAGTCCGCATTGCACTACTTGGCACTCTCAGACCATGAAACGGCACAATCACTGACAGCTAATTTAGAAACGGATAATAAAGTTAAAGACATTAAAAGTTTCTGGTTTAATTCTGTAAGAGACCTCAGTGAAGAAAACATCAAAAAATTTAAAGACTGCTTGTCAAGCTTATCATTCTCTGAGGTATACGAATACAACTCGACAAACAACGCCTTCAACTGCCTACATGATACAATTATTCTCTTCTACAACTTATGCTTCCCCATTATTAAAGTTAAAATTAGTAATAAACAAGTAAAAAATCGACGCTTAACAAAAAATATTAAGCGATGTTGTATTAAAAAGCGAACTCTATACCTAAAATACAGCCTTTGTAAAGATAACAAAAAACATAACAAAAAAAAATATAATGACTATACTCGAATATTAAAAAGATGTATACAAAATGCACAACAAATAAATAGTCAACAGTACATCAACAAAGCAAAAAATGCAAGTAAAGCAGCATGGAATTTAATTAAAGCAGACGTTAACAACAATGTAAATTACTCTGACATTGACACAATACAAATTAATAGTGAAATTTATGACAACCCTAACCAAATTTGTGACCAATTTAATGACTACTACATATCCCTAACTAATACGACTGACATTTCTCAAAAAAATAATCACAATACCAATTGTACAATTCCTCAAAATCCCAAAAGCATTTTCTTAACGCCAATAGATGAAACAGATGTGTATAAAATAATTCACAGTTTAAAAAATACGAACTCGACTGGTTATGACGAAATACACACCAAAGTGTTAAAAATATGTGCAGCAAGTCTAGTATCGCCTCTATGCTACATAATAAATATATCCTTAAGTGAAGGAGTTTTCCCAAAACGACTGAAAAGGTCCATTGTCAAACCTTTATACAAAAAAGGTTTAAAGTCGGACATGAGTAATTATCGGCCAATCACTTTGATCCCCATATTATCAAAAGTATTCGAGAAAGTTATGTGTATTAAATTAGAGAACTTTTTGACATCGTGTGACATCCTTAAAAAAAGAACAGTTCGGATTCAGAAAGGGTAGATCCACTGCTTCAGCATGTTTCTCTTTAATTAAACAAATAACCGAAAGTCTAAACAAAAAATATAAAACAGGCTGTGTCTTTCTAGACATGACAAAAGCCTTTGACTTCGTCTGCCATAAAACATTACTCTCTAAACTTTCTCACTATGGAGTCCGCGGAAAAGACAACGATTGGATCAAAAGCTTTCTTACCGACCGACAGCAATGCGTAGAAATAACAAGAACGTGCAAAAATGAACAAAAACAATTCAGATCAAAATACAGACAAAACAACTTCGGAACACCTCAAGGAGGAATTTTATCCCCTCTTTTCTTTCTAGTATACATCAACGACTTACCAGAGGCTATTAATGAAGAGTGTGTACTCTTTGCTGATGTCACAACTTTGATTATTAAAGGTAGTGATAAAAATGACTTAGAAAAACGAATTGTTAAAGCTTTAGACAAGGCAATCAAATGGCTGGAAATAAATAACTTAAAAATAAACATGACAAAAACAAATATAATACAATTTCAAGCAAGCAATACAAACACAGATAGTCTAAACATTCAGTATAATAACTGTCTCTTAAACACTATTAATGAATGTGTATTTTTAGGTATAACCTTAGATAAAAACTGTAGCTGGAAACCACACATCGAAAAATTACTCAAAAAAATAGATCGCTTTGTGTATGTCCTGAAAAGAATAAGACAAACGGTTAACTTAAATACCGCAATGATTGCTTACCATGCGTATGTAGCATCTTTACTGAGATACGGTCTTATAATTTGGGGCAACTCAGTAGACGTGGAAAGAGTTTTTAAAGGACAAAAAAAATGTATCCGGGCAATGTGTGGAGCCCACTTTTTGGATAGCTGTAAACCTCTATTCCAAAAACTTAAGATACTGTCTTTACCATGTCTTTATATCTTTGAAACATGTATGTTTGTAAAAAAACATCATAATTTATTTGAAAAAAGCAGTTATAAAACAAATAGTAGAGTACGACACAAAGATAAATTGAAATTACCCCAAATAAAATTAATGTTATATAAAAGAAATATTTACTGCATGGCAATTATTATATATAACCATTTGCCAAATAATATTCAAGATTTGCCATGGTCCTTGTTCAAATGAGTGTTATTTAGACTGTTACTAGCGAAAAATTACTATAGTGTTAAAGAATATTTAGAGGATAAGTCGCTAGTAACGTAATATGCACATAAAAATATGCTTTACTCTACCATATCCAACAATTGACATGTATACATTTATTCAATATGACTATTATTAACTAATACATTTTTAATTAATGACATAATTTATTCAATATGATTAATAATAATAATAATAATAATGTATTTCATTATAAATATTTGTACGCCATAGTATGGCAGGATATGTTGGAACCGAAAATGTTAAACATCTATTGTACCATATTCTTACAAATAAATATTTTTGATTTGATTTTGATTTGATTATCATTTTCTCTTAATTTACTGAACTTTACAACAAATTCCCCGCACAACAACCTAGATTCAATAAACGGGCTTACTGGCTGTCGTTTTTTTTTTTTGCTAGTCGTCGTTTTGCTACGTAATAATATATTAAGTTCTCCATCGACACGACTATACAAGCACACCGGTAAAATTGAACTAGCGACACTGCGTAAATCGGTCTCCGCGACGGGTCCCCGCGACGGGGACCGTCGCGTAGCCACGGAGCCCATCCGCGTGTCCACGCGCGTAGACACGCGACGGATGCCCGTCGCGGGCGCCCGCTTAATGCCCGGTTTACATTATTCCAGTCCAGCGATCTAGTCCAGTACTGGATTGCTTACTGGAAAAATGTAAACCGGCACTGGAATGAACTGAATCCAGTAAGCATTCCAGTCCAGTAACTGGATTCGCGGTCTACTTTTGAATCCAGTGCGACCAATCCAGTGCAACTGGAATAATGTAGACGGCCAATCCAGTGCTGACGAAGTACACACGTGTTGGTTGTTTTTGCGGACTTTTTTGCAAAGAAAAAGGATTTAGCAATGGTGAAGAAGTTATCTGAAGACGAAACTGTAAAGTTTGTCACTATATACAGAAAACATCCGTGTTTATGGGATATAACATCAGAACATTATAAAAACAAACCTATGCGCCAAACTGCTTTGCAAAATCTGTGCATTGGTATGGAAATTGAAGGATTCACACCGGAAGATGTGAAAAACAAAATAAAAAGCATTCGTTCGACATACTACCTTGAACTAGACAAGATTAAGAAATCATCCACATCTGGTGCTAGTGGCAATGTTTACCAACCCAAAGTGAAATGGTTCGCCGAATTCAATTCATTTATTAAAAATGTGATGGTGAAGCGTAAAACACAGGTATTTATTTTAAGATTTTTATTTATTTTTATTTTAGTAGCATATTATTTGTTAAAACACACAAATTTATCAATGTATCATATGATTTTGCCATGGTACTTTTCCTTCGTTCACAAAATAATTAGTAAATTGAGTTCTTTTTTCCCTGGCATGTGTTGCTGAGTTGATACTGCCCTGCTGTATGATACTATCTAAAGAGGTTATTTCGGATCTCCATGTTCCATTAATCAAATGATGGTCGTTGTGATCGTCATGGTCTACACAAGAAGTAGTCATATAATTGCTTGACTTTTTTCTCAACCAATGTAGAAAGCAAGCTGCATACACAATGTGATCCACAGTATGTAACTTAGTTGAAATAGCTTTTTCGAAAATTCTGAATCGACTTACCTACTAATATTCCAAAAGCGTTTTCTACAATGCGTCTAGCACGGGACAGCCTGTAATTATATATTTTTTGTTCAAAAGTTAAATTAGCCCCAGGATATGGTTTCATTAAGTATGTTTTTAGTGGAAATGCTGCATCAGCCACAATCACTCCATCTTCTGGAATAAAACTGTCATTTTCTAATTCAGTAAAAATGGAACAGTTTTTGAAAATACCACCATCCGAAGCGCTTCCATTTGCGCCCACATTGATATACGTAAAACAGTAATCATGGTCAACAAGAGCCATCAATACTATGCTGTTATCTTTTTTATAATTAAAGTTCGTACTTCCATATTCATAGGAGCTAGTAATTTTTATGTGTTTTCCGTCTAACGCTCCGTAGCACAAAGGAAAGTTCCACTTATTCCGAAAGCCTTCCTCGACTTGTTTCCATTGTTCCGCAGTGGGTATCTGCAAAAAGAAAGTAAAAATATTTTATTTTCAGGAAAATACTGATGATGCTCAAAATAAAGAAAATACTGACAATACTCAACCTAGTGACCAATGTGGGACCAACCCTACCCATACAAACCCAGAAGTAAGTCTATCAGAACCGCGAAAGAAAAGAAGTAAAATTTCACAGCTGTCTACAATAGTCAGTAGCATGAAAGATATGCAATAAGATTTATCCAAATCAGAAACAGTGGAAGATGAATTCGACATCTTCGGGAAACACATTGCGAAGCAATTAAGAACCCTTTCTACAGAACAGGCTATCCTAGGCCAAGAAGAAATGCAGAGTGTGATAACAAGATGTCGACTACACGATTTGAATAGTCCTATAAAACCGAATAGACCAAATTACAATTATGCGTCAAGACCAAGCACGAGTAGTAGTACTTATATGCCATTGAATAGTCCAGCGTCTGTAGATACACAAACCACCGAGGACTCGTTAAATGTAGTAAGCGATGACCCAGAATACATTAATATAATCATGAATGCTTTCAATAATGCTTAATTTGTCATAGATATGATACTTAATAAAAAAAATATTACCTTGATGTGGTCTTTTAATGCCCTTTTAATTTCTTGACAGCCTTCTGGTATAATTTTTGAAATAGTTGGTTTTGGCAATCGAAACATACGACTGAGGCTTCTGTAACTATCTCCAGTACTTAAAAAAGAAAGAGTGACTTCTAATTTTAATTTTGCGGGTATAGCATCTCTGAACAACGTATTCTTACGCTGGATATTAATCGAAACTAATGATAACAGTTCTTCAAAGTTTTCTGCTGTCATTCTCAGTGCCAGTCTATATTCATTGGGATCTTCTATCTTCAGTTGTTGCAAAAGTATTGCTGACCCTCCTTTTTGATCTCTTTCGCTGATCCAATTTCTCACCCAAATCCGTTCCTTTTTTTTTAGTTCCTTATCAACCTCATTAATAACTTCTTGTAGCAAGAGTGATTGAGCACGTTTGAAACATTTTCGAAACTGATCTCTTCTTGAAATCATTGTCACTATAGTGTTCACACTTCAACGGCTTCTAAATAACTGGAATAATGTAGACGTTACAGATCCAGTCCAGCACTGGACTGGACTGGAATCTCGCTAGATCACTGGACTGGAATAATGTTAACCGGGCATAACGCAGTTTCAGGCCTTAGTGTTCTTTATTGACTCGCTTCCTGCCTGTGAGTACGCACGTGTTCTTTTTCTCGGTTTTACGACGACTTGTGATCAGTTTCTTTCCCTTGACCTACGCTTTATTTTTCGGACTTATGATAGATTGCCTACCTGTGACCAGTGCTGTGTGAATCGCACTAGATTCGGAATCGGTCGGATTGGCTACAAAAGTAGACAGATGGCTGCTGCGAGGAGAGAATACACCCAACTGGAGTATGCAGAAATGCATTACCTGTATGGCTTTTGCGACGGTAATGCCCGGGCTGCTGCCAGGAAATATCGTCAACACTACCCTAACAGTGATCATTTTCCGGACTACAGGGTCTTTATGCGCGTACATAATTCGTACATGGAGGGAGTCTTTCCCGGTCAGCATGCTCCGAGAGCAGGCAGACCAGTGCACGTACGGCAAAACCGTCGATTTACGACGACAAAAGTATTAAAAACAAAATAATTTAAATACGCTTATTACATACGTTAGGTGTTCTCTACCCTTCAATGGTCAAAAATCAACAAAAGATTTTTTATTTGCGAGCGAGACCCGTTTGCAAAAGCCGCTATTGTTCGACCCATCGCTTATTGTTAGGCGTGCTGCCAGTATTCTACCATACTCGGTGCGAATTCGTTGTGTCTATGTGCAGTTGTTTTAACGTGAAATCTTGTTTTTTAGTATAGAAGCATTACCATGTTGTAAGTACTTCATTTTAAACCTATTATTGAGTTCTTTCAACACTTTAAAGATAGAGAACAATCTAAATATAACGATAGACTTAAAATAATCTTGTTTTTTTGTAAACAATCATTGTACTGTACTCATATGAACAACTTTTACTATGGGGACACATACGAAATCGTAAAAAATCAGCTGTTTCATACAATAGTAAAAGTAGCTCGTGTTGAAGAGTACAACGACCCCTTAAAGTATTAGGTATTTCAACCTTTTTTAACACCATTCAATAGACTGATGACATTTTGGGAAATGATCGATCTTACATTATACTGGATTAATATAAAATAAATCCAGTTAATTTTAATATGGTAAAATTTTTAAAAATATAAAATATTAAATACTACTTATTTATATATTACATAACATGTAGTCCACGCTGGTAGAAAGCTAGTACATTAAATAATTATATTACGCTTTCAAAAAGCGCTTATGCCACCGGTATAAGAAAAACTAATCATTTATCAAACCATATAAAGATGCTTGGCTGTCATAAATTTAAGAGTAACTTGAAACTATTAACATGGATATTTAAATATACAGAAATTATCTGAGTTCATTATATGATGTGATCACTGTAATTTCGATATTGTAAAATATTATTATTATTTTATATGTTATTTTCAAATTTAACTACCAACTTACTAATTTCAATTTAACAATTGATTTTTCAGCTGCCAACTTACAAAGAAAATGGAAAAGCTTAAGAGACTCTTTCAACAGAGACCTTAAAAAACAAAATTCACAGAGAAGCGATTCAGCAGGTAGTTCAAAGAGATACTACAACTTTAGTCTATTATTATTTTTCAAGCCACTGTCTGAAAATCGAAATACAACATCGTCTCTACCAGTACAAAACAAAGACGATGACATCGAACAAATCGATAATGAAGACGAAAATACCTACTACTGAAACGAGTGACTGAAGTTTGGAAGAGACCAAAAAATATCCAAAGAAAAAAAGATGATGCAGAATATGGGTTAATAAAAAAAATAACAAGTCATTTGAGCGATCAAGTAACTTCACATACTCGTAAACAGGAAGAACCTGACAAGTCCTGTGACAGTGATATGCATTTTTTGCTATCTTTATACGATAGATTTAAGACCATTCGCGATGATTGGAAAATGAATGCTCAGATAGAAATATTGAATGTAATTCAAAAATATCACACAACTACAGCTACACGTAATGATAATTACAGTGAATATGGACAGGGGTATACGACACCAGCGTACCAACCGTACGAGCGACCATCAACGTCTAGGGCCGCATTCCGAATGTGTGTGTGTGTGTATTGTGAGCGCTGTAATCGCTCACAGCGCTCACATCGTCTCACAAGCGTTCCGAATCAGATATTACGATTATGACAGCTGAGGGCTGTCAATAATTCGGAACACTCGTGAACGCGCTCACAGCGCACCAATCAATGCACAGTAAACAATAACATAACCTCAAACCTTGTGCAACAAAGTCCGCTTGATTATCTTTTTGAACATAGAAGTTCAACGCATTGGTACTTTTGTTTTGTTGGTTGACGCTATCGACTCTGATAACTCTGATTTTGAGTTTGAGGACGACGATTCGTCCAATGATGAAGACGATGACGATTTCCTTCTAAAAGCGTACATAAACGCTCCATAACCACTTGAACGTCATGAGACACTTGAGTGTCCCAAAAGTTTTTGCCATCTTACGTCTGGGGACACTACAGTGTCTACTATAGGAATTAATGAAAATCAGCTTTAACCGGTTTTAAATAAAGCTCCTTTTGCAATATCACTGGCGTTTCGAACGCGGAACTAAACGTAGGTGGCGCTGACATGTGTAAACAGTCGAAACATTTTTAATCTTTATTTATAATTCAGTTTGAAGTTTGGGTGATTTTGTGTGTGCGTCACGGCGAGGATTGTCTGCAATTATGTCGTAAGTTCTTTTTTCTTATTAGTTAGATCGTATAGTGTATTATATCAAGATATTCCTTAAGATTTGCTCGTGTCCATGATATAAAATAATCATAGTTTAATTGGCGTCATGGTTTAAAAAATGTTGTATTTACATTGGAGATGCTCCGTCGTATGTCAAAATGGCCGCAAATTTTAAGTGATAAAACTTAAGTGAACACATATTTTGTGATTGAATTTATGCCATTCGTTTAATTATACTATCTAGATTTAGTATAAATACATACTTTTAATACAATTTATATATTACACAGTGATTACATGCAAATTCAAAGTAAGTAAACACGGCGACTGCACGCGCTCACGCTGTGGACACTAGAGTGTACTCTAACGTTTACATGTACAAGGTCTGTGCAGACGAGATATTATCGGTGTCGGATTTTTGTTCTCCAAATTACTTAATTTGTTTTACTGGGCTGTTTATACTAACGCATGAGTGTTTTATTATTTTTCACATATACATTTTTTACTTTAATCGACTTTTTGTTTTTTTTTTTTCATTATAGCACTAAAATCACTTTTAAGCTTTACTGCTTAGTATTGGCGTGCGGAATGGTGTATTGTGATGCAAATATTATTTCACCATGAGGTGGATGCGCAGTGGTAGCTCGCGAAATTCAAATTTTCTTGCGTTTTTGGTAATTTACAGGTCAGTTTCAGCTTGTATCTTAATTAAAATTTAATTCGCGACAATAACAAGTATATATTTATATGATTTTAACCATAAGAATCATCAATACTTCTCTATAATTTAGAATTCCTCTCCAATGCTCAGATTTCCAAAATTATAACAATTGAGAGGAATTCTAACTTATAGAGAAGTATTGATGATTCTTATGGTTAAAATCATGTAAATATATACTTGTTATTGTCGCGAATTAAATTTTAATTAAGATACAAGCTAAAACTGACCCGTAAATTGCAAAAAACGCAAGAAAATTTGAATTTCGCGGGCTACAACTGCGCATCCACCTTAAGTGCTATGCATATATTTTAGATCAAACGAGCAATCGACTTCAGGCCTTCAGGCTGAGGGTGGTGGTAGAGAGAGAGGAAGAGGGCGAGGAAGAGGTAGAGGAAGAGGGAAGGGGAAATCTGCAGATCCGTGAGTATTTATTTATCTTTGTACCTTCTGATCATCATTGCACACAATACAACATATTACTTACAATGTGGACAACCTCACCGCTAGAGTGATGTCTTTTACACAACCTTTTGCTAGTATATTTCAAATACTGATTATTTTTGCAGCGATAGTCTGCTGCAGATAATAAGAGCTGAGCGGCAAATTACGCAGAAGCGTATTGCAGGATTGCCGCCAGCTAAAAAAAAAGAATACCAGGAGCGGAAACGGGCGGCTGAATTACAGCGCGTTCTTCTACCCGACGCGCCTCCGCGGAAGAGACGAACGCAGTATGTATTTCAAATCTCACCTATATTATAAAACCTCGATGTTACTTATTAGTGAAAACTTTTAATTAGCCATCTTATTACTAAGCTTCGTGAATTACCCTGTATGTGCTAGCTGTAAGTTTCCCAAACAGCATAAAATATATTTCTTTTTGTTTATGAATAGAAAACCATCTCCAGAGCGGGAAGAATGTGATTTTATATCACAGCCATTGACGTCAACATCGAGACTGCCATCTCCGCAGCCATCGACGTCAACATGGAGACTGCCATCTCCGCAGCCATCGACGTCAACATCGAGACTGCCATCACCGCAGCCATCGACGTCAACATGGAGACTGCCATCTCCGCAGCCATCGACGTCAACATGGAGACTGCCATCACCGCAACCATCGACATCGGCGCCGAGGCTGTCATCACCACTCGAAGACAGACTTATTGTTGTTCCAGGGGAAGTGGAATGTAAATATTTCTATTTAATATTAAAACTGGGCTCCGTTATGCAAATAGTTTACAGACTGACTATTTGTTATGCAAATAGTTTACAGACTGACTGACTATTTGTTTTCTGTGTATTTTAGATAAAGCGTATTTGCACCAATTCACTTCTTGACTCACTCAATCATTGGCTGACTTGCAGCTTACATAATAGGTTAAATCAAGTCGATTGCTTAATCGTCATCTCTACCTAGATTTGACTCCATTTGTAGCACAGAATCATTCAGCTAACAGTCTAATAATAATATAGGCCAAGTGTATTTAAATGTGTATATTGTTACAGTCATGGAGGGTCCACTGGACGAGAACCCCGAGTTGCTTGGCCAGTTGTATTTCGACGGAATAATAGGTACGCCTGATGCCGATACTGTGCCAAATTCGCCCAGTTCAATGGATTCCCTCGATCTAAGTCGACTATCCACGGCAAAAAACTTGGCGGATATGTGCCGTACGCCTAGAAAAAGGCAATATTATACAGTGTGTCCGGACATGGACTAGCGATATTCTAAATACTTAAATATAAGCTATTTTAAAGTACTATTACACTATAGGCTTGGGTCCAATACACTTCCCCGCTATGTGGCAGCCATTTTGTTTTTTTTGTTGAAATATGCTCTATGCGAGTACAAAAAAAATCATATATCTCAAAGTTTTAGTCATACTGAGATAAAAATAGGCTTATTCGGAAGGCAATAATATTGTCTACCGTCTGCATTACAAAGCAATGTGTTCACAATTCCATAACTTTTGAAAAAAAATGTGAAAGTCGAAAAAAAAATCAAAAAATTATGCAATTCAACCAATAATGGTTAATTACTACAAAAACAACCCCGAGAACTTTTTTATTTTTTATACTAGATCGACAGTTTTTGAGCTACGCTACAATGCAACATAAAATTCACAACTGTATGTTTAATACTTTAAGAGTTATTGTTGTTTGAACATAGCGTATGCGCAAGCACAAAACGTCTTTGTTAACCGCCAGAGTGTCATTTATGGCATTCACTGTATTCCATCTGAGAGCAGGCGAGAAATACTGTTCGTTACTACCGTGAGTAAGCGAGATAGAACGTATTAGTCCACTACCTGAAACAAAATCAGTTTTAAGGACAAATTATTAGTTGGGTTAGTTTAGTTGTCCCTCGCCCTGCGTTGTGATCGCTATCGCTACTTTCACTTACCGTCCGTGCTGTTTACGTGCTGCGTTAGTGTTTTGTATTTAAAAGTGTGATAAAGTATGGCACAGCGTCAATATTCATCGCAACATATTGCTGACATACACTTTGTGTATGGCTTTTGCAATGGAAGTGCAAATTTGGCTGTACAAGAATATCGACGAAGGTACCCTAACAGGCCTACACCGAGTCGCCAAACTTTTATCGACGTGCATTCAAGATTAGCGGAAAGAGGTATTCAAAGAGCTGTTAATGAACGCAATCGCTTGGTATCGCCCGAAGATGAAGAAGAAGTGCTTAGACTAATAACCAATGATCCTAGACTAAGCGTTAGACGGATTTCAGTGCAACTTCGAATGTCTAAGTGGCATGTATGGAGAATTTTGAAAAGAGAAGGGTTACACCCTTATCATTTTCGACGGGTTCAAGACGTGATCGAACCAGATTTTGCTGCGAGATCTGTGTTTTGTTCGTGGATAAATAGAAATTTGAGACAGAACCGTAATTTTTTACAAAGAATACTGTGGACTGATGAAGCCAAATTTACAAGAGCTGGGATTACAAACCACAGAAACGACCATCTCTGGTGCTCCGCAAATCCAAGGGCGGTGCGCCCAAGCTCATTTCAACATGAATTCTCAGTAAATGTGTGGGCCGGCATAATCAACGATAGGCTGATAGGGCCATTGGAATTGCCACCTACATTAAACGGCGCTAGATTTTTAGAATTCTTACAGACACAGTTTGCGGACAGCCTCATGGACCTACCTCTATCATACCGTCGGCGTATGTGGTTCCAGCTCGATGGTGCACCCGCGCATTTTTCTCGAGCAGTGAGAGAATATTTAAATAATAATCTACAGCCGTGGATCGGTCGTGGTGGTGTAGTAGCGTGGCCGCCTCGCTCACCCGATTTGACACCCTTGGATTATTTTTTGTGGGGTCATATGAAACAAAAAGTATACGCTACAGTTCCAAATACCAGGGAAGAACTCGTCGCAAAAATTATGGCAGCCGCCGAAGAAATTAGATCCGATTTGGATTTAATTAGGCGCTCATCAACCCAGGTGGCACAGAGAGCCGTAGTGTGTCTACAAGCTGGAGGTGGCCACTTTGAGCAACTGCTTTAGATATTTTAATCTTCATTTAATATTGGAAAAAACATTAAATAAAATTCAATATGAATGTTATGTTTTTTTAATGATTTCCTGTTTAGGGTTCCGACAAAGGCCTTTTGTGCTTGCGCATACGCTATGTTCATACAACAATAACTCTTAAAGTATTAGACATACAGTTGTGAATTTTATGTTGTATTGTAGCTTAGCTCAAAAACTGTCGATCTAGTATAAAAAATAAAAAAGCTCTCGGGGTTGTTTTTGTAGTAATTAACAATTATTGGTTGAATTGCATAATTTTTTGTTTTTTTTTTCGACTTTCACATTTTTTTTCAAAAGTTATGGAATTGTGAACATATTGCTTTGTAGTGCAGACGGTAGACAATATTATTGCCTTTCGAATAAGCCTATTTTTATCTCAGTATGACTAAAACTTTGAGATATATGATTTTTTTTGTACTCGCATAGAGCATACTTCAACAAAAAAAACAAAATGGCTGCCACATAGCGGGGAAGTATATTGGACCTAAGCCTATAGTGTAATTGTACTTTAAAATAGCTTATATTTAAGTATTTAGAATATCGCTAGTCCATGTCCGGACACACTGTATATGTGACCACACAGATGAATCGGATGAATAATGTTTTTGTCCGTTCACAGCACCTAATGTACCTCCTGTGGAAAGAGAAGTGGTAATCCCAGCTGCTTCAAACAATAAACGACGACGGTCAGTGATTGGTAAGCATAAACAATTATTTAGGAGTCCGTATTTTTATTATAGTTGCTTATTTGTGTAATTATTTGTGTAAATTTTCCAGGTCTCGACGATAACACGTTTCAAGACACAGTTTGTGACTGGTTAGACTCTGACAGTGACTTAGAAAATGACAACGAGCCTGACGACGAAGTATACCCTACAGCGACTACACGATGGATAGAAACAACGACTGACGACGACTTAACTCCCCACCAGCTCCAAATTTTACAAGCAGAAGACAGGGCAAATGATAGGGCAATACAAGATCTTTTACCTAATGACTGTTTTACATTTGACTGGACTAAGGACAAATCTACTTTTAAAGCCAAACGGGAGACTTTTACTGGAATTCCGGGACCTACGTTTGACGTAACTGACACAACACCAATAGACATATTCGAAAAGATGTTCGACGTAGAGTTTATTGACTCACTCTGTGATGAAACAAACAGATACGCTAGACAGAAATTGGACTCCATAAAGGACAAAACGACGCCGACTTCACGATTTAACCGCTGGACACCAACTGACCGACAAGAAATGATTAGTTTTCTGGCTCTGATGCTTCTGCAGGGATTATATCCTTTACCAAATGAAGAGTCGTACTTTTCTTTTAATGGCTTTGGTACCATGCCCTATTTTAATAAAATAATGACCTACAATAGATACCTTCTCCTCAAATCCATGTTGCACTTTGTTGACAATAATACTGACTTACCGACAAAGACAAGACTTTTCAAAATACAGCCCATACTTGATTATTTTAATCGCAAATTTGCCAGCCTATATTACCCGCAGCAAGAAATAGCTATTGACGAGTCACTTTTGAAGTGGCACGGCCGATTGAGCTTTGCTCAAAAGATCAACACCAAAGCGGCTCAAGTTGGCGTCAAAAGTTATGAATTGTGCGAATCATCGACGGGATATCTTTGGAAGTTTATGATATATGCTGGCAAATCCAAGACGACAATCCAAAATGACAATAACGACAACGATGATGACAATAACATTGAAGACAATAACATTGAACAGACTGAACAAGACGACAGGGCGGAACAAACTTTGTCTGACTTTCAACCTACGAATGCAACAGCAAAAATTGTTTTTGACTTAGTACAGCCACTTCTACATAAAGGTCATACCCTTATAATGGACAATTTTTATAATTGTCCATTATTAGCGCGATGCTTAAAACTACGACAGACTGACAGTTATGGGACGCAAAGACTAAACCGTGAATTTATTCCCGCTTCACTACGGACCATTTCCAAGACTGACTTACGACACGGAGAGTTGGTGGCTACTTACTGTCCCGATTTGTCGCTGATGGTGTGGAGAGACTCAAATTTAGTAAGTATGATCTCCACATATCATTCACTTCAAATCGGAACAAGCAACAAGTACAACCGAACGACATACAAGCCCAGTATTGTTCTGGACTATAACAAAAATATGGGAGGCGTTGATCGAAAAGATCAATATTTATCCGCCCAAGACATAGAAAGAGTGAGAAATCGTGTGTGGTATAAAAAATTATTCCGCCGTTTGTTTAACGTTGCAGTTTTTAATTGCTACGTTATATATCACACCAAACACCCAAAAATGTCACACCGGCAGTTCAGAACAATACTGGCCGAAGGATTACTGAAGACGTACAGACATATCGACTTGACGACGGAATCCAGACTCATCACGAGACCATGTGGCAGACAAACGACAGACATGATGATGACGACAATGACGACGACAACAACAACAACGACGACGATAACAACAACGACGACGACAACAATAAGACGAAATACAAAATTAACAATGACGAACCGACCGATCGTCGATGGGAACCACTTCCCCATGAGAACAACTGCCAAAAGAGGCCGCTGCTGGTGGTGTTCGAATAAACAAAAGGTCCTGACCCGAACAGTTTGGCAATGCATCGAGTGTGGGGTCTACCTGTGCATAATCGGCTGCTTCAGAGACTTCCACAAGCCTTGATTTTTTTATATTATTTAATACTAGCTGTGCTCGCGAACTTCGTACCGCCTAATTTTTTTATTTTTATTTATTATAAAAACAGATGTTGGCCGATTCTCAGACCTACTCAATATGCTCACAAAATTTCATGAGAATCGGTCAAGCCGTTTCGGAGGAGTATGGAAACAAACATTGTGACACGAGAATTTTATTTATAAGACTAGCTATGCCCGCGAACTTCGTACCGCCTAATTTTTTTATTTTTATTTATTATAAAAACAGATGTTGGCCGATTCTCAGACCTACTCAATATGCTCACAAAATTTCATGAGAATCGGTCAAGCCGTTTCGGAGGAGTATGGAAACAAACATTGTGACACGAGAATTTTATTTATAAGACTAGCTGTGCCCGCGAACTTCGTACCGCCTAATTTTTTTATTTTTATTTATTATAAAAACAGATGTTGGCCGATTCTCATACCTACTCAAGATGCTCACAAAATTTCATGAGAATCGGTCAAGCCGTTTCGGAGAAGTATGGAAACAAACATTGTGACACGAGAATTTTATATATAAGATTAGTACGTAAATATAAGTTTAGTAGATATAAGTTTTGTACCACAAACCTAAGATTAAAAATATGCTACTAATTGTTATTGCTTTTAATTTACCTATCTGTACCCTTATTCCACTGATATATGATATCACTTGAAATTCAATTAGCTAATAGGTTCCGATTTCATATATTTTTTGTTTTCACCGACTTCCGAAACTTTTTCCGTATGAGGTTAAAGTCGGTTAAAAAATAAAAAATATTTTTTAAACATGTTTTTAAGAACATTAATTAAAGTGTTAATTTAATTCACTAATATAGAAAAGTAAAACTGCAAAATAAAATAAATGACAAACTAGGTAGGTAATCAAAAAAGCATCTCGTCTGCACAGCCCCGGGCGGCCATTTTGCTCATTCAAGGTCTCGCGCTTGCTCCGAAAATCGCGATAACCAGACCTCTTTTCTTTCATTTATTAAAAATAGTTATGATGCATCAAATACTAATATTTTGGTATCGTTTTCATGGAAATATAATCTAGTTTCTTTCACCGTATTTCTAACTGTTACAAATTGCCTGGAATTATTATAAATAAACAATAATTTCTGAATATGAGAGAAAAATATGTACTGTTTAAGATTCTCTATTCATTTTAAGTAATTTGATCTGGGTTCAGAGCATATACTTTTAAAT
Organism: Eremobia ochroleuca; assembly: GCA_949629135.1. NCBI lineage: Eukaryota > Metazoa > Arthropoda > Insecta > Lepidoptera > Noctuidae > Eremobia > Eremobia ochroleuca. Next base: position 11,483,613 of record OX451411.1, on the reverse strand, counting down.
AATCATATTGTGTATACATTAGGCTATGCTACGGTATTTTTAATTTTAATATAGCTTGTATATTTTTCTTTTGACAAACGTTTTTATCGGAAGAGGTATTGCGAATTTGTAGCGCAAAATTTGACACTTGCATCGTGACGTTTCGCATATTGACAATTCGCGGACCTGGACGTTCAAGTGGATAGATAGATTTACCCCGAAGAAAAATACCACGAATTACAAATTACATAGATGCAACAATAATTAAATATTATAATGCACATGAGTTTAAAACTCATTTCAGGTATGCTGTGCTGTTACATCTTGGATTTTAATGTAAGTTTAAAAAAAACGTAATTTGCCTTAAAAACATTGTTACTTTTGTTTTACAGAATGTTTCCTGATACGTTCGAATACATACTGGGATTAATAGGTTCAAAAATAATGGAAACGGGTATATCTTCTGGATGGAAACCTACAGAAGCTAAAAAAACAGCTTATAATTGCGCTTCGGATGATGGCTACACCAGATTGTTACAGGTAAAAATTATATTTATTTCCTATTACCTAATGTCCAGTATAGTTCTAATAAAAACAATTACTTAATTTGTATTTTTTATTTTTCAGATCTGTATGTGAGAAATTTAATATAGTCCTGGCCAAATTTAATATAGTTTAAGAAGTGTAAGACGCGTTTCTTATGCTCTCCATTCCCTTGCTCCCCAGTTTATAAGATGGCTTAGAGGGGACCATGCCAGAGAAGTGGCTAGAGAGTTTGAAAGGCACAGTGCATTCCCAAGGGTAGTGGGGTAGTGGTGGTACACATATTAAAATAAATGCACCAACCAAGGATGCACAATTTTTTTTTTTTCAATATAATAAGCTTCAGAATAACACGATTAATATAAACCTTGCACTTCTAATAGTTTTAATACACCTACTACACATATTAGGTTTAATAATACACATGAATAATGTATATCCTATATTAATCGTAAAGGAACCCACTCAATCCAAATTGTTCTAGGCTGTTTGTACTCATGAAATGCTGTTCACGAGTGTATTTGCCGGTTATGCAGGGAGCGTGATGATGCTCGAGTATTTAGGCTATCACCTGTTCAGACCTATATTCAGGATCCAGATGTCTATTTTGAAGGTGACACCCACATCATTCGAGATGTTGCACATGGAGTACACCGTAACGTTATGGTTCCATATAAAAACAACGGACATTTAACAGTTCGACAGAATAACTACAATTTCTGTATTTCTTCTGCGCGTATGTGTATTGAGCGAGCATTTGGGTTGTGGAAGACTCGTTGGCGCAGTATACTGGACTGTTCACCAATGGTAACAGTAAGAAAAATACCAGAATATTTACTAGCGCTTGCAGTGCTGCATAACGTTTGTATACTGCAGAGAGATATGATCCCGATTGAAGGGCTTTTACGGGTGGCTCAGAGAGGGCGCCTTATTAACGACGGCATCGACGGGAGAGAAGAAGGGATACGCAAGCGACAAAGAATAACCTATAATTTAGTATTAAGGACAATATAATTAAACTATTGTATAACCTATTTTGTAGTTTTACTTTTAACTTAACATAATTAATTTTATATTTACCTGATAGGTCAAGGTGTTATTCACTATTGGCGAATAGACAATACGATTTATAGATGCCAAGTAGGTGGTAGTTTTAAATATTCAGATTCATGTGTTTAAAAGATATGAGAAGGGAACTTGTTACCATGGGGCCATATTATGTATATAGGGATAGAGGTATGTAAATAATATTCAACATGAATAGTAATAAAACATTTTTATTAACAATAAACTAGAATCACAGTTTATGTCAGTTGCTAATCGGCAAGGCAAATCGGGCATACCTACCTCCATGTTCTACGACAGCACAACTTCTAGCGACCCAGTTGAAATTTGTAATATGTTTTCGGCATTTTTTCAGTCGGTCTATGAGCCCTCAAGTCACTCTCACGGTTGGTGTCCCGCCTCTGATTTAGGTAATGTTAATAACAGCTCTCTCTGCACTTTAAATTTCACTGTCCATGAAGTTCGTAGACAACTAAAACTGTTAGATATAAACAAAGGTCCGGGACCTGATGGCATACCGCCCTATTTTCTAAAGATGACAGCTGAAACAATATGTAAACCTCTTTCCATGTTATTCAAGAAGTGCATTCACAGTGGTACATTTGCATCTACGTGGAAGAAAGCAAATATAATACCAGTACGTAAAAGTGGATCTAGGCAAAACATAGAAAATTATAGACCTATTTCTATACTTTGTACTATTGCCAAACTTTTTGAAAAACTGATTCATCTGGCCATTTATCCATTTTTACGACCCAATTTCATATCTGAGCAACACGGATTTGTTAAGAATAAATCTACTGTTACTAATCTAACGATTTTTGCAGAACGCTTGTTTAATGACATGGATGCAGGATATCAGACCGACGCTGTTTATACAGATTTTAAAAAGGCGTTTGATAGGGTGGAGCATTCAAATTTACTAAATAAGATACCTTATAATGGCATCAGAGGAAACCTACTGCGTTGGTTCTGTTCATATATCAGCAATCGTAATCAAACTGTTGTGAGCAATGGATACCAATCAGACTCATTTATGGCAACCTCAGGCGTTCCCCAGGGATCAATTCTTGGTCCTTTGATGTTTATTATATACATAAACGACATTTGTAACTGCATTAAAAATTCTAATTTTCTTTTATACGTTGACGATCTTAAGATATTTAGAACAATAAAAAACACCGTTGATAGTGGCCTTTTACAGGAAGACCTAAATAGGTTATCTGACTATTGTAATTTAAATAAATTAGAACTAAGCATCCCTAAGTGTAAATATATACATTTCACTAAAAATAAAAATGTTATTACACGCGATTATTCACTCTGTAATAAGACGCTAACTAAAGAAAACTGTATCTGTGACTTGGGCGTTCTTCTTGACTGCAAACTTCATCTAAATCTACACATTAATAAAATTACTTCCAAAGCTTTTCAAATGTATTATCTAGTTATGAGAGCCACATCAGATTTTAAAAGACCGACTACATATTTGTATCTATTTAATTCTTTATTTCGCCCCCAGGTTGAATACGCTTGTATGCTTTGGGATCCCTATTATATTAAATATGAGTCTGCACTAGAGAGAGTTCAGCGTAAATTCCTCAGTGCAATGCAGTACAAATGTCGCATCGAACGTCTATCTTATAATAACGCTTTGACTAAGTTTAGATTATTGACATTGCGCTCTAGACGCTTGTTGCTCCAAGGAATGATGCTCCATGGACTTGTAAATAATAGATTTGATTGCGCTTAACTAATTAGCAAATTAAGCTACATCGTACCTAGAACGGTAATGAGACGAGAGGCGCGCTCCTATCCACTGTTTGCTACAACTCCCTGTCGAACAAATGCGGGAGAGAGAGCGCCGCTGCACAGGTTAGTTAAGGCTTACAATAACCATTTTAGTGATATCGATGTATTCGCCCTATCGAAACATAAATATAAAAAACAAATTATTAAGCGCCTAGCTCTAAACGTTTAAAATTTCTTGAATTTCTAAATTATATAAGTAGTAATGTTGTTTTTTAACCATTCGATTTTAAGATAGCGAAAAAACTGTATTGCTCTAATTGTATTTATGTTGATGTTTATTTTACACTGTATCTAACTCAGTAATATGTGGAAACGTAGTGGATCGTACATTTGTTCATAGCATATTGTATATCTAGATGTAAGATACAATGTATGATTGTTTGTTTTCCCAAATAAAATAAAATAAAAATAAAATGTCGTCAGGTGCCCCCAGCGCACAGTCCAGGCCACATTCGACCCTTAATTATTAATTTTATGCTAATATAAGAAAAATTTTAAACAGTAATAAAAGACAAGTATGTGCTTATAATATTAACTCCTTATCGATTTTAGTAAATAATTATGTAAAATCACAGACATACATACATACAGTACTATTAAAAGCTAATAAAATTCACAGATTTTAAGCGGTATTTATATTCAAATCTACTACTTCAAACAGGTACTGATCAAATTTCAAAAACGGGTAAAAATCACAATTAGATCTATGTATACTAGGTACTAATTATTAACACAGGTTCTGATCAAATCCTAAAAACTATCTGTGTGGATGTAAACAAGTCTTTTGCTGCATGGGATTTCCAGCTACACCCGCGTGCGCGAACAAAAGAGGTGACTGACCGCCAGCCGCCAGCCAGACCGCCAGCAATTTTTTATTAGTTTTTAAGATGTAATTAGTACCTCATGTGATTATCACTACATATTATAAAACAAAGTCGCTTCCCTGTCTGTCTGTCCCTATATATGCTTAGATCTTTAAAACTACGCAACTAATTTTGATGCGGTTTATTTTGATAGATAGAGTGATTCAAGAGGAAGGTTTATATGTATAATACATGCATAATATAGTAGAGAAACACTGATAATTTTAGATGTTTCTAATGTAATGTCGTAAATAATCACATTTTTTTGCGCTTACATTGTAAACGCTGGCCTAACCCGTCGAGATAGATCAAAATAATGTACTACAGTATTGTACACCTTAAAAAGTTCTACAAAAAAGTCCGCGATGGTATATGTCTATCTCTTAGGGATAACCCACAATAACCATTTTTATCCTATACTTTTTACGAGAAATAATGGCTCTAAAATTATCAGTGTTTATCCATTGCACCCGTGCGAAGCCGGGGCGGGTCGCTAGTAGTTAAAAAGTTCATGTACGCGTGTATGTTTGTGTAATTTTCCAGTAGTCTGATAGTACTTTTGTGTACTTTTTTCAGTAGCACATAGTGGAAACTTTAATGTTTATGCCCGCCACCCATGTATTTTTACCCTAACCCACAGAGATGTATGTACTAATGTGAAATTTTATCGTTTCCAGATGCGGCGGCGGCCATGTATAGTGACATAAGTGATGCCGAGGTGGAGAACCAGCAGAGTGTCAAGGAGTCGCAGTCTGGAAATGAGGAGGATCAGGTATACGAGTCGTTCAGCCCGGACTATTTCTCAAAAACACAACGTAGTTTATTAGAATACGCTAAAAAAAACAATTGGTTTGAAGATGTCGACGAGATTATGGAAAACTTCAACGGAGAGAGTTATCATACTGTGAAAGAAAATTCTAAGAAATTAGCATATTTATACTGTAAAAACAATTCGGGTCCAGGCAAAGAATTCTGTAGGATCCCAACGAAAGAATTAGCCGTGCTACTGCACAGAGAACTAAAATATACTCCAAAGAAGTCTATTTTGAAATATTTAAATGCATTATTAATGTTTTACATGCAAGCTTTTTCCATAACTTTAATTTTATCCAGTTTCCGACATGGTAAACGGGTGGTCACCGACGCAGTTTACCATGCGTCGAGCCCCTTTATTCAAGACTACAAAATGAGCGTCACACAAATGCTCATGTTTACCAATTACACGGAGACCACAAATATCACAAGGGGGAGAATCGATTTCATCATATTCAGAGCCCTCGTCGCCATGTCTGATTTAACCCTTAAATGCATGATTTATTTTATCGTATTGCAAAAAATGCTATTGTATAGGTATTTATCTATAGAATTTAGATAATAAATATATAATAATTATACAATAATATTAATATTCTTAGAGTATATATATTGTTTTGACAAAAAGAGGTGCGTTCAGAGACTCACAGCTACCACAATCTTAAAAAAATTAAATGACGTACTTTGTTGCCATATGGCAACATTATGCATTTAAGGGTTAAAAAAAAGACTTTGGGTTCGGCAAACTGATGTATCATTTAGAAATGCATGATGACTTCAAGACTATAATACGAATGTATGCTTTTCAATTTATAAAAACCCTTGGAGTCATCATGCACGACTGTGAACTTAATAAATTATCAGTTGCCGAACTCAAACAATTGCTGTTCAAGGAACACGAGAGATTTAAACTCAAGAGTTTCTTGAACATCAATATGCACGACGAGGACTTGGAATATGACACGGACTACGAAGATATAGATTATGAGGATGTTAGTCTCCAATAATGGTAATTTTTAAGGATGTTAGCCTCAGATAATGTTATTTAATGTTATATATGTATGTATATATAAACGTCATGGAACTATTATTCTACGCGCAGGCTTTGAATATAATTTGAAAAGAAAAAATAAAAACGGTTTGGAAACATGGGAGTGCACAAAAAGGAAAAAAAAAATGCAAAGGATTAATCAAAATCAAAGTAAGTAATCTTTTTATATTTTTTTCTAGCCTGCCCCCGCCAAAGTGCTCTTCATAATCGAAAGTAATTTATTTTTGTTACACCTGTGTACCAAATTTTTACTTAATCGGTGTAGTACATTTGGATAAAATCGTGACAGATCAGATAGACAGACAACAAGATTTTATTCTAGCGGATTACTCAGAGAATGGATTACGTATCATAGTGTTTTGTATGGAAGATGCAAAAAATACTCTGAAAGAAGTTATAGACTGCTACAGTGACGGAACTTTTAAGTCTTGTTCACCACCGTTTTCTCAACTTTACGTTATCCACGGAGATTTGGGAAGCACATTAAACAGGACCAATTTAAAACCATTGGTGTATGCTCTTATGAGTCATAGAACAGAGCAGGCTTACTACATCTTATTTTCACTAATCAAATCCCGAATTCCAGAATGGAATCCAACAACTTACAAAACAGACTATGAAAAAGCAGCGATGAACGCCATTCAATCAGTATTTCCAGCTGTTAAAGTAAGTGGCTGCTATTACCACTACAACAAAGCCATTTGGGCAAAAGGAAAAGAACTAAATATCACAAACTCTAAATTTCCAATGAAAATTCGAGAAGGGCAACTCAGTGCTGTTTTGCCATTACTGCCAGCAGAGGAAATCATGACCGGCTGGGCGTATATCACTCGCAAAAATTGTGAAGATGAGAATATCCAAAAATTCCGTACTTACATGGAACGCCAGTGGTTAAAAGAAGACTGTTGGTGTTTGGTGCGTATACGGGCAACAACACCGAACTACAAATTACCTAGAAGGCTGGCATAACAAACTAAATCGTGCAGTCGGTGAGAAACATCCCAATATTGCGCATTTATTAAGCGTTTTGCGAGAAGATGCTTCATATTCTAGTGTTTGTAAGAAAAGAGTAAAGGAGAATACTAATCCTTTAACACAAAGAAAGGAGAAGCAGATTAATATAGACGAATTCATACAAGAAACTCAACTAGAGTTGATACAAGGAGAAATAACAGTGGGTCATTTTCTGGAAATGGTACGACACCAGGTAAAACTTACCAAAATGTGACTGAGTGTTGGACTGGTTTTGTAATCATCTGCCTGTTTTTGTCATCATGTATCTTGGAAAAAGTATTCCACTTTTTAAGACAATTATTGTAAATAGTCTTATTTACTGTGATACGATATAACTAGGTACCATTTATTGTGATTCTTGGTTAGGTACTGGTTATTTTATTATGTCTAATTTTATTAATGTTATAGTTTAAAAAAACTAGTATTCTTTAAGCCAATCGTTGTCGAAATTCATGTTTTTAAAAAACATATTAGGTTGTCCACAAAATATAGTTTCTTAAATCATAATTGATTCATCTAAATTATGGAAGAATCCTATAACATAGTTTTCTGAACGTATTAATTCAAAATAATAACTAGATTTTCCCCTCGACTTCGTCTGCGTAAGTCGGAAACAAAAGAACGTTAAGGATATCCCACAGGTACATACTACCGGAATAAAATTATATTATATTCTAATTACAGGTACTATTATTGACATGTGTGCCAAATTCCTTCCAAATCCATTTAACTGTTAGTGTGATTGAGTAACAAACATCCAAAGTACAATCTTTCACATTTATGTAATACTGCATTAATATTATTTTACAGATAATGGAATCCTCCCAGAAGAATGCAAGGAGACTGCAGATATCCTGCTTTTTTTTTGACAATTTATTTGATTCTTTCAAGGGCAGTTACACGAAAAAAAGATTTTTAAAACCCCTCTTGGGACCAGTAACCCCTAATTCAAAACACCACGAAATTTGGACAAAATCCAAAAAAGTCTTAAAATCAATGAAATTTGTTACAGAAAAAAATAAAATTGCAAGTGTACCTAGTCTTAATAATTGGATATGGACACTGGAAGGCATAGAAAGATTAGTTCAAATATTAGCTATTGATCATAATGTTACGTCTTTATGGATGCGGCACCTAAACCAAGACCCAACTGAGAATTTCTTTGGGGCCATAAGAAGCCATGGGTGCCGCAATACAAATCCAACGCCCGAGAGATTTGAATCGGCGTTAACAACCTTATTGGTCAATAGCCTGTCCAGTGTCCATGCCCCTGGAGCAAATTGTGAAGAAGACCAATGCAATGTACTACATGCCCTCGTCGTTACGAAGAGTAGTGAAGCTGCGACGACTGGTGATATGAGCTTAGATATTATCAATGAGATTACCTTTACACCTTTAGAGGAAAAAAATCAGCCCCAAATAATGGGGCCCCTACAGTACGTATCAGGATATTTCTTAAAAAAAAACTAAAAATAAAGTATTTAGGTCCTGCGAAATTTGTAAAGGTAATCTATACAGCGAAATAGAAAATGATTTTATAAAAAGCAGAGAATATGCCAGTCGTCGTTGGCTTTTTAGCCCTAGCCCAGATTTTGTGACATGCATATCAAATATGCAAGATATTATAAATAAAATATTAATTAATAAGTTAAAAAGAAAAATCCTCAAGGAATATATAAAAACAATTATTTTATTTTTACTCGATTTTAATTTTATAACATGCTCAGTACATAGAGAAAAGTTAATAGAATTTTTAATTTTTTTTTTTTTTTTTTTTTTTTTTTTTTTTTTTTTAATAATAAAATCGTTTATTTATATAAAGGGGATAACATTTACACTTTAATACCGTAACAATTACGATAGCGCACAGTTGCTAATTTGCCTGAACTAGGTTGAACCTGTGCTTCAGGCTAGAAAATGCATGAATTCTTAATGTAATAAATTAACACTGAGTTTAACGTAAAAACTAAATTAAAACTTAGATAAATAAAAGTAAAATAGTATGTTAGCAGTTTTATTTGCAGACAATAAGTAGGTCTTCTGTCTGTGCATAGTCGAGGGTTAGTAAATACTTAAGTATAATTTTTTTACAGTTATAGTAATTTAGTTTATAGATACATAGTTTTCTATTTAATCTATTGTACAGGAATGGGCCTAGGAAAGTTAAAAATCTTTCTACAAAGACATGTTTTGAGGTTGCATTAGATAAGCATACAAGATCATTCCGTCTCTTGTTAGTATTGTCGGCATTGTAGGCAAGCATGGTGTGCTGTTTTAATACTAAGTGCATAATGAAAAGCTGGCGAACGGTTAGTACATTGCAGGATTTATATAGCAGAGCGGTGGGAAAAAAGAAGGGATGGAAATTTGCTACCTTTAAAATAGCTCTCTGAGCTCTTTCAAGAGGAAGCAAATTAGTTTTTGATGCACCACCCCAAGAAGTGATACAGTATTGAATAATAGATTGACATAGGGCCAAATAAACTTGTGTGATTAATTTTGAATCGGCTAATGTTCGCAATTTTTTAAAAACATATATTAGTTTGCGCACTCTTTTTACTAGGCTTTCAATATGTTTTTTAAAAGACAGTGTGTCATGTCATTTTTATGTTTACATATTGTAAAAATTTAAATAAAATAATAATTGGAAAAAAAGGATATCGATAGCGACGAGGACGTCCTTCAGTGCAAAGCAAAAAAGTATTTTAAACGATGTTTTAAAAGAAAAATTAAATGATTTTATGATTTTTAAGACCATAATTAAAGTGATTCATTAGCTTGACGTCGAACCCCACGTCGAGTCGCCGCGCCGCCACGTCTGCGTCGAAAACTCGCTTTTATTCCCGCCTCGTCGAATTGTTGAAAAAGTCTCGTTTATTACCGCCATTTCTACTTAACCTTTTTTATTTGTACAGTCGTAAAAAAATACTCAGTTGGTTATTTGGAATAAATAGATAGTATACATATATATGTATGTATACACACATACACATATACAGGGAGGCTCATTCAGAGCGGTCAGTATGGGAAAGTCTGAAACTATAAGATATACGAAGATCTGTTCTTAGGAACCATGTCATCGATTTTAATAACAAGAAAAACTGCATTCATACATTTTAAAAAAAACCGGTACTCAGCTCGGGAATCGAACCCGGTCGTTTTGAAAAAAAAAACTAATACAATTTCTATTTAGATATCGCATCGATTGTGTAGGTCTTAAGCAGTAAATGTTTCTATGGAACATGATGTCTAAAATGAATAAAAGGCATTGTTTTCACATACTTTTATTTATTTTAGTAGGTGTTCGAAGTGACCACCGTTTTTTTTTCAATACAATATTCAACACGTTTAGGTAACGGTCTTACTATTGCATTTTATATCTTCTTGTGGTGAATTTGCGTTAAAATTTACTCTATGGCTGCTTTTAGGTCTTCAACGGTGTCATAGCTTGTTTTGTACACTTCATCCTTAACATAACCCAACAAGAAATAGTCTAGAGGCGTCAAATCGGGCGACCTCGCGGGCCATTTGATAGGGCCGTTCGTACCAATCCATTTCTGGGAAAAGTGCTCAGTTAAAAAGTCTCTAGCTATGCGACTATTATGAGCCGGTGCTCCATCCTGTTGAAAATAAAGTTGTTCTCTTACATTTCACACATTTCTCCTAGACACACATCTCTCCTCTCACAGACATTTCTCCTAGGGCCTCTAAAAGCAGCAAAGAGGTACCTACAAACAACCATAGAGACCAGTTTACATGCCTGAACTTGTTGAATATTGTAATGATGGTCACTTCGAACACCTATAATAAATAAAAGTATGGGAAAACAATGCCTTTTATTCATTTTAGACATCATGTTCCATAGAAACATTTACTGCTTAAGACCTACACAATCGATATCTAAATATGTTACACGTACGATAACTTACTTTGGAATGGTCTGTGAAATGAGTGGGCGAACTTACCAGTTGTTTTAGGCTCAGGCTATTCAAAAACTCAGATACCTTCTTAGTTTGTCCGTTAGCATTCAGTAAGTTAACATTGAAATCGCCGAGCAATATGTAGTGATCACATATTACTGAGGAGCTAACCGAGTCAGTTATGGCGCCGAGAAAGAGATCCAAATCGAAGCGTGGGGACGATACGCTGTGCCTATAGCGATTTTATTTCCATTTAATGTAAGGGTGATCCACATTTGTTCGACATTGTAGTATCTAGGATCAATTGAGATGGACCAGGTACGAGCGGCCAGGCCGCGTTTAAGACAAACCCCCCCCCCCCCCCCCCATGTATAGACAGCGGTCGTGGCGAGTGGCGCAGGCGGTAGCCTGGTACAACGCACAGTGTTTGATTTCACTCAAAAAAATTCCCTATGCTGTTTGTCGCATAAATGAATCAAGGAATGCGTTTAAAATGGAAGAGTAGAACACCCACGTGTCTATTTCATATACTTTTTTTTATAAAAAATAATATCAATTTCATGGCCTTGACCTACAAAAATCAATAAAAAAATTGTGTAAGCGTAACTAATTACGACATATATATTTTTTTAATATAGTTCCATGAAGGATCTTTTGGCGCTTATTCCCCAGTTTTGATTTTTGAATTAACACCTTTGGTCACTGAGTTATTATTATTTTTTCAGATTTTTGTTTTTATTTTTTTTCCCTTAAATGACTTAAAAGTGCGGCTTGTGAGTAGCACTCAAAGATTGTTCTCAATTAGGTCTATCGTTGATTAAAAAAACCACGTTCCACTATCGCGGTGTTTGGGAGTTATGAATAAAGGTCAAATGATGCGCTTTAGGGGTGTCACTAAGGTCAAACAAATATGATATACAGAGTGGCTCATTCAGAGCGGTCAGTATGGGAAAGTCTGAAACTATACGATATACGAAGATCTGTTCTTAGGAACCATGACATTGATTTTAATAACAAGAAAAACTGCATTCATACATTTTTAAAAAACCTGTACTCAGCTCGGGAATCGAACCCGGTCGTTTTGAAAAAAAAAACTAACACTATTTCTATTTAGATATCGATTGTGTAGGTCTTAAGCAGTAAATGTTTCTATGGAACATGATGTCTAAAATGAATAAAAGGCATTGTTTTCACATACTTTTATTTATTTTAGTAGGTGTTCAATGTTCAATTAAAAAAATCAAATGGCCCGCGAGGTCGCCCGATTTAACGCCTCTAGACTATTTCTTGTGGGGTTATGAAGGATGAAGTGTACAAAACAAGCTATGACACCGTTGAAGACTTAAAAGCAGCCATAGAGTCAATTTTAACGCAAATTCACCACATGAAGATACAAAATGCAATAGTAAGATCGTTACCTAAACGTCTTGAACATTGTATTGAAAAAAACGGTGGTCACTTCGAACACCTACTAAAATAAATAAAAGTATGTGAAAACAATGCCTTTTATTCATTTTAGACATCATGTTCCATAGAAACATTTACTGCTTAAGACCTACACAATCGATATCTAAATAGTGTTAGTTTGTTTTTTCAAAACGACCGGGTTCGATTCCCGAGCTGAGTACAGGTTTTTTTAAAATGTATGAATGCAGTTTTTCTTGTTATTTCTTGTTATTCTTGTTCAATGTAGTATAATTATGGGTACTTATGCCTGAAATAAAATAAATAATAATAATAATAATTAAAATCGATGACATGGTTCCTAAAAACAGATCTTCGTATATCTTATAGTTTCAGACTTTCCCATACTGACCGCTCTGAATGAGCCACCCTGTATATTATTTTTAGAAAAAATTATATGAGGGTTTTTTATATCCAAAGAACGACACATAAGATACTTCTGGCCACATTATATTCCAAAAACAACTTACAGGAAGTCACTTTATGTAGTGTCTTTTTGCAAGTTGGTTCTATATTTAATTGATTTTATGATGCATACAAATCATTTTCATTTTCAAGTACCAGCGTGCAAATATCAATATTGGATGGATTTTCATTATCGCCCAATGCATCGATGATCGAACGATGATGATCGAGATGCATCGAACGATGAATCTTCATCATCGACCTCTGCCAACTGCAAGTTTTCTTCGTAGTTTGGGTTCAGAAGTTCATGAACAGCTTTCGGCAGACAAATCCTTCTAGATTGTTTTTGCCGTTGCCTGTAATGTGCCATGGACACAAACGGATCCGATGATTCAAGTGCACGGTGAAAGACCTCAATCATAGTTTTTCTCCTGTTCATTTTTCGGCGGTGATGTTCCCTATCTGAGCGCCAAAATTTATTGCGCGATTCGGCCGCTTGCTCTGAGAGCATACCGACAGGAAGAGAACATGATGTTATGATCTCTTCACCATGGACTAAAATTTTGAGTATTGTCACTGTCATCGGATGCCAATTATATGACTGGACGTACCTTTCCGCGAGCTGGCGGCAAAAATTGCCAAACTTTTTTGCATCTATAGATTATTCGCAAGATATGCGACAAGAATAATATGCAATCCGTCGATCAACCATGCATCAAGACCTAAAATCTCAGTAAATATGGCACGGTATTTATCTGACAGTGCTGTCCGGGCTGAATTACCATCATTTGTGGTACCTGAATTTGGTTTAACTACGTCCACCAATAATCCAATTCTGTGTCTTATTTCAGCCTGAATGCGTTTTTTCCTTTCTTCGACAATTTGGCTTTCCCTGCTACCCTTATTTACCCTTATTGATTCTCCATTTTCGTACTGATGGATCTTTTTTATAGCTGAGATGTAACAAAAACTCGAAAATACGTATCCACGCATAGAGTGGATTGATGCCGTGTCTCATATTTTCTTTTATAGTCGGTTTTGTGTATGATAATTCTAAATCGTTAAACTGACTAGCAGTAAGCTTACAAAATGGACATCTTAACTGCGAAGACGTTCCAGTAATGACGTTGAGAACTTTGCCGTCGATTACACTTAAAGTCAAGTCATAAAAAAATGTGATACGATGACCTTCGGAGGTTTCTGTCGTAAAAGGAGTCAAACTTTTAATTTGCTCTTCTATAACAGATTTTTCCTCGAGAATGAGATTATTAGTTTCTTTTTTATATTATATGTGTAGAGGCCGACAAAATCTATACGACTGGGGTGTGGGGTTCAGCCAGGCAATATAATGTTTGTCGATTACTATACGTAAAGGAATAAAAGTTGTGGCAAAAAGGCAATTTTCGTTAATGGAAATATCTTCATCTGATCCTGGGAAGTGTTGCTTATATAATGCTTGGCCTGTGCTTCCATCGAAACCCCAGGACCCTTCAAATATGCATGAGAATTCTTGCTTGCCTTTTCTGTTGCAATATTCCACAAAGCTAGCATCACAACTTTGAACAACTCGTTGAACAGTATGTATAAGAAGTCCATTTAATGAAACTGATGCATCTATTTCCGAAACATTTATCTCTTCTGCTGGGTAACATACTTTTCTTGCATTTAATATATCGTGGTAGGGGGGATAAGCGGGATAACCTCGCCTATTCAAATCCTGCCTTAAAAGTTTATATGTGTCAACACTTAGTTTTCTGTCGATTATGAAACCTAAAGCTTCCTCCGGTGTATAAGGCTTTGCAACCGCTGCAACTTTTTTCAATTATACGCATGGTTCTATTGGTGATTTCAGACAAAGATTTATTAATTGTTCCAGATCTTTTGAAGCTTTCGGGGTTAATTTGCTTCCATCATCTGAAGTAATCGTTGACGCAAAAGATTTTATCAATTTAGATTTTCATCTGCTAGAGATTCCATTATACGTTTTCTAATTTTAAGATCTTTTTTATACCTTGTACTGGACGCCTGTGTTGATTTGTTAGGTCCCAATGATGATATGTCAGTCGAATCCTGAATTGTTGCTTCGAATTGTGTGACAACAAGTGCCAGTCCAATTCCTTCCAGAGGCAGTTCATTATTGCCCATCTCACTGGATGTATCAATGTTCACGGCATCCCTTTGCAGAGGTTGTGAAGTAATGCACATCTCACTGGATGTCGCAACAACCGCAGCAACCCTCTTAAATTCTACTGGTATATCATCAATGAATAGTTTGTTTAAGAAAACGCCATGCTTGTCCCTAAACCTCTTTTTGTTTCGGTTGCATTTTTTATAAAAACTCATGGCTTTCCTAATAAAAGGTTTAACAATTTCACTAGGAGAGATATGTCTAAGTTGCAGACCCATTTCTCTGAAAAGTACTGTTTTTAAATCAGATGGTGTTAGGTCGTCAGGTGAGGCGTTCTTGTTATATTTTTTGCTTTCTGCGTAAAAACACTCAAAAATATGGAGACGCGTATATAATCCTTGCATATTTGCGGTTACTTCCGGATTTTGAGAAGTATCGGCTGTGGCGCGATCCACAGCATCGTTTGCCACTCATGTACCAACATGAGGGTTGGCGCCCTCATGCCCCCCTTGCAGTAAGTCCTCCGGTCGGGGCCCGGACGGACATCCCTCAGCAGGTTGGGTAAGCCCCTGCTGAGGCAAAATGGCGCCATGGGTCTGTAACGGCTCCATGGTACCCCACCTCCGTTTCTCTAGTTCACATGTCCTCAAGCTTTTTGTCTTGGTGTCTTCTCAACCTAAACCACTTATGCAACTACCAAAAAGAAGACCATGAGCTCATGCGGAGAGCTGAAGCGGTTGCCCACATGGCCATCGAGAAGTCGTATACTCATTTCTATAAATCTACTCCACCTCCATTTTTGTCAACTTCGTTTCCATTAAACACTCTGTATGCCAGGTTGGCTATTACCTGATCATCGATAATAGCTACTGTAGCCCAGTCATCCACAGCACATCAAGATGTCAAGATCGGCCTACACTTTCGAATTTGACGCAGAACTATGCTATGTGAAGGTATCGCACACTCAATGTTATCTTATCCCTTATACTCTGATCTTATGTTTCGCTGACATGTGCGCAGCCTGGTTTTCTTTAGACTGTTATGCCGCGATCCATGAAGACAAATATCCTGGTTACTCATTACTGCAAGAGGTAAGATCCTGTCTTGCCAAGCAGACCCAACTTGTAGCTCAACATCATCAACAAGCATACACACTTTTTAAAATGTGGCCCTCACTCATCATTGGTGCAATTCTGCGGGATTTAGAACTCTCACCTACCTTCTTCGACACAATAACCCAGGACAGTCCTCCTCACCTAAGGATGTCTGAATTCTTTCAATATACCACAGAGACCATAACCAGTCCCACCCACGCCATGATCAAATTAGAGCTAGCCGGTATGTGGAAGGTCATGGGACATCCCGTAATCAATATGGATAACAACACAGCAAGCTGGATGTCCAAGGGGATGGTGCTAAAACGGGGTTTAGGCCAAGCGGGGGTAGCAATTAATAACATGTTTAAAAAAGAATTCTGCCGACAGTTTTTCAAAATGCACAAGAAATGGCCTAATTTGAGCATGGAAAAAGACACCAATCCACACATAAAATCATGCTATTACGCCAACGAATGGGGCGAGACGGCACAGTCAAAGTGGAATCCTGAGGATTTCTAAGGTGTGACTCTCTTGAAGAATTTTGAATTTGATTACCACGTTGATACTGTGGACATTATCTCAGATAAAGCTATAATACCCCGTCTCTCTAAATGGGTTTTCGAATATGATGGTAAAGCTTTCCGTACCGCCGCGTCGCGTGGACTTGGGGTTGTCGGCCGCGCCGCGCATCTGTTAGCGAGCGCGCGCGCACTTTGAACTCGAGGTTATGCGCGAGCGTCAGATGATATTTATTTACGAATACATTGCTTGTTAGAGATGTTAAGAAAAAAAATGTGTTTAATCGCAAATAATGGTTTCATTTAACTGTTCTCACAGCAGTACGAAAAATGCTAAAAAAATACGTAAAATTGTTCATTTTTTTTTCAGTTTTTTTTGATGGTATCGTATCGAGAATCACTAGCCCTATCACCCGTCTTCGTTTTCGGAAGCGTTTCCCTGGCACCCTGTACAGACATTCGAATTTAAACTCTTTATTAGTGGTTGTAATGGCAATTATCACTTGGTTGGAAACATCCTGTTGGTGGGGAACATCCTGTCAGACAAAGGAACAATTCACAGACACTTCTCTGCTCGATTTCACCAAAAGCAACACCAACATTCCTCAACATGGTATACACAATCCCGGCGCAAAATGACCAGTTCATCCTGGGCAGGGCCAAGGTGTATAAATATGTCCGTAACTGGAAGGAGTGCCACGTGTCCGGCGGCGAACATATAGATGGGTCTGTGAAGTATTCTGAAGAGATTCTTCTCTCTCTTGTTTTGTCATTCATTGCGCCATTCCAGACGCAGTGTATGGAGGGCGACCGTATCGCGGTACCCCACAACCAACCTCGGGATGCGAAAACGGAAGAAGAAGTCAATCAGGTCATACTGGCAATCACATTGTCTTCTTATATGACTATGGCAAAGCCTGTCACCGCTCAGAATGTACCCGCATTCAGCAAGCGGTGGCAGGCAGACATGGCTTCAGTAAGTATGGCCGACCTGGTGCCCAACACAGCTTGGAACAGTATCGTGGGCCTAGCGGCTGTGTTCCAAAAGATAATAGCCTCTCGAGGCGACTTGCGTATAGAGATAGTGGACAGGCTACTGTCCCTCACTCGAACGGGACCAGAGGGAGCTATTATCACACAGATCCGACTAGTCTGGGAGTTCTCCTCCCTTAAATCTATCCAATATATGGACACTTTCATAAAGTCACACTGCAGGGCTCTTGAGATCCCTGCAGTGCTTGACCAGGCAATCCTCCTTCGTGACAGATGGGGATCCGCTCTGTCATCCGACCCGAACCTACCCTATAGCCGAGTACGCGATCCTAACAGCCATCTTAACCTCACGCATTCCCACTATCCTGACTTATATTATGCTGCCATTACATACGCTAAGTACAATAAGTTACTGGGGGAGAACTTCCAGATGTCGGCGTCCCACATGTCGGCACATGTTGTCTTAATAGAAAAATACATCCGTAAGACCGCAGCTGTCGAGCTGGGCGAGCTTTCCGAAGAGGCCAAGGCAAAACTAGAGCGACTGGGCTATCCAGTAAATAGACGCAGACGTCGCGCCTCCGACGAAGAAGGCAGCAGTGACGACGAGCCTAGACCCAGGAGGTCGCGCAGGCACTGAGGACATCGGCGATGTAAATCTAGAGGAAGACAAGGCGGCGGACCGCAGAAAGAAAACACATGAGTTCCCACCGAGTAGATTAAGCTCAACCATTTATATCTCTTCCATTATCTCTTTAAGAAAAAAAAGAGAGGGCCCTACTGGGCGCAAGCAAACATTAGCTCCGTACTTAAAAATATTATAAAATAGTTATTGTGGCTAAATCATAACAAAAAGTGATTAAAGTTCAAGCTGAAAAGGACATACAGTGATAAAAGCTAAAATACCAGTGATTTTTTATAAAACAGAAAGAAAAAAGGTGATATATACCTCCAACCGACATTTAAATTCAAACGCAAAACTTTGCGCCAACTACATTACGAACAGTGAAGTTCCAGCAGCAGAAAGAAAAAAGCGACCAGAATTACAAACCTCAAGAAAGGTAGGGAAAAATAACGAATAACCAATCCCATTTACTGTAATTATTACACAAAATAAGTATAAAAAATTGATTGCAATACATTTCAATTTTGAAAACTATGCCCTCTATCGTGGAATAGAAAAACTAGCTACAATTTGCGAACACACATCCCGGCAAGCAACACCATCAATTGCCGAAAAAGAGAAACATAAACAAAAATTCAATACTGCAAGTACTCTCACTATCCACTACTAGAGGGCGCTACTGGTCACAAAAAACAAACAAATGGCTTCTGAATGCGCGGGATGTTATCAGAAAATACCAGAAACCGAAAACCTTACTTGTGCTCATTGCAAGAACACATACGACTTAAAATGCGCAAACGTTTCACGCCATCATTTTACAAAATTGATGACTCTCCAACACAAAACTAAATGGCAATGTCAAGCTTGCTACTGCAAAACCCCTAAAGTCGGTAATACAAATACAATGGAGGTTACTTGCTCCCAACATAAGAGTTACTATGTATCGTAAGCGAAGTGAGTGTTTTGCAACATATTTCAAGAAAGAAAACGAATTTTGTTACTGTTATGATATAGCTGGGCTTTTCAAAGAAATGCAACAACCTTATAAGCCAGAAGAATGGAGATTATTCGTTGATTCATCGAAGACTAGTTTAAAAGCAGTCCTTCTACATAACGGCAACAAGAAGCCCTCTATTCAGATAGGTCACGCAGTAAATACCATAGAAACATATGAAACGATGTCAACACTAATCAAACTTATTAAATACAAAGATCACAATTGGATTGTCTGCGGTGATTTGAAAGTTGTGGGTTTACTTTTGTGCTTACAAGGCAATACAAAATATTGTTGTTTCTTGTGTTTGTGGGATTCGCGAGCCAAAGAATATCATTATAAAAGAAAAGACTGGTCAGTTAGAGAAGAATATAGCCCTGGTAAACTGAATATAAAGCATAAATATCTGATACCCCACAAAAAATTGTTCTACCACCGCTTCACATAAAATTAGGATTGGTAAAAAACTTTGTCAAGGCTTTAGATAAAACTAGCGTATGCTTGAGCTTGCTTGTCTTTCTGACGCGAAACTGAAAGAAGGTATTTTTATCGGACCGCAAATCAAAAAAATGTTGAAAGATGAGGTATTTGAAAACAGTCTTTCGGATATTGAAAGATCTGCTTGGAATCCACTACGACTTGTTATAAAAGAATTTTTGGGCAACAAAAAAAATGAAAATTACAGACAGTTAATTGCTGATTTATTACATAATTTTCAACGAATGGGTGTCAACATGTCTCTAAAAATTCATTTCCTTCATTCGCACCTCGATTTCTTCCCTGAAAACCTCGGAGAATTCAGCGACGAACATGGAGAGCGTTTTCATCAGGATTTGAAAATTTTTGAACAAAATTATAAAGGATACTGGGACCAAGCCATGTTAGGTGATTACTGCTGGTCTGTTATAAGAGACACAGACACAAATAAATACAAGAAAAAAGCTAAGGCAATTCATTTTTAATTTTTTTTATTATTTCTGTAGGCATATTTTTGTAAATCAAAAATAATAAATAGTTTGGAAACGTGACGTATTAAGTTTTTTTCCTATTTTTTTTTAAACTCAGTACGTCTCAAATGATAAGAAAAAACACTTTTTATTTCAAGGACAACCCATGTAAACTAGTGTTATCAATCAAATATGCAAGTGTCGACGCAAGGTTATACAACTTATTCTCAAAGTGCTTCTACGTCCAGACCGCACAGTCAGTAAAGTAATTATTCGGCAGAAGATACGAATGACAGCTACAGTGATTTGTTTCAATAATAACTACTTTCTTTTCGTAAACTTATATGTTGCTTATAAAAAAGGCTAAGTATGTGATTATTAAATAAAGATAATTAGAAAAATACTCACACGTACGTTTTCCTTTAACCCGTGAGAAGGCGCGCTATGAGCAATTTGCTCACACAAAAATCTAATTCAAAATTTTTTTGTCTTTCCCGTGCCACACCAATCCAAGCACTTAAGTACCTTCCTAAATATTCACCCCCTCTCCCCTGACGCAATTCTCGATCCGCTCAGTGGCGTTGCGACCGCGCAGCAAGGCGTTTGTGGAGGCCGTGTACCAACGTGCGGCAATTTGCTCATCACGCGCCCAGCAATTACTTTGCACCGAACACGTAAAATACATGTGTTAAGTGTGTTTCGAGAGGCACATTAGTGTAGATTTAATGGATGAATAACACTTTTTAGTTTTTGTTATGGAACAGTTTTTATTGTGATTTTTATGAAACGTGCCAAAAAATTAATTAATACTAGGTTGTTTTGTTATTTGCGTTAGAAGTTGCTATTATGTTTAATAGTTTTGATTAAAATACTTGTTTTCTTACTTACTAAACCTTGTGTTATTTATTTAAATACATTATAAGCCAATAAATATAGAAACACTAAAAATATAAACATTTATGATAGTGTGAGCAATTTGCTCGCACGCGCCTACTCGTGTAAGAAAATTAGGCGCGCCTTCTCACGGGTTAAACACTTCATAATCGCCAAACACACTTCAGGAATAATAATACTTATACTTTGCTTAAAAATTCTAAAAAAGGTACTGCAAGCTCGTGTAGGAATCTCCAGTGGCCAAAAATCGTAATGTCAAACTTAATTTATTTTCATCTGAAATTGGTAGCCTAAAATGAGTTTCCTTTTTAGCAATCTTGAAACTAACCATCTGTAGTAGATTTTCATATAATTCTGGTGACAATTTTAAAAAATTTGCATAGCGTCCGCTTAATTGATGGTTTTTCAACTCCGCTACTATATTCTGTTTTCTTTTAAAAATAGGATTTTGCCACCAACGCCGTTCTCTTTTTTTTCCTTTTTATCAGTAACATAATAAGCTAATGATGCAGCAATTATATTAAAAACACTAGTGTCGTTTGACATCTTCGATAGTACTGAGCCAGTAAACGGAACTGTAAGTGCGAGAATTGAGTGCGCGCAGATCGCGCGCCGCGCGCGCGCTCTTAGGGCTCCCACACAAAACCGCGAATTCGCATTGCATCGCAAATATCTGCGAATTCGCACGAACGCACCGCAAGAATTTCCGATCTGCTTCGCATCGCACATTCCTGCGATAATACGTCATCCTTGGTGACGCCATTTTAGTCCGCTCTGAGACAGCTTTAGAGAAAGACGCGCGGCGCCTGCGCCGCCTTCTTTGTTTATAAAAAAATGGCGGAGTATGATATAGATTTTTTAATATCTTTAATTGAGGAGCGTCCCGTCCTTTGGGACACAAGTCATGAAAATTATAAAAATAAATTTATTAAGCAAGATGCGTGGAAGAGCGTCTGAGAAAGTTTGTTTCCAAATTTCCAAGACAAAGAAAACAGTGAAAAAACAAAACTTGGTAAGTACTTATTTCTACAACAATACAATCAATGCATATGTCGCAGGGATATGATAAAAACAGGGATTTGCCCAAATCCCTAAGGGATTTGATCAAATCACGGAGGATGTTAAAATAACAACAAGTTTTTATAATTTCCCTAAGCAAATCTGGTGATTTGACAAATCCCACTAAAGAAATCTAGTGATTTGAACAAATCCCTAAATTGGTTCAGTGAAATGACAAAAATAACTTTTGTGGCAAGAGCGAGCGAAGCGAGCTCGTGACTTGGGGCACCCCGACACGGACAGGTTAGGTTCGAAGGGTATGACGGGGGCTCAAGTGAGCGAGCGGAGCGAGCGAACGAGCCCCCGTCATCTTCTTCGTGTTAGGTTCCTTTAAACCCTGCAGACAGAAATAGGGGCCCCGCCAAGCGGGGCTCCGTCGACTACGCCTTATTATTATGCTCATTTTGTATTTTAAGTAACTCAAATTAATGTTTGTAAGATACTATTCACTGACAAGCAAGTGCGAGCGCGACGTAAACAAGAACTGGACATGTTTTATTATCATTTCACTGAATCAATTTAGGGATTTGTTCAAATCACTAGATTTCTTTAGTGGGATTTGTCAAATCACTAGATTTGCTTAGGGAAATGATAAAAACGTGTTGTTATTTTAACATCCTCCGTGATTTGATCAAATCCCTTAGGGATTTGGGCAAATCCCAGTTTTTATCATATCCCTACGACACATATAAGTATGAATTAAATAGCGTGCGCGCGTGTAAGAGGGCTTCCAGAATCTGGCGCGCTATTCGTACTTCTATGAATAAATGTAATTCAGTGGAATTAAGTGTACGACAAGGTAAATAATGAGCATCGACTAATGTCGTGTTTCTGACCTATTTTTTATTTTCTTATAAATGACTGACAATTATTTTGTTTGCTTATAAAGTTGAATTATTTTTTTTTTTAATAACGTTTTAAAATTGTTATTACTTATTTCTGATGTTTTCCTATGCCCATTATTTATCTTGAAGTACCTACTGTATATCTACAGTACGTCCGAAATAACTTGGTAAGCCCGAACTACGCGCAGAAGGCTGCGCACGAACGTTTTTTTGGAACCAAATGGTGGCATACCCTTTATTCAATCAAATATCGCAATCGATTTTAATCGATTTGGAATTTATTAATTTTTGTTTATACGAGATATTGAACGAAATCGATTTACAAACATAGTTAATGTTATCGTTAGTAAACGAGATTTCGACTTTAATAAAAAAAAACTAATAAAATTTTATTTTCTTGGTTGAAAAACATGATTTAGTTAAATATCAATTATTTATAAGCTTCTATGCAAATAACGACTGTTTGAGAATATTTTAAAACTCCATAGAAAATTGAATATAAATATATTTTTATTACTTAATTTAAATCGATTTGAAGAAAAATCGATTAATCAACACCCTCAGACACGCGTATTGGACATCTCTCTTTAGTAACTTCGTAAAGCTTCGTGCTTATTCGGCAATGTTCGGGTCCCGGTAATATATCTCACTCACACGTTAGCATTGGTGTCATTTTCGTGTTGCTATCTCTGTCTTGAGCACAGACGGTGACAAAAGTTTTCGTTGGTTGTTATTATTAAATTGTTAAGTTTTTTGTGTAGTGTTAGGTTTTTTTCTTTAATTCAGAAGTTATTTTTGTAGCTTTCTGTCTCAAAGTGTTTAAATATTTATTTTATTGGTACTTGGTCCCTGTATTAGTACATTTTTATTCGTATTTTCGTTTAAAAAAATAAATGTCAATAACAGTTTTTTTACGAGTGTACATGCGCTAAAGTTCGCAGAGCCTATGTTCAGGCTTGCCAAGTTATTTCGGACGTACTGTATTTAGAACTAAGCAAGTACTTCTATAATTTCAAATTTTTTTTAATTGCCACTTCAAGGCTCCAAAGACACTAGAAAAATAATTCGAAAACTTGTCTCTTATTACATTTGCACTCATTATTCTTGCATTCAACGTCTGTAGGCTTAGATCCGAACTACATAGTTTCCGAGAGTTCGGAAATTTCAGATGCGGACAGCGAATCAATTTTACTACCTAGAAGTATTACACAAGAACAGAACATGGAGGAAGTATGTAGTAATAATTTGCATGTAGATCTCGGAGAAGGAATAAGCCATAGCACGTGTGAAGAAGAAAATTCTGTAGTAAATAATATCAATGGTGAAGAAGAAACTACTGAAAAAAGACCAAGTCGGCCAAAAAGGGGGCGAAAAAGAAAATTCAAAGACTATACGTTAGCTAATTTGCCGTACAGAGGAAAAAATAGAGAAGTACACGCAAAAACGTTTGAAAGTTACGCATGCGTTTGCAAAAAACAGTGTCATTTGAACGTAACAGAAGAAGAAAGAAGAAAAGAATTTAATAAATTTATCACACTTGGGTCGTATGAAGCTCAGCTACTGTACATTTGCTCGAACGTTACGGAAACACGTAAAAAACGGTCGTATATATCTGAAAATACTTCATCTCAGGTCAAAAAGCCACGAAACTTCTCCAGAACGTATAGAATTTCAAATATTCCTGTGTGCCGTGACATGTTTTTAAACACATTTCAAGTAACCACACAAAAAATCACAATTAGTTTAAAAAAACAACGCAATGGTGATAACTTACGGGATTGTAGAGGATTTTCATCTGGTGGGTGGAATAAAACGGCGCAAGAACAAATAGATTTTGTTTGTAATATTATAAATAACTTACCAAAATATGAGTCCCACTATAGAAGATCTCAAATTGGTGATGCACTATATCTGCAACCAGGATTGACTATGCAAAAGATATGATTTATATGTTGACGAATTTAGACTCATTCATGGCAACGACAGCAAAAAATATGTATCATTAGCCATTTTCAGAAAGATTTTCCTGAAAGAATTTAACTTAAGGTTCAAAAGTCTTAAAAAAGACACGTGCAATAGATGTGACACATTTGCAGCAAAACTAAAAGTCCCGAACGATTTGTCAATAGAAGACAGAAACCAATTGATTTCCGAAAAAGAAAAGCATTTAAAATTAGCTGAGTCCTTACGAAGTCAAATGAATTGCCAGATTGAAAGGGCAAAAGTAGATGAGACATTTGAGTGTTTAACATTTGACATGGAGAAGACGTTGCCTTTACCACGTATTCCAACAAACGTGGTATTTTATAAAAGACAACTCTGGTTTTATAACTGCGGCGTTCATGTGTCTTCTACAAATAAAGGATATTGTTTTGTTTGGGTTGAGGGTCAAGCTGGCAGAGGTGCCCAAGAAGTTGGTTCCTGTTTGAAAAAATTTATAAACGAAGTAATGCGTCCTAATGTTGAATATCTATCATTGTGGAGCGACATTTGCGGGGGCCAAAATCGGAACATAAACATGGTCCTCATTCTTAAAGTGATTTTATACAGCTATCCTACCATAAAGGTTATAGATTTAAATTTCCTAGAAAGTGGACATACATTTTTGCCAAATGACACTGACTTTGGTAAAATTGAAAGTCATTTAAAAAATTTTCAGAGACTATACACTGCAGAAGATTACGTGAATGTGATAAAGACTTGCACAAAAAAGACCCCTCTAGTACCTATAAAGATGGAAAAAGAAGACTTCGTGAGCACTGAGAAATTAGAAAATAATATAACAAATCGAAAGATGTTCATTAATAAGGTTAAAGTTAATTGGCTAAAGACCAAACATATCCAAATAAGAAAGGATAATGTACACTCTGTCTTCATGAGTTCAGATAATAATGAGGAATATCAAGAGTTATATATAGGGCGAAAATTTAAAGGAAGCGTGCTTCCTTTATGCTCAGAACTCCTTATTCTTCTTTGGCCAGACGGAAAACCTATTACCCAGGCTAAATTAGATGACCTAAAGTCAATGTTTAGTCTAATTCCTGAGGATTGCCTGTCGTTTTATAAAAACCTGCAGGGTATAGAAGGACCCGATTATATTGAAGGATTTGCTGGGGAACAAGACTTTGAATTCGAACAAGAACGTATATCGTAGATATTTTTCATTACAAAATATACTTTTTTTTCTATTTAATCTTGTTTTATTATTATTTTCTTTGTCGTACATGTCATTTGGAACGTTTTGCGCAAATTCAAATTTTAAATGTACCACGAATATTGCAATAAACCAAAAAAGTTCCACAGCAATATTTTTATGAATATTGAGAAAAGCATTAACATTAGAAGTCTAAAATAGGGTCACATTAAAACTCGATCATGTCATCATTATCATTACATAGTATAAAACAAAGTCGCTTCCCTGTCTGTCTGTCCCTATATATGCTTAGATCTTTAAAACCACGCAACGGATTTTGATGCGGTTTTTTTTTAATAGATAGAGTGATTCAAGAGGAAGGTTTATATGTATAAAACATGCATAATATAGTAGAGAAACACTGATAATTTTAGAGGTTTCTAATGTGATGTCGTAAATAAACACATTTTTTTGCGCTAACATTGTAAACGCTGGCTGAACCCGTCGAGATAGATCAAAATAATGTACTACAGTATTGTACACCTTAAAAAGGTCTACAAAAAAGTCTGCGATGGTATATGTCTATCTCTTAGGGATAACCCACAGTAACCATTTTTTATCCTATACTTTTTACGAGAAATAATGGCTCTAAAATTATCAGTGTTTCTCCATTGCACCCGTGCGAAGCCGGGGCGGGTCGCTAGTCTATAATAAAAATAAAAATTTCATTAAGTAATACGAGATTGAACTTTAATCGCAATTATCTCAAAATGTCAAGTTAGTGGGTTGGAACGTTTTTCAGGAACTACGTCCAATTATCAATGAATGTGCAGTATTTTCCTGGTTTTATTATGAGTTTTTCCACAGGATGCAATTAGATGACATACCATATTACACGGTAAATACAGCAAGCTTACTCATTTGCGGTCTAGTACATAGATAATACACGGTAAATACAGCAAGCTTACTCATTTGCGGTCTAGTACATAGATTAACTTACACGCAAGCAGGATATACTACCAGTAAATGTTGCAGTTTGTGCTTAAACGGGATATGCTGTTAGCGATAATGCAGTTTCTGTACTATGACATTGTGGTTTTAGTCAGAATCGCCTCCACGTGTAAGCACAAAATGTCGAGCATCCTCCACGTGTAAGCACAAAGTGTCGAGCATGGCGTACTAATGGTGGGTTTGTTTTTTTAGGATAGGGTGTAGAGTTTTTATCTTTAGCAGTTAACGGCCCATGGAAAAAGTACTTACGGTTTGTATTTTTTACTTTTGTCAGAGCTTATTATCTTGACCGATCCGAGGGACTTGTTTATTATCTTGCCCGATCCTAGAGGTTTGAACAAATACCCTAGTAGTACCTGAAGTAAAGATATTTTTATGAAAAAGCCCAATATTGGTTGAGGTGTGCCGACAAAGGATGATGAGGGGGGGGGGGGGGGGGGGTTGATGATTTGTAGCGGACCAAGTGTAAAAAAAGCTAAAAATGAGATTTTTTAGTAAACAGATTTTAAAATTTTTAATGTTATTGAATGCTATAAAGTTTAACTACAGAGATCAGGTAAAGAGCCGGAGTCAAAAGTTGTTTATCATAGAGTTTATCGAATAGGTGCTCAAAAAACTTGAACTTGCTCAAAAACCAATGAGCTTTAACGACCGCCGGGTTATTAGATGATAAATTTTACCAACTTGTTGCTTTGAGCTATCTAATAAACCGTGCATGGGAATACTGATATTAACAAATTTCAAGAATTAATAACTCGATAAACAATAGAGCGGACATTGTACGTAATCCATACAGTGGAGGGTGGTCTGGTAATTACCGATAACCGGTTTCTACAATTCTTTGTATTAATATTTGAGAAATTATAGTTTCTAGGGGTATCGTCATTAAGCTAGTGCGAGCTTTATTATTTAGCGGAACTCGTATTGCATAAAATTATAGGAATTGACTAATCAGAATTGCAGGAATCCGAGTCCATTAGTGCTATCGGCTGCCGATACTCATTAGTGAATGTGGGAAATGGTACAAAAAATTGTAAAGGTTTTCGTTATCAAAGGAATTTGGATTATCAAATCCCTCGTTACTGAAGTTCCTAGAATTTGTAAAGTTTGAATCATACAGCCTTGGCCAAAAGTATTGAGCACCTTACAAATTTCGCTCGTTCACGGAAAGTATGGGAGTAAACCAAATCTATCAAATTGTTGAATCAAATTGTTGAAGA
This sequence comes from Eremobia ochroleuca, assembly GCA_949629135.1. Taxonomy (NCBI): domain Eukaryota; kingdom Metazoa; phylum Arthropoda; class Insecta; order Lepidoptera; family Noctuidae; genus Eremobia; species Eremobia ochroleuca. Next base: position 11,455,220 of record OX451411.1, on the reverse strand, counting down.
ATTCTTTTGTCGGCCATCTACAAAGGTTTAAACAATGACCCACGCCGCACAGTGGGCTGAAATTCAACTTTCATAGACATTTTCATTAAATTTTTTGAATGGCTGTTTTTTTGCATGGATGTGCTTCGGAAGACTAAGTATATGCTTATAAATATAAAATTTACGGAAAAAGATTGCAAACGGCTCACAAAGAATTTTTTTTTGAAAATGTTGTATGGAGTTGACATTAAAATCGACGATAACTCAGCTATCGCACGATTGCGCCTTATTTCCTCGTAGGTGTTTTTACTACCATTTATTTAGGATTTTTTGGCATACTACTTAACCCGGGCACTGGTGCGATTTATTTTTTAAAAATCCTTAAATATTATTTTTTTTTTGTACTATGTTTCGATCTTATGTAAAGGTTAACATAATATGAAGTACCTAAGTCACGTCTAAATTATAATTGTTCTACTTTCTGTTCACTCTTGGTGAAAGTGGACCTGTGCCCCTGTAGTAAGGACTTTATATGCTGCTGAGCCAAATAGTAAGAGTCTTAATTATTGAAATGCTAACAAAAATTATATCTTCAATATAAGATTTTATTATATTAAAAGGAGGCAAAAAATATAAACTATTTGAATACATCCTAAAATAAAATATCGTGAAGATATTATTTATTCAATTAATACGTAAATATATACGGTGAACATGTATGTAACAAAGAAGGTAATCACGAAATCGGGTATTAACTAGTTGAAGACGTCAATTAGTTAATGCCATAAAATTACTAAACGACTTAAAAATAATTCATATTTTTTTTGCATTAATCGATATTTTTACGTCATCATCAATAATAATAATTACCGGACAATGCAATCTTTTGAAATTTTTAATGCTACCTTCATTCTGAAATTAAATGAAATACATTAGAAAATTTTCTAATGGGTAGAATATTAGTTACTAATTAGCTAACGACAAGAGTATTAAGTTAACGTTTTGAGGGTAATTAGTAAATTAGGTGCAATCATTTAAGATTTTTAATGCTACCTTTATTATGAAATTATATGAAATACATTAGGAAGTTTTCTAATGGGTAGAATATTAGCTACTAATTAGCTAACGACAAGAGTATTAAGTTAACGTTTTGAGGGTAATTACTAAATTAGGTATGTCTACTTCACCGTATATAAGGAAGTGCAAACCGAATTATTGCAGTTTGATTTACGCATTGAAAGTTCCCGCTAAGCGTGAAACTTACAATAAGTTATAGTAACTTTGTGTATCGCATATTTGTAAGTTTCAAATATCATGTCGCAGGAATATGACAGTTACATTGATCTGATTGTTAGGCTGAAACTTATCAAACGTTATTTACTTACGTTACTGTGAAATTTCGCACGAAAGTTTACATTTCAACTTTGCAGGAACATCACCTCCAAAACGTATCTAAATGTAAAATTTCAACATTGCTGCAATAATGCAATTGGCATGTTACAAATTCAACTTTGCAGGAACATCACCTCCAAAACGTATTTCAATGTAAATAATCAACATTGCTGCAATATCAGTGCGTATACTTCACTGCCTAGCATTACACGCAGCTTACAAATGAAAGTTACTGAAATGTTTTACTGTAACATCGTAACAATACGTCTTTTAAGATATATTTTTTTCAACTTCACTACAACATTACGAATTGGTCTCGCCCTTGACATAGCTAAGGTAATGTAACTGAAATTAAATTTTCAATTTTTTTTGTAGTTGAAATGTATCTCATCTTATCTTAGTGACTCGTATCTTATCTTTAAGTGACTGCAAACTTGAATCGGTCTAGTCTTTTATGGAGTATAGTAGATACTTACCCGCTAAGCATGAAACTTACAATAAGTTATAGTAACTTTGTGTATCGCATATTTGTAAGTTTCAAATATCATGTCGCAGGAATATGACAGTTACATTGATCTGATTGTTAGGTTGAAACTTATCAAACGTTATTTACTTACGTTACTGTGAAATTTCGCACGAAAGTTTACATTTCAACTTTGCAGGAACATCACCTCCAAAACGTATCTAAATGTAAAATTTCAACATTGCTGCAATAATGCAATTGGCATGTTACAAATTCAACTTTGCAGGAACATCACCTCCAAAACGTATTTCAATGTAAATAATCAACATTGCTGCAATATCAGTGCGTATACTTCACTGCCTAGCATTACACGCAGCTTACAAATGAAAGTTACTGAAATGTTTTACTGTAACATCGTAACAATACGTCTTTTAAGATATATTTTTTTCAACTTCACTACAACATTACGAATTGGTCTCGCCCTTGACATAGCTAAGGTAATGTTACTGAAATTAAATTTTCAATTTTTTTTGTAGTTGAAATGTATCTCATCTTATCTTAGTGACTCGTATCTTATCGTTAAGTGACTGCAAACTTGAATCGGTCTAGTCTTTTATGGAGTATAGTAGATACTTATCTTATGAAATGTTGCTGAAATGAAATTACCAAAATATTTGAACGTAGGTACCTACTTAGGTACCTACAGTTTTAGGTAACTGCAAACATAACATTTGGTATAGTCTTATGCTTAGATACTATAAGCGCTTTTTATGCTTAGATAACTTTCTCTCTAACCCCATAGACAGGGCCGTCTTTATCTAGTGTGCAGGGTGTGCGTTGCACACGAGCGCAGCTGTCGTAGGGGGCGCCGAGCGCCACTCGCTACGGAGCCCTTGGCCGGCCGCGGCACTTTCAAAGACCAACGTTAAAAGAGCTCCGCTTTGCATACATTTTGTATAGCATCTGGAGCTCTTCTTAATTTGTAGAATTACAGCAAAGCAAGGCATGTTAACATGGGTACGTTTTACAACAGCCCTGTATAATTCTAAACACAGACAACAGCACATCATGGTATCCAAAACCGTCAAATTTCTTTTTCAAATTTAATCTCCAAACAATAGAGTATTATCCGTTGGGGAAATTTTGTCAGTTTGTGGTAACTATGTGCTGTTACTTGTAAGTACTTTCATTTTGACCGTGCGCTTACTAGGAGGCGCTAGGTTAATGTTTGCACACGGGTGCTACATGGGCTTGACACTAGAGAGAGACGGCTCTGCCCTAGTTAGAGCTCCGCACATTGGTTCAAGGGCGGAAAAAAGTCCTTTGTTTCAACCTTGTTTAAAATGTCTACAATTTGGTACACACATACTAGAATGTTAGTAGAAACAAGTCCTAAAATTAATACGGATAAATAATTATACAGTATTTAATTATATGATGCCAAAGTAGGGTGATCGAGAATTTACAAATTTCGTGCAAAAAATATTGTTATTTCAAGTATGAATAGAACCAAAATACTATAATTATCAACTTTCATTTTTAGTTTAGTCATAAGTTTATTGTGTGTATTAATAAAATAGTAAACATAATGTTATAATATAATGAATAATTACTTGCTATTACATTTTTAGTGAAGAAGGTCATTTGGAACCTTTTGTTTTCAATCATGAGATCATAACTAATCTCCGTTATCGACCGATACGTAATAATATACTTTCGGAGATTAATTAGACCCTATAGATTAAGAATACATTAGTTTTGGCTGCGATAACCTGCGATCTTGGAAATACCAGGTCCTTAACTAATGACGCTCTGTAATTAAGAAAAAGTGCATTATATTAATAAGTGTTTCTAATGAGGGTAATTAACATTTTATCATATCGTGTAAGTATAAATAGCATTGAATGGTAGTTTTAACTTCACTTACAATTATTTTCTCTTACGATAACAGTGTTATTATAGTGATGGATAGCTTTACTATTGTCTATGCCGATTTAGTGGAAATCATAATATCAAGTAATCGTGAGATACATAAATGCCTCGAAAATTGAAAACTTATGTATCCACAGCTTACAGAAAGTGTTTGGAATCAAGTTTATGAAAAGTTAAGCCGTAATTTTCTACCCGTATTTACAAAAAAGTGGCAAACTGCAGCGAGAAATAAAAATGCTTTTATGGCAAAAAATGAACAGTGGCTGAAAAATATTTTTACCGTTGAGACATCTTCGGTGCAGACTGATGTGGTGAATTGTGACAGTAATGTTCCAGGGCCATCAAAACGCTCTCATAGAGGACGACCAGAAAAATCATTTGATGAATGTTGCGATCGAACAAAGCGATATAAAGTTAAAAGATTGTGTGAAAGCGTTCCTGAAGAAATGATTAAGAAAGCTGCCTCTAAGGTACTCGTACAAGAAGAATCATCGGATACTATCAAGTTTACTCCAGAAAAAGCGTTGGCATTATTACTTGATGCATCACTTTCGAAACATCAATATCAAGTACTGAGAAATGCAGCAAAAAGTATTGGTTGTGATATTTTTCCCGATTATCATAAAGTACTTGAAGTAAAAAGGCAATGCTACCCCAGCCCCACGGATATTGATGTAACGCTAAGCTACGCTTGTGTAAGTTTGCAGTCATTACTGGATCACACAACCAGAAGATTATTTGAAGTAATGTCTGAAGACGACCTTACACAGATTAGTGTAAATTCAACGTTTTTACACAAGTGGGGATGTGACGGATCATCAGGTCATGCTGAGTACAAACAGTCATTTATCGACGAAAATGTGTCAGATTCATATATGTTTTTGACATCATTAGTTCCACTGCGTCTGTATGAAAAGGAAAATAAATCTGTTGTGTATTGGACAAATGCAACTCCGTCTTCTACAAGGTGTTGTCGCCCGGTACAATTCCAATTTCAAAAAGAAACTACAGAATCTACGAAAAATGAAATTGCTAGAATGGAGTCTGAAATAGCAAACTTAAATGAAACTGTTATTAGTTTAACGGAAAAGACTTACAAAGTCTACCATAAACTTGTGTTCACAATGATAGATGGCAAAATAGCGCAGACAGTTACGGACACATCATCATGTGCAGTGTGTTTTATATGCAAGTCAAAGCCATCAGAAATGAATAACCTTGACCAAGTGCGAAATAAAACTGTGGATACGGAGGCTCTCAAGGTCGGTTTATCCCCGCTTCACGCACGGATTAAATTTATGGAATGCATATTACATATTGCGTACAATATGTCATTTACCAGTTGGAGAACGAACGCAACTACCAAACAACAAAAAGATGAAGAGAAGAAAAGAATCCAAAGTGAGCTGTTTCAACGTTTAGGTCTAAAAGTGGATTTTGTAAAGCAAGGAATGGGAACATCTAACGATGGAAATACGTCTAGAAGATTTTTCAATAATGCAGACATTGTAGCTGAAGTCACAAGAGTCGATAAAGAACTTATTCATCGGTTTGGTATAATATTGCAAACAATTAATTCTAGTGCATTAGTTGATTCGGATAAGTTTGGTAGTTATTGTTACGAGACTGCTGAACTATACGTAAGCCTGTACAGCTGGTATAATATGCCAAATACTGTGCATAAAATCTTGCTGCATGGCAAAGAAATAATAAGTGTTGCTGCCTTACCTATTGGGATGTTATCTGAGGAAGCTCAAGAAGCGCGAAATAAAGATTACCGCAATTATAGGTTAGGTCATTCAAGAAAATGTTCTCGTCTGTCATGTAATGAAGATGTTATGAATATGCTCTTAGCTACCTCAGATCCCCTTATCAACAGTTTACGTGCAGTACCGAATAAAAAATACTATCCTCTTCACGATGATGCCAAAGCTTTATTAGTGGATAGCACCCATCTCTCAATCAATGTCTTCTCTATTTAATATTTAGTTTATTAATATTTATTTATTTAAAAATGCTGATTTAATTATATGAAATTCATGTGAAAAAATTTGATGAATATTTTCATGTTAATAAAAAAAAAAATACGTGTTATATCTTTCTCTTTGTAAACTGGTACATCCATTATATCATTTTAATAAAGTATTTTGAAGAAACGCAACGTCTTTTCATTTAAAAATAATATTTTCCGCATGCCCGTACTACCTGCACCACTGTGCTTCGCCACCACCCGCTATGGCCCCTACCCCTACCACCCTTGTCAGTTATTAAATCCATTAAAGAAATAATTATTAGTGCAAAGTGAATCCATCTTTCTCTCACGTTTCTTTTCATGAGGAAGGGAACGAATTTGAGCAAATGTCAGAATTGCGATCGTTATTATCAGGCATGCATTATCAGACCATAAGCAGTGGCACAAAACCGATTTTTGCAGCTTTTTATTTTGCCATGACAACTTCTGATGATTGCGAGCAAGCGGTAATACTTAATGTAATAGTATTTTTTTATCGATTATGGCAAAAAAAAACCATTTTGGGGCAGGCCTTTGTCCAGCAGTGGACGTCTTTCGGCTGAAATGATGATGATGATTTTATTATCAGGCGCTTATTTCAATTAAAATTTGAAAAAAAAAGGATTTCGCAGCTCCACATGCTTCTTAGCGTAAAACATGCGAGAAGGATGCCAGTAACGAAATCAATGATATTCTAATAAACAGATTCGACATGCACCTACAAAACCACCGAAAACAGTGTTCCGCGGGGCAGAGCCAGCTCACATACACGCAGTGACGCAGAATAAAGGCAAAACGACCCAGTTGGCCCGTTTTCGAGTCTTCACGATCGCGCGCTCACAATAAAATATCATTGAACGAAATGCATTCGTGTGTAACGTTTCGTTACTCGTTACTCGATGGCTTACCCGCTATGGGTGCCACACAGGTTATGAAAAATCTTTCGTGTCGTTTTTAGACATTTAAAACATTTTGTTAACTTGCAACATTTTGCAGCCAGGATGGCAAATTATAATACCCAGATGTTTATCCCTGGAAGATCTTCGAATCCAATTCAGCGTGGAAAGCCCGCTAGTGGATCGAACCGCGGAAATCGTAATCAAAGAAGAGCCTTCGAGTATCAGCAGCAACAAGATTTCAATACAAACTGGGCTAACGCTCGAGAGTTTGAAGAACGTCCACAACAACCGCGTCCCCGTACAGAAAGAAGTGCAGGATGGAAAGGTGGAAAGAAGAAGGAAAAAGAAAAGGAAGCGAAGACTGATACCGCCATTTCTTATGATTTCAGAGCCAAAGACGAAACCGCACCAATTGATGAACCATTGTACGATCTCGGACCCCATACAAGTTCAATTCCTGTCCAAGAGACATACTGTCAGAATTTTGAATTCAGCGGCTATATTGATCAAGTCGAAAGGACATATGAGTCGCTCCGAGGCGTTGACCCAAGATTGGACAGACGCATGCCATATTCAATGTTTCAACACTCAATGTCAACAATTCTTAATTGTTACCTCATGGATTTGACCTTAGATAATGGTGAGCATAAGCTAGATGCTGCCCGTTGTCAAGATCTTCTACCTGAAGATTTATGCATCCCTTTACGATCGGACGGTACAGTTCAAACTGCAACGATAAATCTACGTATACATGTGTGTATGAGAAAATCTGTACAGTTTGTCCGATTTTCTAGAACTGTACGAAATTTTGGATAGATTAATCGGAATTGGAAGAAACTGTGCCAATAATCGTCATGTGTAGGTGTACCAGTCGTTTCAGTTTTCGCGTGGATCGCGGTCCGAATGGTTATTAAAATTTGCCAATATATTTAGGAAATACCTTTAGTTCCTTCAATAAATTAACATGGGAATGAGCTTCTCTTTTCATTATCTAGCCATTCCTTACACCAACTATACGTGTTTTCTTTTTCTTGGTTTTTTCTTCCTTTTGCTTTTATAAGGCGAATATTATCCCAACAATTGCTAACGCGTCGTACCAGTCGAAGCCAGCTCAACGAATGAATAATCATACAGTTTTCTGGTAACGTGTGTGGGCACTACGAAACTGCAGTTTAAACTGTACCGTCCGATCGTAAAGATTTTTCGTAACGTGTGCACGTATAGCAGCCATTACTCAGTACCGAATACCTACATACCAAACATGATACAAACGGTTTGCTACAGCTCTTCCCTACACATGTCTCCCATATTATTACTATACCGGCTTTGCCCTACACAGCAATGTGAGATTAATGGAAAAGAAAAAATCGATTTTTCGTTATTCAATATTAATCGATTTGACAAAAATCGATTTTAATAAAAAAAAAAACGATTTCTTCTAATAGTTAAAAATCTACATGCATTTACATATTCCTTAAACCTAAAAGATTCATATTAACAATATTACAGAATAAAAATCAAATAAAATGATATGATTAAAAAATAACCAACTCAAAACTAAAAATCAAAGCGAATATTCCTTAACTTTCAAGGGAAGGAATAAAGAAACCAAATATCATTAATGATACAAATCAATACCTTTGAACGTTATTATAATAAAAATGGAATGATGAGCATCCCGACAAAATGACAACCAGTGTTTCAAAAACTAAAATATAGGTAAATCGAATAAAAAAAATTGCCATAGGTCCAGTTAATATAAATAAAATAAAAAAGAAATTGCCATGTCCAGTACTATGTATTTTACATTTGATTAGTTTTAAAATAAAATACATACAATAAAACTCTAGAGCTTGTTTATCTGTTGGCAACACTGCTGCCATGCCATCTGCCACTTTGTTGGTGTGAATTAATTGTGAGTTGAGTTGTGATTTGATGTGTCTTGTGATCTCCCAAACTCCCAAAGGAGAAAAAGTAATTATAAAGAAAATGGCAGAAAAGATTTGTGACGAGGTATGTAACGTAGCTAGTACAAAATAGTCTTTAGTTAAAAGTAGTTACCTAATCAAATAGTCGTAGTTTAGGAATATTTGGGAAGCCGGCCGGTCTGGGCGCTTTCTTCAGCCATTTTGTGAAGAGCAAAAAAACAATCAAGAAACTTCGGGTTTGTAGGTAAGTAAATATATGTAAATAGATTGTGTAGTATTGTTCAGTTTACGTAGGTATAGTTAGATATGTATGTACATAGGTAAGTTCGGCCATTGAAACCACAGACCACGTGCGTTGCTAAACTCATATCCCAATGTATGGCTGATACCTATTTGCAAATATTTTGAGAAATACACAAGTTCATCCAACTAAACTGGTCAAAATTGTTTGCCGCGGCGGGCGGAAAATAATAAATATTGCTGGACAGCAGGAGCAGGAGACAGAATATTCATACAACATATTCATCAAACACGTGATGGGTAGGCAGGGTAGGGTTAAACAATGTTGCGAAAATTAGGAGATCCGGCTTTAGTCAATGTTTGAATGATTGTCCTATTAGTTACTTATTATAGTTTGGGAGTATATTATTGTCATATACTCCCAAACGCCTAGTACCTACATAGACCAATTAAAATGAAAATTGCAATACCTACATAAACATAGTTCATGATCTGTAATAGCATGAAAAAAGAGTACTTTTTATCCAGGTGTATCAAGTAGGCATTAGTAAACAAAAAAATCTTATATTAGTCCAGCGGGTGGAAGCTTTAGTTTTTAAGATTTGAAATGAACAGTAGGCAACTGAAATGAATGAAATAATATAATTAATTTTATTCATTTTTATATAATATCACCTACATTCTTGTAAGTACAAAACACATGCACGCAAACATCCAAGATATTACTACCCGACTGAAATTGGTTATTTTCACAGCAGTCATTGCAGGAGTATTACCATGAGAAGCCACGAGGCGAACAATACATTTATTGGCGAAGAGTATACCAGGAGAAGCCATGAGGCGAACAAAAATACTTATCTTTAAGTTTAATCGTACTACCTAATATAAGAATTACCTAAGTTTTTAAATAAGTTAATTTTTGGACAGGAACGTAATTTACCCCCTCACTTAAAAACAATACTCAAAATGAGTAAATAAGTACTTAAAACTAGCTCTGTCACTGTTTGTCATTACCCATTGGTAAGAGGTTAAATTGCGGTAAATTCTATAAACAAAACAGAAAAGTAGAAAGTAAACATTGTATTTCTATCATACTAAAACGAAACATATTTGTTTTATTCTAGGTGCATCTAAAAAACACAATACAATTTCAAATGTGTTTACAAGACATTACAATCAGAATTAAAAGTATAATAAACAATTCGACTTTATGAATGAGCTCAAGGGCTATTTTATGAACATTACTTTGTTTAAATTCACTGAAGTATAAATCCATACTTTTACACAATTTATATTCAGTACCTACTGGGTACAGGAAAAGTGGTTATTATAAAATTCTGTGTATCAATCGTTTTACGAATGTGATAATTATATAGTTTGACAAAACCACAAAAAAATGTGCTACGAGTAGTGCTGATAGATTACTTTGTTGCAGGCTGAACCAAAAATTAAAAGGCGAAAAAAAAATGCAAAGCTGACGCCTAAATACTTTAGGAGTATTATTCGTAAAGAAATGAAGATACATCAATCACTTTTTGAGAACCCCACACCGATTGATTCATCATTAACGTCTGATTTACCACCTGATCAAACTGACACTTTAGCTACACAGTCTCTCGAGACTCTCACATCGATTGATTCATCATCTTTAGCACCAGATCAAACAGACATCTTAGCTGCACCGTCTCTTCAAACCCTCGCATCAATTGATTTATCAACGATAACGTCTGCACATAATCAAACAGGCACCTTAGCTGGACCATCTCTTGAAACAACCACATTGAATGAGCCATTTGCACCTAGTTTGGCACAAAGTTTGAAGCATTGGGCAGTAGAGTGTCATGTCACACACAATGTATTCAATAATCTTTTAAATATTTTAAAAAAGGTCACCAGTATAGAAGAGATAACAAGTCTGCCTTCTAATTGTAGAACGCTTCTTAAAACCAAAAGAACAAGTGATATTGTTAACACAGGTTCAGGTCAATAGGTAGGTAGGTAATACGGGCTGGTGTCCGCAACTCCACGTCAATGCGCGTATTTTGCGTACGGTTCAGGTCAATATTATCATTTTGGGCTATTAAATGGTTTGATGTACGCATTGGAAAATCAAACAGTGCCCAATGATCAAATAATTTATTTTGACATTAATATTGATGGTTTGCCACTGACAAAGAGCTCAGGTAGTCAATTTTGGCCTATTTTAGGAGGCCTTTGTTCTGGTGGTGCTCCATTCGTTATTGGTGTTTGGCACGGTTTTAAAAAACCAAAACACTGTAGTGAGTTATTAGAAACATTTATAAATGATTACATAAATTTAAAAAAAGATGGTTTTGTGTTCAAAAATCAAAGGAGAGAAATTTCTCTGTCTAAGATAATTTGTGATGCCCCAGCAAAATCATTTATTTTATGTACTAAAGGACACAATGCATATTTTGGTTGCACAAAATGTATTACTGAAGGAACCTATGCAAACAACAGGGTTACTTATACTGACTTAGATTCACCTTTGAGAACCAACACTGATTTCAGAGCAGGAAGGTATGGAGATGATTATCACACTGATAGTACCCCATTATTAAAATTAGACATTGATCTTGTAAAAAACGTTCCTCTCGACTATATGCATTTGGTGTGTTTAGGAGTTGTCAAAAGATTGATCCAATTTTGGCTTCGAGGTAATATGGCCATTCGAATGAAAACAGTTGACTCTGATAATGTTAATCAAATTATTATGGATGTAAGGAATTGCATAAGTTATCATGACTTTTCAAGGTTACCAAGGCCTCTTATTGACTTTGAAAGATGGAAAGCAACCGAGTTTAGACAATTTTTATTATATACCGGCCCCATCTTGTTAAAAGACCGATTAAAGCCTTCACAGTATATGCATTTCTTAAGTTTAAGTTGTGCAATTTGAATTTTATGCAGTAAGACTGAATGTTTAAAGTATCAAAATTATGCCAAAGAATTGTTAATGTATTTTGTTAGAAATTATCCTCGAGTCTATGGTCAAGAATATGTTTCTCATAATGTTCACAATCTGATACATTTGCCTGATGATGTGTCAAATTTTGGCGTCTTGGACAATTTTTCGGCATTCCAGTATGAAAATTATATGTCAGAAATAAAAAAAAACTTTAAAAACCTGTAGAATGCCTTTACAACAATTCATAAACAGAGTAAATGAAAAGCGGTCATATCTATGGAAAAATAACAACACTATCAACAAAAATAATATCGTATTAAATCATATATCTACATACAAAGAACCACTTTTAAATGGCCGTTTGGTTAATAATAATAATAATAATAAAGCCATTTATTTCAGGTAAGTATCACCCATTTCCAAACAAAAATGTACAAAATTAAAATAAAATAAAATAAATAAAAACATCAAATAAAATAAAATATAACCTACAATCTCACTAAATCAAAATAATAATGCAATAATAATGCAATTAAATAAAATCAGACCAAATAAAATACAAATCTAAATACAAGGTGTCTCAAAAGTAAGTTCACATTTGCTTATCTTATTACGCGAAAGCAACTATTCTGAGGGGCGCGGGGGGTATGTCAGTCGGTAGTCTGGCTCTTGGGAATTTAGTCGCTATGGAGCGTTTCTCTGGTGCGGACCGTGCGTTGTGCGTACGTGAGTTTTACAAAAACGGTAATTCGGCGACTGTAGCGCGTAGAAAATTCTGCAGTATTCGACATATTCGTCACTTAAATGATGCGCCTAGCACTCGTCTCATTGCAAAATGGGTTGAGAAGTTTGAAGAGACTGGGTCAACTCTGGAGAAACCAAAATCTGGGCGACCAAGAACATCAAGAACAGCCGAAAACGTGGACAGTGTTACTCAGTCTATTCGAGATGATCCAAACCTCTCGATTCGGAAGCGTGCTGTTGCTTTAAATGTGCACAGATCTTCATTATGCCGCATTTTACACAAAGATTTAAAGCTGCACCCGTACAAAATTCAGTTAGTGCAAGAACTGAAGCCTCAAGATGCTGGTCAGAGGCTTGCCTTTGTAAATCAGATGATTGAGCGCTTTCCAACGTTCACCAACATCTTGTTTTCCGATGAAGCCCATTTTCACCTGAATGGGCATGTAAACAAGCAAAATTGTCGTTACTGGAGTGCAACCAACCCAAAACAAAAACATCAGAAACCGCTACATTCACCCAAAGTCACCGTATGGGCAGCGATGTCGGCGCGAGGAATTATCGGCCCTTACTTTTTTGAAGATGGAAGGGGACGCACACTCACAGTGAATTCAGAGCGTTATGTGGAGATGTTAGACGAGTTTTTCGTACCCCAACTGCAAAACTTTCCTGGTTACAACCAAAGAACATGGTTCCAGCAGGATGGAGCAACTTCACACACGTCCAACAGATCTCTGCCTCGAGTTCGAGAAATTTTTCCGAACAAATTAATCTCCAGGCGAGGTGACATAAATTGGCCTCCACGGAGTCCCGATTTAACGCCTATGGATTTTTTCCTGTGGGGTTATGTCAAATCAAAAGTTTACGCTAATAAACCGACTTCCCTGGCACAATTAAAAGAAAATATCCGTCATGAAATGGCAGCCATCACGGAGACTACCTGCCGAGCTGTCATAGGCAATTTTAGTGCCCGACTAAATGAATGCCGAGAGCGCAACGGTTTACATTTGGACGATGTTATTTTTAAAAAATAAATTCCCAAACAGTGTACTTCAATATAAAATAAACATTTTTTCAATAAAGCTAAGACTTTTCTTTTAAAAAAAGATTTAAATGTGAACTTTCTTTTGAGACACCTTGTACATCAAATCACAAATGGTAAAAAAGACAAATGGAAAAATGGTCAAATGGTTTAGATTACTACATTTTAAGTTAGGAACTAATATTAAAAACAATCACTGCCTTATTAAAGGCAATGCTATCATTAAAATTAAAAAAATTATTCAATGTCAAGAAACTGATAATGTGTTTTTAATTTTCCAAAGGTACATAGTATATGAAAATTCTGTTACACAACCTTGTAATTCAAAGTTATTCTACGGAGGCATAATAAAGAAATTGTCAAATAGCTATGAGATTATTGCTGTCCATGAAGTGGTGACAAAATGTATTCACTACAAAGAACATGTTGTTACTTTTGTTGTATAGCCACAACTGCGTATATAAGTAGTTATTTTTCGCCTTGTAACTGTAGTAGCTATGTAGAAAATTGTAGTATTGTAATAATTATCATTCATCAATAGACAGGTAGTCTGTCTGTTCTATCTGCAATGGCGGTTTTCAGTTCCAAGTAGGTATGTGAACTATAATTTCCCATTATTTTGTGGCATTTGCTTGGAATATTTTTTCTTGTGTATATGCCATAAATATACCTTTTATAATAACTGCTTGTTTTCAGTTCAATTATATGGTAGTAATATTTTCGCATGAAGAAGAAGAGTATGTTTCAGCTGCACCTAAAAAATGGCTTTGCGAAAATGAAACAATGATGATGTGGCCTAGAAACAAGTCTATAGAGAGAAAAGCCATAAAATTAAACATGAATCCTGAGGAAGACTGGATGAAATATTCAAATATCCGAATAATCGGATTTTATGGTAATTAATTTTGCATCGGGTAGGTACAATCAAAGGTAAAAATATGTATATATTTCATAACTTTAAAAATAGCATCACAACTTTACAATTAAGGGCGCGTACACATAGAACATCCGTTTTACAGGTCCGTTTAAACGTATATGTTATTAGCGTATGTAGTTGTATGAGCGAGTTCATACAGAATACAGTATTCCGGATCCAGTAAAAAATACTGATCCGACAAAATAAGCAGCAATCCGTTTTACAGGTCCGTTTAAACGTATATGTATTAGCGTATGTAGTTGTATGAGCCAGTTCACACAGTATTACGGATCCAGTAATACTATACTAATCCGTTTTATCGGATTGAAACCGCACGAGGCTTTGCACGGGGGTGCGCGGGGTGCGATGTGCTACACACAGCCGCCATTTGCCGGTTTCATTCCTAGAGTAGTGCACGTGTCCAGTGCTATCATAATCATGGCAAGCAAGGCGTTTGAAAAATATGTTGAGCAAGAAGTTTTGATAAATTGTGTTGAAAGTAGACCAGTTCTTTGGGACAAAACACTGGAGATTTATAAAGATAAAATTGCAAAAACCGCAGCTTGGCGCGAAATATGCGGTATTCTAAAGGAGGATTTTGAAGCTATGGAACAAAAAGAAAGACAAGAATTTGGTAAGTATTTATTTTATATTGTAATGGAGACATTGTTTTTTATTTTAAATAGCTTCATTCTGCCAAGAAACTGACCCAGATTCGGACACGAAATAGTTTTCGAATTCCGTTCGAACTGAATTTGCAGTTCGACCACCTCGTAGCGTTTCATCATCAGGTAGGCTATTGAAATGAAATGCTTCAGATTCGGATGTGTTGCCATCCTTTAAGCCCTCTTTTTCCCTTACAAAGTTGTGTAGAACGGTACATGCCTTAACTATCCATATAGCTGTTGTTTTGTTGACGTCTAGAGGCCGGTGGAATACTCTCCACTTATTAGCAAGAATACTAAATGCACATTCAACGTATCGTCTAGCTCTGGTCAAACGATAGTTATATATTCGCTTATTTACGTCTAAATGCGTCCCGCTAAATGGCCTCATTAAATTTTCGTGTAAACCGAAACCTTCATCGCCGATTATGACGTAGGGAACTCTCGTTTCTGAGCCTTTTATTAATGGGCAAGGTTCTGGTATTTGTAAACTGCCATCTAGCCATTTTCCAAAATGTCGACTCCTTGAATATTGATGAATCGCATTCTTTTCCATACGACCCAATACTAACATATAGAAAACGATAGTCAGAGTCTACGATCGCTAATAATATGATGGAAAAAAAGTCTTTGTAATTTAGGTACATTGAGCCACTTTTTGCTGGTTTTCGAAGTCTGATGTGTTTACCGTCCACTGCTCCTAAGCAGTGGGGAAAATTTGCTTTTGTGTCGAATCCATTTGATATATGCTCCCATTCACTCACTGTTGTAGGAAGTCGCATAAACTCGTCATTCAAGTTGTTCCATATGCATCGTGTAACTTCCTTAATAATGTTGCTTATAGTTGACACACCGACACGAAAGACGTAATAAAGTTCGTGAAATGTACACCCAGACGCTGCATACCTAAAAAAAATAAATTAATCAATTACTATATTATTACACATACAACGTGTCCCAGAAATCAACGTCAAGCCGAAAACGGGCAATAGGCCAAGTCGTGACAGCTATTAGAAAAATATAAAAAAAAATCTTGGTCATGTACTTTTCGAATTATAAGCATTCAAAAATAAATCTCAAAAAGTGACACCCTGTGATGATTTTTCAAGTCCTGTGACTACATTATTAACATTTCGGTAGTTTTTTTCTCTGTGATCTAACCATGAATAACCCTTCTGTAAATTACAGTTAAAAGTTAAAACGTAACTGCCTCAGTTTTAAATTAAATGTTAGATTTTTGCCCAATATTGAATTCAAAATAATGACATCACCCAACTTTAACCGACTGTACTGAAAAAAAAATCTACTACACTATTTTGGCAAGTAACTTTAAAAGATGGCGCGTTTAGTCAGGATTCCAAAATGGTATAACACATACTAATTGCTACTTCTTAATTGAGGAAAAAAAGTACATTGTTGGTTTTAGGTGCATTTGAAATAAAATTCAGTCGTTGGATTTCTTTTATTATAATTTTTATTAAATCAGATTTACGAAGTTTTATAACAAATGTTCAAACTGTTTTCCTTCAGCTGCAATGCAAGTTCTACATCTCTTTAAAAATGATCGCGTAATAAGACGGGCGTATCTTCTTGAGTTGATGTATTCAGCGGCTTCTGCAATTCTTTGGCGCAGCTCGTCTAAATCTTGAATTGGTTTAGAGTACACTTTATCCTTTATCGTACCCCAGTAAAAAAAATCTATGGGGTTTAAATCGGGTGAACGGGCAGGCCACGAAATTGTAACACCCCGCCCAATCCACCTATAGGGGTATTCTCGATTGAGAAACTCTCGTACAGTGAGAGCATAATGCGCTGGGCAGGCATCTTGTTGATACCACATGCTGCCGTAAATGTTCAGTGGCACTTCTTCCAATAATTCTGGTAATTGGTTCTGTAAGAAGTTCAAATAACCCTGGGCATTTAAATTCTCCGGCAGCTCGATTGGACCAATAACTTTACCATTCAAAATTCCCGTCCACATATTTACTTTAAACTGGTACTGAGATCTATCTTCCCGCATCAAATTTGGATTTTCCACGTGCCATTCGTGCAAATTGTGGAGGTTCATGTAACCGTCCTTTTTAAATGTTGATTCATCGGACCATAGAATTTTTTCAAAGAATCGCGGGTCCTCTCGGTGCCTCTGCAACATCGTTCGACAAAATCGTACTCTCTCTGGGTAGTCTCGGGGTAGCAGACTTTGTACTCGTCGTACATGGTATGGGTGAAACTCGTTCTTTTTTAAAATACGATGTGCAGTACTTTTGGGGACTCCTATGCTCTGTTCAATTCCACGTACTGAGATACTTCTGTCTTCTTCAACTGCTTGCAAGACTTCGGCTTCGTAGGGCATAACGGGTCTTCCCTCGCTAACCATTTGGCTAGGAAATCGACCCTCTGATAATGACCGATGCACATTAATAAATACTCGATGATCGGGATGACGCTCAGCATTCGGGTATCTCTCACGATACACTCTTGCTGCGGCATTGGCGTTGCATAAGCATTCTCCATAAATGAGATGCATGTTGGCGTATTCCTGTGCGGTGTATCGAGATGGCATGATAAAACACTACACAAACACGGGGTTGCGATTAAAACAAGTCCGGGGTTGTCAGAAACGGTGCAGATAAATCCAAATTACAATGCAAATCAAGTCCAATAAACAAAGCCACAGTTGTAAGTACGAAGTCAATACGAATACAAAAAGATGTGCAGTCAACGAAAGAGCGTAACGTACTGCAGTATTGCACAATTTGCCGACGCATCCCTGTTTAGCCAGAGTAGCGTCTCTATCTGTTTCACTCACACATATGAAATGATGTGTCAATCCGTCTCCCTCTTAGTTAGATAAAAGTAGCGTCACTATCTATCTCGCTCCCACTTGTCAAAGTAGCGTCACCTCACATTAGCTAAAATGAATCTTTCTCGCTCACACTAGTCAAAATAACGTCACTCTTCGTCTCAATCGAACTTTTATGAAATACGGCTTCATAAAAAAAAAATGTTTTTTCTCAATTAAGAAGTAGCAATTAGTATGTGTTATACCATTTTGGAATCCTGACTAAACGCGCCATCTTTTAAAGTTACTTGCCAAAATAGTGTAGTAGATTTTTTTTTCAGTACAGTCGGTTAAAGTTGGGTGATGTCATTATTTTGAATTCAATATTGGGCAAAAATCTAACATTTAATTTAGAACTGAGGCAGTTACGTTTTACTTTTAACTGTAATTTACAGAAGGGTTATTCATGGTTACATCACAGAGAAAAAAACTACCGAAATGTTAATAATGTAGTCACAGGACTTGAAAAACCATCACAGGGTGTCACTTTTTGAGATTTATTTTTGAATGCTTATAATTCGAAAAGTACATGACCAAGATTTTTTTTTATATTTTTCTAATAGCTGTCACGACTTGGCCTATTGCCCGTTTTCGGCTTGACGTTGATTTCTGGGACACGTTGTATATTGACTTCCCATACAAAGTAACGTTAGTGACTGTAAGGGTTTAGTTTTAGTTAATTTTGTCTATTACTGATTATGTATATGTCTATGTTTCGTAGAGGTACTTCTCTATGGTCAGACTATTAAAGATGGCTTGATGAATAAGTCTTGTTTTATTATAAAACTATAAAATATTATAGTGACCAACAAATTTTGTATGGAAAGTCGAAATTTTTATGAGAGTTTTTAGCAAAGTCGTAAATCAAAACTCATACTTATATATATAGTACATAAATAAAATAAAATTAAACTGAACTGAACTAAATTATAAAATTACCTAATTAAAATAAATTGATTTAAACATTAGTAATACTTTTTTGCTTCCCATTATTTACTGACCGATTAGTTCTTGCACTGTCAATTTGACTTATCCACTGACCAATATGGTAATTAATTACTGACAAGTCTATTCTACCTTCTTATTCGCCTTTCACTTACTAAGCTATTGACAACCATCTTATATTATTATTTACTTGCTTCAGGAAAATATGTTATAAAAAAATGGAATTCGACTAGAGATGCCTGGATACGAACATTGAGTGAGAAAAAGAAATTGAAGAAATCTGGAGCTGCTGCCTCAAATACCAAGCCTTACAAATATCACAATCAAATGTTATTTTTGAAAAAAGTTGTCACCCCAGGTGATACACACGAGAACGTCCCTGCTAATGACAACATCACGGAAACAGTAGAAAGTAATAAAGACAACGAAGATGAACCTGATCAGATTACGGAACAAAGTGGTAGTGACAGACAAAAGGAAAGACAAAATTTAGCCCCGCCGCAACGCAAGGCAATCAAAAGAAATGTGAATGAAGTAGACGCCAAAATGATTGAATACATGAATGATCAGTTAAAAAAAACTAAAAATGAGTTTGAAGATCCCAATTTATCGTTCTTCAAAGGTATTTTGCCGCAACTGGCTTCACTTAATGGCGATCAAATTTTAGAATTTCAGTCTGGAGTGATAAACTTTTTACAAAATATTAAAAGTAGAAGATATGGTCAGTCAAACTACGAGTGGCCTCCATATTCACAAAGTTCTAGCACTCCTCACTACCACACCCAAGGTTATTTTAGTAGGCCACATCATCTTGACTCTACACCATCAGTAGAAGGTTCGCCATCAGTAGAATCTACATTCAGCCAGGAGTCAGACTTGCCAGATCTGTCTATGTTTTGAAATAAATCTTCATTTTTGTAAACCTTTTTGTCATTTTAAATTTTAATTGATAATAACAAAAATTAAAGTTCTTACCTTAAAAATATCGCTAGTTTTACTTCAGGGCACAAGCTTTTCCTCCAGTTTGTGTCTTTCTTTTTTAAATCCTTTTCTAATCGTTTAAGAAGGTCATCAAAAGTAGACGTCGTCATTCGGAAATAAGTAAAAAATTTAGATTCGTCTTCTTTCAGCTGACGCACAACAGCACCACGACAAAATCTTTGCCTTAATAGTGGATGTATCCAATAACGCCGGGGCTTCCTCCGCCGCAGACGACGATAGTACCAATACAACACGACAACGTCCATTCTCGTAGAAAGTAGGCGATACACTGAAGAACGAAAGTCCAGTAGCGTCGGATCTGTTAAAATCGGTCCTGTAAATGCTGTGTGAATATTACCTCCAGTAGCGTCGGATCTGTTAAAATCGGTCCTGTAAATGCTGTGTGAATATTACCTCCAGTAGCGACGGATCAGTTAAAAAGGATCCTGTAAAACGGATGTTCTATGTGTACGCGCCGTAACTCGCACAGCAAAAATCAAGTATTTGTCCTGTAAATGTTTATTGTGTTATTGTAATTATCATTTTAAAAGTTTCGATTTGTATACATGTTTTTGCCCTTGAGTGTATTAATTTAACTTGCATCTTATAATTAACTACCCTTGTTAGACATAAAGTACTTTATAATATTATGTTTTTAATAATTATGTGATTTTTTAGCAACACTGAAGGAAGCTATGTACATAGAGAGAAATAAACAAAACAGTAGCAGCAGTGAGTTGGAAATAGTAAAGCGAGAACAAGGAAAAAGAAAAATAAAGAAAAAATACCGAGATGACTCTATTTCTCCGCCACCTGTCATTGAAATAGAAGGTATGTTTGTAACTTTATTAATTTTCTATGAACATGTTGAAGGTACTTTCTGATTGTAAGTAATGGATCAATATAAAATACTTTATTGCACTCTACAACTTAAAAATAAACAAGTAGGTAGGTAATTATATAAATTTTATTAATACATATGTTGCCATTTTAGAAAGTGATGCATTCCCTACTGCGAGCGACATTATAGAAGCGAGAATAACAATCCTTGATGAAAACCCACCTGAAGAAATTGTAGTCCAGTCTCCTAAAGATGCCAACGAACATGAATCTGTAATTTCGATCCATCCCAGTGTGAGTGATGCCAGTATTGGGGCAGGCTCAAGTACTTTCAGCATGGGGAAGTTAGTAACACTTTTTAGTTTTGTTTCTGTTTAAGGTGGTTCGATTTACAAATTGATTTTACCATTTATGGGTGATGAGAGTATTATACTCTGGAATAACTGTAGTTGGCTGTCATATTGGTCTTTAATTACGGCAAACTATATTATGTTAAAGAAACATGTAGATTAGCAGTATTATTAGTAAAAACTAAAATATGCATTCATTTTCTTTTACAAAATGATTACCGAATACAGTATGGCCTTCGTAAATAATAATAAATAAACGCATTTTTTTGTTGTAAAAGCTTGCAAAGAAAAAATAAGGGTCTAGAGGTGCACCAAGAAAGGATTTTTCAAAATTCATCCCCTAAGGGGGTTAAACGGGGCTCCAAAATTTGTTTGTGTGATAGTGATGGTAATTGTGATAATGATCGTGATGGTCATAATTGTGATCGTTATGAAATTTGGCATATAGATAGTTTATAATCTGGATTAACATGTAGGATACTATTTAACCCTTTAGTATGATCCCATGAGACAGATACCGAACTTCACGCGGGCGAAGCCGCGGGCAACAGCTAGTGTTATAATACATTTATTTATTTTATATATTTTTTAATGTTTTTCTTTGCTTCTTTGCAGATACCATTATGTCAGAGCTTACACAAATAAATAAATTTGTGGTTTACACGATGCGTAAAGTGGAAGCCATTGAATTAAGTCTCAATCGACTGAACTTGCCATCAGAAAACAAACCATCGCTGTTGCCTAATTTTCCTCTCACAGAGATAGCACAACTTCAGTCCCTGGAGGACAAACTTGGGGATGAAAAAATGCAGAAAGAATTGGTGTGTTCATATTTTTTACATACACATACAAACAAAATCACGTCTCTTTCCCATAGTGGTAGGTAGAGACCACGGCTGTCCATTTGCTACGATCCTGACACATCTCTTTTGCTTCATCCACTCTCACGTTCTTCGATTTGTGCCTCGGTCGTCCCACAGAGTCTCGTCCCACATAAAAAATTCCCCACTTGTCCCAATTTGTATGCCTCGCTCGTCCCAAAACTTAATTTTCAATATTTTATTCCCCGCTCGTCCCAATTCGTATGCCTGGCTCGTCCCACATTTTTTTCATATGAGTTAAATTTGATTTAATTGTACAGTCAGCCTAAAAACCTGACTGACCAGAAAGATAAATAACCTCATGTTGCGGAAAATTTGATGAACTAATTCAATCCGAGACTCCACTATAATATAAATTATAAAATTACAAGTTACGCCACCATGACAGTTTTTTTCTGATCAAACTTTAGGTTTAGATTGAAGGCATTAATAAAGTACACATAGCCGACCCTAAGTACAAACCCTGTGCACCCCACTGCTTAGACCACTACTATTATTATTAACCTAGAACAAGTTTTTGAATGTTTATAGCTTCGGTATTTTTGTGCGACCGGATTAGAGCTTGCTCTCTCGCTCTGCTTTCTTTGTATTAATCAATTGACCAATGACGTGGCTTTGCGTTATCAGCGCAATCGGAGCAAATGCGGTTACAAAGTGCATCTGCTAATTTTAAATATGAGGTGTTTACATTAAGCGTGGTGTATTCATAGAGTGAGGTTCAATATTTGTTTGTGAAGTTTTAAAGGGTAAGTAATAATTATAATTTTGTCGATTTTTTCATATTTTGTGAAGTCATGATAAATGATTTGACTTATATCACTATTGTGGTAATTATTTACTTTTATATATTAGTTGCTGTCTAAGGATTATGGTCTTTTATTATATGCATACTTAACTCTGTGCCTCCTGTGAAAAAGAGTACATCGCTACTTTTTAGGAGACGCAAATAAAATTTTGAAAAATATTTTTTTTCCTGTTTCCTAGGTCCTGTCATGGAGTTCTTTATCTATGGCCCTGTTTCACGAAATCGTCTAGTATTTTTTTTTAAATGAGTAACCCTTTTTCACATTAACTAGAAATTTGAACAAATAATAATTTGATTTGAGCCCTAATTCACATTAATTTTGTTTACCCATTTTAACAAACTTCAAAAAAAGAGGATGTTCTCGGTTATACTGTATTTTTTAGGTTAACCAATTTTGATAAATCTTCTTTTATGTAAAAGCTGGTGCTTCCCATATGGTCGCATTTTAATTTAGTTAACCTCCTTCATAAAATGAGGATGTTCTCAACTACAAAGTGTTTTCTGGGTGAATCAGTTTTGATGACTCTTTTGATTCGAAAGCTGGTGCTTCCCGTGTAGTCTCATTTCAATTTGGCTCAGTTCTGACAATAGCATGTATGATAAAACCATATTCAACACGTTGAAGTCGGTTTTCAGCTATGATTTTTAATCATTATAGCTATTCACGATTCGTATCTACGAAACGAAACTATTGTACATAGTTTCGTTCGGAATACCTTTCTTAGACAGATGAAAGCTAATTTTTTGCTCTCTTATATTCATTTAAAAACGAAAAGGGTATATTGGACTTGGTACCCCTTTTTACAGGAGGCACAGAACTAATTCACGTTGTATTTGCAGGTGATCAGATATAGAGCCGTGGCTTCTTCATCCTGAAACATGGAGCCAGTGGCTTCATCATCCCGAGCTGATCTTCAGACTGGCTGCAGTCTGGCTTCTACATCCCAAGAGATAACCTTTATTGAATCACAAAGAGGTGTGCCTATTATTTTGCATGCCGGTTACGAATATACGAAAAAGCGAGAGAACAAAAATAGCTCAATCGTCTGGAGATGTGTGAACAGAAGGTGTCATGGAGGAATGGTGACTTCAAATAATAATGTGACGAAAATTCTTCGTCATGACATTTGTACGCCCAGCATAGCAAGAAATGACATCAAAGAAGAAATACATCGCTGCAAGCAAGAAGCAAAATCTTCTGAAGGAAAATCGATTCCTTCTGTCTTCAATTCAAGCATAAAAAAATTATTGGACAAAGGTACTGACAAGATAGAAAAATTACCTGAATTATCGAATGTTAAGAACAGCTTGTATAGTGCTCGAAACAAAGCCCAGCAAATAAAGAAAGCTACATTTAAAACGCCGTTTGAAGTAAAAATTCCAGTAAGTTACATGAGTTTTGTTTTATTTGATTATGAGTACAGAAAAACAAGGATATTAGCTTTCGCTGATGTAAATAGTAAAGGACTTCATCAACACGTGAAACATTACCTTGCAGATGGTACATTTAAGTGTGTAGTGAAACCATTCAGACAATTATATGTGATTTACGGTGACCTTGGCAGCACAAGTGAGAAAATTCACGTCGTGCCCTTAATATACATCTTATTAATGGACAAAAAAGAGTTCACATATGAGACTGCGTTTGCTCTTATCAAATCGCAAATTCCAGAATGGCATCCGATTACATTCAGAACTGATTATGAGAAAGCAGCCATGAACGCAATCCGTAACATCTTTCCGGATGTAATATGCAAAGGCTGTTACTTCCATTTTAGTCAAGCACTTTGGAAGAGAGCAAAGGCGTTAAAGTTAAATAAAAAGAGAATGTTCAAAAAGCATATAGCTCTATGCACAGCGTTAGCTTTGCTACCACCTGAACTTAAATGCGATGGATGGCTATATACAGTGTGTCCGGACATGGACTAGCGATATTCTAAATACTTAAATATAAGCTATTTTAAAGTACTATTACACTATAGGCTTGGGTCCAATACACTTCCCCGCTATGTGGCAGCCATTTTGTTTTTTTTGTTGAAATATGCTCTATGCGAGTACAAAAAAAATCATATATCTCAAAGTTTTAGTCATACTGAGATAAAAATAGGCTTATTCGGAAGGCAATAATATTGTCTACCGTCTGCATTACAAAGCAATGTGTTCACAATTCCATAACTTTTGAAAAAAAATGTGAAAGTCGAAAAAAAAATCAAAAAATTATGCAATTCAACCAATAATGGTTAATTACTACAAAAACAACCCCGAGAACTTTTTTATTTTTTATACTAGATCGACAGTTTTTGAGCTACGCTACAATGCAACATAAAATTCACAACTGTATGTTTAATACTTTAAGAGTTATTGTTGTTTGAACATAGCGTATGCGCAAGCACAAAACGTCTTTGTTAACCGCCAGAGTGTCATTTATGGCATTCACTGTATTCCATCTGAGAGCAGGCGAGAAATACTGTTCGTTACTACCGTGAGTAAGCGAGATAGAACGTATTAGTCCACTACCTGAAACAAAATCAGTTTTAAGGACAAATTATTAGTTGGGTTAGTTTAGTTGTCCCTCGCCCTGCGTTGTGATCGCTATCGCTACTTTCACTTACCGTCCGTGCTGTTTACGTGCTGCGTTAGTGTTTTGTATTTAAAAGTGTGATAAAGTATGGCACAGCGTCAATATTCATCGCAACATATTGCTGACATACACTTTGTGTATGGCTTTTGCAATGGAAGTGCAAATTTGGCTGTACAAGAATATCGACGAAGGTACCCTAACAGGCCTACACCGAGTCGCCAAACTTTTATCGACGTGCATTCAAGATTAGCGGAAAGAGGTATTCAAAGAGCTGTTAATGAACGCAATCGCTTGGTATCGCCCGAAGATGAAGAAGAAGTGCTTAGACTAATAACCAATGATCCTAGACTAAGCGTTAGACGGATTTCAGTGCAACTTCGAATGTCTAAGTGGCATGTATGGAGAATTTTGAAAAGAGAAGGGTTACACCCTTATCATTTTCGACGGGTTCAAGACGTGATCGAACCAGATTTTGCTGCGAGATCTGTGTTTTGTTCGTGGATAAATAGAAATTTGAGACAGAACCGTAATTTTTTACAAAGAATACTGTGGACTGATGAAGCCAAATTTACAAGAGCTGGGATTACAAACCACAGAAACGACCATCTCTGGTGCTCCGCAAATCCAAGGGCGGTGCGCCCAAGCTCATTTCAACATGAATTCTCAGTAAATGTGTGGGCCGGCATAATCAACGATAGGCTGATAGGGCCATTGGAATTGCCACCTACATTAAACGGCGCTAGATTTTTAGAATTCTTACAGACACAGTTTGCGGACAGCCTCATGGACCTACCTCTATCATACCGTCGGCGTATGTGGTTCCAGCTCGATGGTGCACCCGCGCATTTTTCTCGAGCAGTGAGAGAATATTTAAATAATAATCTACAGCCGTGGATCGGTCGTGGTGGTGTAGTAGCGTGGCCGCCTCGCTCACCCGATTTGACACCCTTGGATTATTTTTTGTGGGGTCATATGAAACAAAAAGTATACGCTACAGTTCCAAATACCAGGGAAGAACTCGTCGCAAAAATTATGGCAGCCGCCGAAGAAATTAGATCCGATTTGGATTTAATTAGGCGCTCATCAACCCAGGTGGCACAGAGAGCCGTAGTGTGTCTACAAGCTGGAGGTGGCCACTTTGAGCAACTGCTTTAGATATTTTAATCTTCATTTAATATTGGAAAAAACATTAAATAAAATTCAATATGAATGTTATGTTTTTTTAATGATTTCCTGTTTAGGGTTCCGACAAAGGCCTTTTGTGCTTGCGCATACGCTATGTTCATACAACAATAACTCTTAAAGTATTAGACATACAGTTGTGAATTTTATGTTGTATTGTAGCTTAGCTCAAAAACTGTCGATCTAGTATAAAAAATAAAAAAGCTCTCGGGGCTGTTTTTGTAGTAATTAACAATTATTGGTTGAATTGCATAATTTTTTGTTTTTTTTTTCGACTTTCACATTTTTTTTCAAAAGTTATGGAATTGTGAACATATTGCTTTGTAGTGCAGACGGTAGACAATATTATTGCCTTTCGAATAAGCCTATTTTTATCTCAGTATGACTAAGACTTTGAGATATATGATTTTTTTTGTACTCGCATAGAGCATACTTCAACAAAAAAAACAAAATGGCTGCCACATAGCGGGGAAGTATATTGGACCTAAGCCTATAGTGTAATTGTACTTTAAAATAGCTTATATTTAAGTATTTAGAATATCGCTAGTCCATGTCCGGACACACTGTATAATGGAGGATTGTCCGAAAACTCTCAATATTGAGAAATACAATGACTATTTTGTATCGGCATGGCTTGACAACGAATATTATCGAGGCAAATGGGATTTTTGGGGGGATATCTACAGAACAAATAACCCAGTGGAAGGCAGTAACGCTAAATTAAACAGAACATATTCGGGAAAGCTGAACATCATTAGCTTTTTGAATGTGATCAAAAACGACGCTGTTCTTTCTTTAGCTCGCCAAGGTAAACCTCGGCGTGCTGATGATATAGCTCATGACAAATATATATTTGATTCTGTAACGGCAATGTTGAATGGCACTATATCACTGGGCCATTGCCTGGAAAAAATCAGCCCTTTTGTTTATTAATGATATTAATGTGTCTATATTAATGATAAGTTTAAAAATGTTGATTTTTTGGAGATTTAATTGTTAAAATACTACTTTCTCATAAATAGTAGGTTGATTAAAATACTGTGATTGTAATTTGATTGTGATATTAGTTACGTAATAAAAAATTTTAAATATAAATATTTCAATTTATGTTGAAATACCACATTAACATAAATAACATAACGTGGTACTTCTATAAGGTACATATAGGTAAATACAAATGTGTATACGGTCTATAATTATTTGACTGTTACTTATATACAAATGTTGATTTTTTGGAAATTTAATTGTTAAAATACCACTTTTTCATAAATAGGAGGTTAATTAAAATACTGTGATTGTGATTTGATTGTGATATTAGTCACGTAATAAAGGTTTTTCTAAATAAGTAGTTCTAATTATGTTGAAGTATCTCAGATAAATATTACATGTGTAATACATATATATATCTTAACGTGGTACTTCTATAAGATAAATACAAATGTGTATATTGATAGGTGTAACTAATAGTACTGTGATTTGGATTTGATTGTGATACTAAATAATAAAGATTTTCCTAAATTGCAATAGATCTTTTAATTATTAAAATTAAAAACATGCATCGCGGATGCATACCTAGAACTGGAAGTATTTAATATCTTTATGTTATTAGAAAAAACTATTATTTCAATTTATTGGAAGATATAGTACAATATTTTTTGTCAACTGTACTTTGAATTTGCCAGGAATGTGGGACGAGTGGTGACTTTAAAACTCAAGTGGGACGAACGAGGAATTCTTTGGAATGTGGGACAAGATAGTGGGACGACAGAGGCACAAATCCGTTCTTCATACATGGTCGTCGATTTAGGGCTCTTTAAGGGTCAAATATTATGACGTTGTATGAGAGCCCGCGCACTTGGCTCCCATACAACGTCATATAAATTCGACCAAGTTATCTGGTTTCTTAATTTTTTTGTATTAAAATTTTTAGTTCGACATGTTAAGACACACCGGCGGCAGCAAGGAACGCGAT
This sequence comes from Eremobia ochroleuca, assembly GCA_949629135.1. NCBI lineage: Eukaryota > Metazoa > Arthropoda > Insecta > Lepidoptera > Noctuidae > Eremobia > Eremobia ochroleuca. Next base: position 11,426,704 of record OX451411.1, on the reverse strand, counting down.
TGTGTGAATCGTTGCTTAGAAAAAATTTTCTCCAATTATTTGGGACAGTACTGTTCATGGACCGGGAAGAAAAACAATTTCAAATTGTCACCGCTAAAATTGATGACAACTATAAAACGTATAAGTTAAATTACAATAAAATGGTGTTGATTCTGTTGTGCACAAACTAACTTAATATAGGCTATTGCTATCTTTTACTAAAAGGTAGTGCGAGAAAAAGACGGCTACAGCTATGAACTAAGTTAGAGATGTCAAACTAATTTATGCGCTTCACCGTGTTTTTAGTCGACATGTTTTTACGTGCACTCTTCATTTGTATGGAAATACACACACCGGCAAAATTAGAGGAACACAAAAAAAAGGTGCCTTTTTTTAAAAACTTGTGGGTATTTCGACGAGTGGTTCCGTTATTTGAATGATTGCCCTTTTTTCATATAACATTATGGGCTTTTATGACATTTTTAAGCCTTCTAACAGAAATTGTACCCTATTAAGTGTTTATTTACACTTTAAGCTTCTAAGTGTTTTTGATAAGAAAGTTGGTTTATGCAGTCAATGGTGGCCCTAGCTCATTACGTTTGTTTTGTTTGGAGAGTTAACATTGTATTGCATACAGAATGAGTGATTTGCCTGCAACTGAAGTCGCCAGGGCTGTAACAATGATTGAGGAAGGTCACACCTACCGTTCAGTCAGTCGAACGTTGGGTGTATCAGTATCCGTGATCCACCGTAATGTGCAACGGTACAGACAGACAGGATCTTACGTGCGCAGACGAGGGCAAGGCAGAAATCGTGCAACCAGTGCCGTAGACGACCGTTTTATAAGGGTGCAAACTTTAAGAAATCGTCGTCAAACGGCTGTTCAGACCCGAGCTGTCTTAGAAGAAGTGCGTAACGTACGTGTTAGTGAACGAACAGTGAGGAGAAGGTTAAATGAAGTTGGTTTGAAGTCATACGTGCCAGCAAAAGCGCCAAAACTTGAGGTGAGCCATCGAGTAGCAAGATTAGCGTTCGCTCGTGAGCATCAAAATTGGTCCGATGAATGGAGTCGAGTTTTGTTCTCCGACGAAAGCCGTTTTTGTGTAAATTTCATCGACGGAAGGGAGAGGATGTGCACTGAAAAAAATAGATTAACTGAACAGTTTAGCTACTTGAATATTTACTATATTATAGTTAATTGTTACTAAAGTTCAGCTCTGTTTTCAAAATGAATTTAGCTGTGGCTACATTTATTATTTTGTTAAAACCTGTTGAGTTAACAACAACTAAAGCATTTGGTAACTAATTACTAAAATGTAGGTGTTTACTAAACCGCTTAGCTATTATTAGCTCTGTTTTTCTAAATGAGCTATTCATTACTAATTCCAGTTAGTATTTGATAGCAACACTGTTTGGCTGGTCTCACAGCTCAGTTGGTAGTAGCCCTGCCTGCCATGCTGTAGGTCGTGGGTTCGATTCCCAACCAGGACAAACATTTTGTGATGAACATTGATGTTTTTTACGTGTTTGGGTATTTTATTGTATCAATTATATATATTTAAGAAAACAAGTAGGTACTTATTAAATTAAAAAAATTAAAAAGCCCCCATCTTTTCAAGTAGGAAATGAGCTGTAATTATCAACCACTTGAACAGATCTTCATAAATTATAGCTAAGAACACTCTCGATCACGTCAGATTTCAAACGAAAAAAACGCATTAAAATCGGTCCAGTCATTTAGGAGCTACGATGCCACAGACAGACATACAGATGGACAGATACACAGACATGTTAAAATTATAACACCCCTCTTTTTTATCGGGGGTTAAAGAGATTTAAACATTCATCAGTCATCTAGTTCACATACCTAGTTTTAGTCATATAGGTATTATTTACAAGCTTTTGCTTAGTTTGGGCTAGTAACAGCTACATTTTTTTATTTAAGTACTTACCTATTTTAACTAAACTAATTAAGAAATAAAATTCAGCTGTTACAAACATTATTATCTTTGTCATACCTACTACTTAAATTTTGCTCTAAGAGCAATCTGTAAGATCCTCTTCGGGATTTACATTGCCAACCCTAAAATATGTGTCGGTACCCAGGTTACATACTTACCATCTTCTTTTTTATTCAACCCACCACCTTAGGTAGGTAGGTACTGGTGTCGATTCTGATGTGCACAAACTAAACTTAATAAAAGGTAGGTTGAATAAAAAAGAAGATGGTAAGTATGTAACCAAAATTGACAATTCTAGGTCAACTGGAAGTACCTACCTAAGAAACCTATAGGATTTGGGTCGTAAACCTATATGGTAGTCCCCGTTGACCTAGAATCACCAAATTTAGCGAAAAGCAATGTCTCATGTAAAGGGAAAAATTTGAAAACCGTAAATTTGTAGTTTAATAACAAAAAAAACCGGCCAAGTGCGAGTCGGACTCGCGCACGAAGGGTTCCGTACCATTATTATCAAAAAAAGGGCAAAAAAAATCACGTTTGTTGTATGGGAGCCCCCCTTAAATATTAATTTTATTCTGTTTTTAGTATTTGTTGTTATAGCGGCAACAGAAATACATCATCTGTGAAAATTTCAACTGTCTAGCTGTCACGGTTCATGAGATACAGCCTGGTGACAGACAGACGGACAGACAGCGAAGTCTTAGTAATAGGGTTCCGTTTTTACCCTTTGGGTACGGAACCCTAAAAAAGCGATATTACTATTACAAACTTATTATTTGCGGTTGGTGCAATAGCCGTTTCATGAGATCGAACAGCAAAGTTAAGTTTGTCCTTTAAAAAGTTTGTACGGAACCCTCGGAGCGCGAGTCCGACTCGCTCTTGGCTGGTTTTTTTTTGTCGTCTCGCTCACCCGTGAAAATCTGACGTATTTACGTACAGTCAGACAAAAACGTACCTACCTAATTCGAATGTAAGTAGGGAAAATTTATAGCTACGATTTGACCATAGGTACATAAAAATCTTTTTAGAAAAAATTAGACTTCCAAACAAAAATTATGTACTACAAAGTAGGTACCCATCTACCCATGGCCCTAGTTGGCAACGGCACGTTTGCCAAGCTTGGGGATGCCTTTGTGTCGACAGATTGTGATCGTTGTTTGGCATTTTGCTTGGGTGTGCTTATATGGTTTCTATCTACCTACTCATTTTGACAACACCTAAGGAGCTGCATAATGGTAGGTACAGATCTCGGTTCTCAGAATTATGTGAAATAACCGTAAATAAGTTATTGAGCTGCCACAGACATGGCCCAGTAACTGGATCCCAAACTCCTTAGCTGTAGCAGCTAAAGCAATATAGCTAAATATTTGCAGACAGCAACTAACTGTAATCTATACAACTAATATTTAGTAGTTCTGTGCTCTTCCATTTGTAACTATTAACTAAACCACTTGAGAAATGTCCAACCAAAATTTAGCAGTAATTTAGCTAATGTTTGGTAGTTCGGTAGCATAGTTTATAGCAATTTGGTGCTAAACACATTAGTAATTTGTAAATAATGTTTTGGTATTTTTTCCTAAACCATTTAGTTAATAAAAACTTGCATTGAGAATATTTTGTTTTCTAGCTCATTCTATTTCCAGACTAGTAACAGGTCCGTCGCGTTCACTTGTGCCCAATTGCCCATGTTCCACACCCACCATGTTTTTGTCAAAGTCAAATCTCAATATTGTCCGCGAGTGACGTTTTTTGCTCTATGGTATAGACTGCGAGCTTGTTTGTCGCTCTAACGTGATAGTGTCTACTGTTGTAAAAGTACATAGCAAGGTACCTACCTAACGGCGGCGTGCGAGTTTGAACTTGAACTTCACTCACTATTCGTTTGCCGCCATCTCAACCTCAACGTTTTTATCAAGTGCTAAGAGAGTGATGTGTTCAGTGTTTTCCAAATTACAAGTGCTGGTAGGGATATTTTAATCTTGAAGTTTACACATAACTGTCGCGGCCATATAAACTAAGTATTTTCCTGAGTGCAAAGCTTGTCATGGGCGATAAATCTGTCGAAGACCATCTGGATTCATGGGGCCTCTCAAAATACAAGGAGAAGTTTAAAGGTAGGTAACAATTATTATGTTCATCACTGTAAACAGTTAGATTTTATTAAAAACTTATTATCGCCTCGTCGAGTCGTGAACTCTCTTTTCAGTAGTGAAACATAAAAAGTCTAAAATATGCTACGTGTGTTATGATTTATGCTTTGAATAAAATTTGTGTTCTGTTTTAGATGAAGGCATAACGTTGGATGCGCTGCATGTGTTATCCAAAGAACACATACATGCCCTCGTTTCTGCCATTGGAGATCGTGCTTTACTCGAAGCACATATATATTCAAGGGTTGAAAGATGGAATAAACAAAAAACCTCTCATAACTTACGTAAGTTTCAAATTGTAATTAGAAATTACCTAGTTTAACACTGAGAAGGCTTAATTTTTATACTTTTAAACAACCTAAACATAGCACAATTACTAACTATAAATAAAAAAATATTTTTTCTCCCAGGAATTAGTTGATAATGTTGAAGACCTTAGCTTCTCAAGCCTGTTAAATGATTCAAATTTCATCACTATACCAGTAGCATCAACTAGTACGCATGAAACACTGAACAGTTGTGAAAAACCAAAAGAAAGAACAATTGAGGAGTCTCAAACAGATAAAATCGAAGCTGAACAAGCATGTACTGAAGGTCATGCCCAGAGCAGCCAAAGCCTACGTAACTACCTCTCATCTATAAATGAAGGAAAAGCGCTTCTTATGAATTATGAGAAGAGTGGACTGTTAGACAACATAGCAAGACGAAGACTCTGCAATATTATAATAAACCGGGAATTACAAACAAACCCAGATGCAAAAATCACAAGTGAACAATTCTATCAGTTGGCATATGATATTGTAAAAATATTTAGAAAAGAGAGTGCCCCAGTCTATTTCTCACCATACATTTCCATCAGTCCGGCTCACAAAATTGCAGCAAAGGGAAAATTACTTGACACATTTAGGCAACGGCGGAGAGAATTTTCAAAAGCTGGCCTGATCACCACAAGAAAACGAAGATCGTCAAGTTCATCATGCTATAGTAATCCACCATCACCATACTCTGCTTCAAGAATTGAAGATGCCACAAAAAGTCTACCCGAGCCTACAAGTGACGAGGTAGAAGAGAATCTTTTATGGTTGAGAAACTCATGTGACCCATGGATGACAGTTGAATTATACTGGGATCAGACAAGAAAGGCACGCTTGCAAAAATATGCTGAATCTAATATGCAAATTGCAGATTACTTTAATGACTTCAGAGCACTGGGACAGCCCAAAGGTCTGCACTTGGTATGTATCATTTGAATTTGATTTCCAATTCTGTGGTGGTCCCGCTTTAAGAATAGAGTACTTACTAACACTAATACCTTTATGGCAATCGCCAATCCATCAGATTTTGGAGGAGGCTCTGCCCAACGGTGGAAATTATCAGGCTGATGATGATATCTAATCTAATTCATTGTTTTAATTTTTTAGAAAAAATTACTTAGTACCTTAGTTTTAAAACTTAAATAAACATGTGAATTACTTTTATAGTTGCTGAGTGATTTCAACCACCTGTATTTCGAGAATGCTGACAAACTGTTTCAAAACTGGCCATTGTACCGTGAAAACATACTTGAAGCTGCGAAGAAGAGAAATGATCCTGTGCTAAAAGAAATATTATCCTGCCTTGATGGTGAAGGTAATATACCTACATGGTTACTATCACAATACATACAATATTTGGTTGATTTTCTATTTTAAATGCACAAAGGTGTATTAATTAGGGTCCTGCACCTCAAACATAACTAGGACTCCTTAAAAGGTCACTGGTGTTACACATTGTTTTGACATTTTACAGAAAACTGGCCCGTTTAAATTGGAAGTAACATAATTTCACAGTAGGATCCCTACCGTATACTCATGCTTAAATGTATAATTTTATTTTTGACACAAATGTATATTTGTTAACAGGTGTGGACAATGATACAATCAACACTGCTGCATTCATGTCGCTGGCGTTTTTGATGACACCAAGTACTACCCGCAAACCAAAAGCAAAGAAACAGTGGAGACCATCAAAATTGGAAATCTTACAAGGATTTATAACTCACATCAAATCACCGTCGAATCTAGAAGCCACCATTACTCTTAGGAAGGAAAAAATGGCAAGTTTAGGATATACTGTTCAGCCGTACATTATAATTGAGGAGGTTCTTTTCAAAACTTGACTATTCCACTTTTTGTGATTGTTCACAATCTGAGAAAATAGTTTTGTAGGTATGCAGCTATGTTTTTAACCCGAAATTTTGATGCATTATTGTAGACGACAACAATAGTCATTGCTTTGTACAGGATTAAAAAAATTAGCAATAGTATATTTTGAATAAATCTAAGATTTGAAATGGAATAATCAAGTTTTGACGCGGCTGGTTGCAATAATCATGTTTTGATTCAAGCCACTGTGGATTAATCTTGTTTTGTTGAAACTAATTAGGTATCAGAAATCTCATTTTTGAATTGAAATAACCTGAGGTTCATCTTCTTCTTTAAATAAATAAAACAAAAAAGAAAATGATCATAGTAAGTTTTTTTTTTTTTTAATTCTATAGCTTTTTGACGTGGAATAATCTACTTTTGATGAAATCATGCCTTTTAATCTTTTTTTTTCTGGTGTAATTATCAAGTTTTCGCCCAATTTTATTTTCGCGGAGTATACATTTCAATGTTACCAAACAAAAAATAAATAAAAAATCAGTTTCATCAAAAGTGGAATAGTCAAGTTCTGAAAAGAACCTCCTCAATTATTGGTACTTCAATTGCGGACATTCACACAAGATACACAGTTATCAATAATGTTAAGTACTCGTCAACGTCAAACATTTGTTACGAATCTGCTTCCATAATCCATGCTGTTGATGCTTGTTTTAAAATTTTATTTGCATTAAATGCAGAGTATCCCGCAGAAAGTTCAAACATCTGGTATTTTATTCAAAAAGGATTATACAAGCTCACAACAAAATATGACAAGGTATATACATCAGTTAATTCCCTCATGACTGACCTGGGCATTTCTACTACATAAAGTACCACTGTTAAATAAGTGTGAATATCAGCACTTAAAGTCACTGTATTTGATGACCTACCTTATACCTTAAAATGCCAACGTGTTTTATTTGTGCTACAGTAACGGCTGACGTTTCAAGCTTGTTGAAACACTTTTCTTATTTTCATGGTAACCACATTTTTTCTGAATATCGTTGTGTTGACGATGGGTGTTCTAGAGCATTTCACTTAGTAAACACATTTCGTAAACATCTTAATAGTCAGCATGGTTGTCGAAGCACACATAGTAGTTTAATTCCTGAAGTAGGCCTACTACGACACGTCACGACTAACTCGCCTGATCAAATTTTAGTTCAACCTTGCCTCAATAGCCCGGAAATACCATTAAAAAGTTCGATTGGATCTGAGTGGTTGTCTAATTTTTTGGCAGCATTGTATGCAAATCCACTACTGCCAAAAAATGCAGTTCAATCCGTCGTTGAAGGGATGAGGTCTTATATGCACGAGGGATTGTCCCAGGACATAAAAAATATTTTTGACGAAATGTTGAACTCGTTACAGAATGGTCAGGATGTGACTGTTTTTAAAAATAAATTTTTGTCAGCTGTGCAGTCTCCTTTAGACTCCTTTAAAACCGATCACTTGCGGATGAAACACTTTGTGTCTATGGGTTCTTATGTACCACCGAAACAAATAACAATAGGCGAAAGAATGTCTACAGTAAGACAACGCGGTGTGATGAATGTCAAGCCGACTGATTGTACATTACAATTTATTCCACTTCGAGATACATTGCAAAAGTTTTTTTTCCCTTGATGGCGTTATGGCCGAAACACTAAATTACATAGAATTATTATCACGTCAATCGATCAATGGTGTAATAGAGAACTTTATTCAAGAAACCTATTGGGTTAAACGAATGGAAAATAATGAAGGTAAACATGTATTTCCACTGTTTATGTTCTTTGACGATTATGAAAGTGGAAATGTTCTGGGAAGTCATTCCGGTATACATAAATTAGGAGCTGTTTACGTTTCAGTTGGTTGCATTCCACCACACAGAGCTTCTTCTTTGACTAATATATTTCTTGCATTGCTATTTCATTCCTCTGATAGAGTTACATTTGGTAATGGTGTTATTTTTCAACCTATTATTGAAGAGTTCAACTTCTTGTCAGAAAAGGGCGTAGAAATAGACATAACCTGTTTTAAAGGTAAATTGTATTTTGAACTAGCTCTTATTGTTGGAGATAATTTAGGAATTCATGCTATTACAGGATTTAATGAGTCATTCTCTTCAAATTTTCCTTGTCGAATTTGCACTGTACCTAAAGAATTATTAAAAAAGCAATGTTACGAAAATGTGGATCTCCTACGCAATCAGGCTCAGTATGATATTCAGTTGGCCGAAGATAACAGTTCCAATACTGGTATAAAAGAGAAATGTGTGTGGCTTAATGTTAAAGGATTTAGTTTATTTGAACAGGTCGGGGTTGATGTAATGCACGATATACTTGAAGGTGTTGCCAAATATGTTATGTGTTTTATGATATCAAAGTATGTAACAGATTTAAAATATTTTACAATTCAAGTCTTAAACAATAACATTTCTTCCTTTGATTACGGTCCTGACAGTAGTAGCAAGCCCTGTCTTTTGAGTATGGATCATATTTCAAATCGTAATATGAGGCTCTCATTTTCTGAGATGTTAACAATGATTCGGTATTTTGGTTTGCTCATCGGTGAGTACGTGCCATCCGACGACCAATACTGGATATTGTACACTACCCTAAGAAAGTTGATTGACCTAGTACTATGTCTGAAAATTAATGTTGATACCAGCGAATTGTTAAAATGTTTGATTGGAGAACTTAATGAATTGTACTTGACATTAACAAACGACCATCTGAAACCAAAATTTCACTTTCTCACTCATTATCCTTCATTTATAATTAAATACGGACCTATTGTAAATTTTTGGTCGATGCGATTTGAAGCAAAACACAGATTGTCTAAAATTGCCGCTCGTACTTCATGTAATAGGCGTAATATTACATTGACACTTGCAAATAAACATCAGATGCAGCTCAATGCAATATTTTTAAAAGGTCACTTGAATGAAACAATTAAGTTTGGGCCGGGTAGAGATATCTCTATAGAAAAATGCAGTGAGATTAAAACAGCACTAAATCTTAGCTCTGAAGATACTCTAAAGCGCGTGTCATGGGTTAAAGTTTATGGTACTGAATATAAGCCTAAAACAATACTTACCGAGGATATAGATGATTTAGGCGAGTTTCGTTTCATGATCCTAAAGAATGTTTATATTAATAGTACAAAAAAAGCTATTTTCGAATGTGCTATGTTTAATACATTGGAGTTTGATGATCATTTTAACTGCTACGAAGTTGAAATTCCCAAAAATGAAAAAAAAAAAAAATATTTTTCATGATAATCTTTTATGCCATGTTCCAAATAATATTACAATAACGTCTACCGGGCAGAGATTTGTAACAGTTCGGTCTCAATTATAATAGGTACAATAATCTTGTAAATATTATTCTAATTAATATTTTAAAGAATTATCCTTTTTATGAATAGATCATACGAATAAGTCTTCTTCAAAATATGTCGTTCGGCTTAAGTTGGATGCTCCAGAGTAGCCCGCGAAATTCAAATTATCTTACGTTTTTTAGCAATCTGCAGGCCAGTGCTGGGTTGTATGTTAATTAAAATATTGTTCGCGACTGTAAGACGTATGTAGTTCCATAATTATAATCATCAATACAACCCTGCAAGTTCATAAAGGTCGAGGAACGACTTTTTCTAGGTCATAGTCATTCCGCGACTTTTATGAACTTGCAGGGTTGTATTGATGATTTTGATGATTATAATTCTGTAACTACATACGTCTTACAGTCGAGAATAATATTTTAATCAACATACAACCTAGCACTGGCCTGCAAATTGCAAAAACGTAAGAAAATTTGAATTACGCGGGCTATACTCTGACGCTTTCACCATAAGTCCGCGCAAGATAACTTGGCACGCCTGTGTGAACTTCAAGACTATATCCCTGCCAGAACTTGTAACTACTTTCGGCATAATGATGGCGAATATGTACTTTGGAAAACACTGAACACATCACACTCTCTTGACACTTGATATAAACGTTGAGATGGCGGCAAACGAGTTTTGAAGTTCAAACATGCTCGCCAAGATAACTTGCGCGGACTCTAATTATGTATTATTTTACGAGTAAGGCGTTTTGCGAATAGGCCTTTTGTCTACTAAAGCAATTATTACTACTGTAAGTAATTTTAAAATGTAAAACACATTTGAATTAATGAATACGGGGTAATTCAATAATCAAATAATATATTTGATTATTGAATAATAATCAAATTTGTAAATAATAAATTGCAAATAATGTGTAATTGGCGCCGATTCAAGTTAAGCAGGCCAGCAACTTATTTAGACTATAGCTCTCTTTTTCCAATCATTATAACTAGAAAGAGATAGCAAGAATTTTACTCCTGTCAAGTTAGCTTATGAAACGCACTTCTTTGTATTCTGCCGTATTTTTAATCTGGTGCGTTTAGAAATCACGTCTAAAATTGCATTTTAACGTAATTATGACTAGTTTGACAAGAGTAAGATTCTTTCTATCTCTTTCTAGTTTTAACGATTAGAAAAAGAAAGCGATAATAGTCTAAACTAAGTTAAGTTGCCTTAGAATCAGCGCCATTAGCAATAAATAATTATGCGCGTTATGTGCACCTTTTTGTTCAGGATATTTTGTGTGTTAATTAATAATTAATCATAATGTTGTCCTTTGTCACTCATATACGTAAATGCTAATTAATCATAATATTGTCATTTGAACTCAAATAATAAAAGTTATAGATGTATATCTTCTTTGATTTCAGTCTCTTCAACTAAAACAACAATACATCTCGTGAGCAACCGCCAAAAAATGAACTAGCGCCGCGTATCACTTTTCTCACAAGATGTATTGTTGTTTTTAGATAAACAGATCGGCCGCGATTGCGACCGTGCTATTTAGCTATTTTAGCTAAATAGCTCGGCCGTAATCACAGCACGGTCGTTATCAACAATTTAGGTACCCTTTACCAAACATATCTTACCAAATAGGTTGGTACCTATCACCAAACAGTTTAGCTAAGGTTAACCAATGTATAGAGTTATATCATACCAAACAGTTCAGCATTTGTTAACCAAACTGAAATGTTATATCTTACCAAACGCTTTAGCTATCATAAACCAAACAGTTCAGCAGTCGTTAACCACATTTTTAGGTTATATCTTACTAAACAGTTTAGCTATCTCATACCAAACAGTTCAGCAGTCATTAACCAAACTGTTATGTTATATCTTACCCAACGCTTTAGCTATCTCATACCAACTGTTATGTTATATCTTACCCAACGCTTTAGCTATCTCATACCAACTGTTATGTTATATCTTACCCAACGCTTTATCAATCTCTTACCAAACAGTTCAGCAGTCGTTAACCAAACTGTTATGTTATATCTTACTAAACAGTTTAGCTATCTCATACCAAACAGTTCAGCAGTCGTTAACCAAACTGTTATGTTATATCTTACTAAACAGTTTAGCTCTGTCATACCAAACAGTTCAGCAGTCGTTAACCAAACTGTTATGTTATATCTTACCCAACGCTTTAGCTATCTCTTACCAAACAGTTCAGCAGTCGTTAACCAAACTGTTATGTTATATCTTACCCAAAGCTTTAGCTATGTCATACCAAACAGGTCAGCACTCGTTAACCAAACTGTTATGTTATATCTTACTAAACAGTTTTGTAATGAGATCTAAATTAAGTAACTAAATTTGTTTTGTTACTGTACCCAAACGTTCGGCAGTCACCACAGCAACTAAATACTTTAGTAATTATCTAATGAAAATTCGGTAACTAGAAACCAAGTCGTTTTTTCAGTGTGGAGATATCGAGGAGAACGTTACCATCAAGCAAATTTTTCCGAAACAATGGCTTACGGTGGAGGGTCTGTTATGGTGTGGGGTGGTATAAGTTTGACGGCACGCACCGCTCTGGTCATTATTGATGGCGGTTCTTTGACTGCTCACAGGTACATAACTGAGATCCTAGAACCCCATGTTATGCCTTTTGCCCCATTCATAGGCCCAGATTTTGTGTTTATGCACGATAACGCACGGCCCCACACTGCGCGCATAGTGCGTGATTACTTAAGTGAGACTGGTGTAACCCAGATGGACTGGCCTGCACGATCTCCGAACATGAATCCAATAGAACATGTCTGGGACATGATTGGACGAAGGGTTCGTGAAAGAAATCCTGCCCCTAGGAATTTTGAAGACCTGAAATTGGCGCTGGTTGAAGAATGGGGCATTTTGCCTCAGGAAATGATTGAAGATGTCATCAGAAGCATGGTTAGACGTATCCAAGCCCTTATAATGGCGCGTGGAGGCAACACGCGCTATTAATTCTTTTTTTTTTTATTTAACTCTGTTTTTACGCATTTGAAAACATAAAATTTTTTCAGTCAAGAGCATTTTTTTAAATTTTTTATTAAATAAATCCTAATAAACCATTCAATTTGTTTTTTTTTCTTGCATAATATAAACGAACAGACTCAAATAAACCATAAAAATTAAATAATAGACATTCAATCTCAAAAAATGATGTTTTCTTTTGTGTTCCTCTAATTTTGCCGGTGTGTGTATTAGTTCCAACTAAATTTGACAGCTCTAAATGACGTCCGTCTCTTTCTCGTTTTATTAGAGAGAAAAGGATAGCAATAGTCTAAATTAAGTTTAGTTTGTGCACAACAGAATCGACTTCAATGTCTGTAAAATTATAAGATTCTTAGGTAGTTTTCGTGTCTGTTTGATGTTATTAGTTCCACATTACCCTGAAGATACCTACATATTAATTCGTTCTTTTGTATACCTACTTGATTCCGGGTATAAAAAAAGTAAAATTAGTTTTTTGTTACAGTTGCAGTCAAGCAGTCATTTCCGAATTTAACCGACGAAAGCTTCGAGAGGCACGTAATGTGCTGGTTTCAACATGCAACCACTAGACTTAAACGTTTAAATTAATTTTGGTCAAACACTGGACATTTGTTTCAGACAGGTTAGGAGCTGATTAAAAATATATAGGTTATTTATTGTTAGAAAATAATAATTACCACTTTCGTACAAAGATTGATATACTTACCAAATTTTATAATAACCACTTTCCCTGTACCTATAGTAGGTACCGAATGTATATTATGTAATAATATGGATTTATACTTCAGTGAATTTAAACAAAGTAAGGTTCATAAAATAAAAAAAAGCCCTTGAGCTCATTCATAAAGTTGAATTGTTTATTAGAATTTAAATTTTGATTGTAATGTCTTGTAAACAAAAAACTTAAAATTTAACTTTTCTGTTTTGTAAAAATTGACCGTTGTTGTGAAAAGCGTTTTGATTTAAATACCTTTAAATATTATGTTAGCTTAACTTGACCAGCCTAGACAGGGTAAAGTATTGTACCTGCCCGTTTAGCATGAACGCCGTAGACACGAAAGAGAATCGACAAATCTTTTGTTCATTCTGTCATTTTGTCGATGCAATGACAGATGAACAAAAGATTTGTCGTTTCTCTTTCGTGTCTACGGCGTTCATGCTAAGCGGGCTGGATCAAAAGATCCAGGAACTGGCACTGTGAACTTATTATTATCTCTCAGTCAATGACTATTTTTTTTTTCTGAATTTTACTGTGTTGGGTTGTAAAAAAATAACCATGTGTGCTTGTTGTACAGCTGAGTATCCAGGAGTACCTACGTTTAATTCTAATTCTTTTATTGTAATATAATCTTTTAATAAAATGTCGGAATATATTATTTGCTGATGTTTAATTTATTTTACTCGAAAGAGTGTCTTTAATTTGAATTTTGTTAACATTTAAACTGTAATTTTTCTTATTAACTATGTTTTTGGAAAATCAGTTTAGGTAAGGTCCTACTGATATGATAATATCGGTTAATTTATGCAGTGGGTGTGTTATATTGGAACTTAACATATTTCAATCACAAAAATCATAAATTATCTCTGTGCATTTTAATGGAAGTTACCCGAAAATTGAGGGTGCCAAACACAAAAACCTATAGGTATACAAGATATTGTGATTGAAAGTTACGGTAAAGTTGCACTTATATCATACACCAGCTATGCAACCTGGTATGTCATACTAGAGAGCGCCCTTCCTAAATGGAACGGTTACAACATTACTACAAAGACAAAATTCAAATTTATTTTAACCCTATAGGAGAAATATTGGTACAACTTACATAATATAAGTTATGTGGTAGGAACGTAGGTAACATTGATGCAACAATAAATTGAAACCTACAGAAACCTTACGAACTCTACTTTGTCATAACTTGCTGGATGCAAGTTAAGTGTAAGTTTCAGGTTTAACTTTTATGCTAGGGTTAATTTTAAACTTGCCTAAAACTTACGAAAGTAACTTGCGACAACTGAAACATGTAAGCTACGTGTAAGTTGCATTTGAAACATTAAGCAGCGATTCATTATAAACCTTCATATAACTTAAAAAGGTAACTTTGCGACCACCTTAGATATACAACGTGTCCCAGAAATCAACGTCAAGCCGAAAACGGGCAATAGGCCAAGTCGTGACAGCTATTAGAAAAATATAAAAAAAAATCTTGGTCATGTACTTTTCGAATTATAAGCATTCAAAAATAAATCTTAAAAAGTGACACCCTGTGATGGTTTTTCAAGTCCTGTGACTACATTATTAACATTTCGGTAGTTTTTTTCTCTGTGATGTAACCATGAATAACCCTTCTGTAAATTACAGTTAAAAGTAAAACGTAACTGCCTCAGTTCTAAATTAAATGTTAGATTTTTGCCCAATATTGAATTCAAAATAATGACATCACCCAACTTTAACCGACTGTACTGAAAAAAAAATCTACTACACTATTTTGGCAAGTAACTTTAAAAGATGGCGCGTTTAGTCAGGATTCCAAAATGGTATAACACATACTAATTGCTACTTCTTAATTGAGAAAAAACATTTTTTTTTTATGAAGCCGTATTTCATAAAAGTTCGATTGAGACGAAGAGTGACGTTATTTTGACTAGTGTGAGCGAGAAAGATTCATTTTAGCTAATGTGAGGTGACGCTACTTTGACAAGTGGGAGCGAGATAGATAGTGACGCTACTTTTATCTAACTAAGAGGGAGACGGATTGACACATCATTTCATATGTGTGAGTGAAACAGATAGAGACGCTACTCTGGCTAAACAGGGATGCGTCGGCAAATTGTGCAATACTGCAGTACGTTACGCTCTTTCGTTGACTGCACATCTTTTTGTATTCGTATTGACTTCGTACTTACAACTGTGGCTTTGTTTATTGGACTTGATTTGCATTGTAATTTGGATTTATCTGCACCGTTTCTGACAACCCCGGACTTGTTTTAATCGCAACCCCGTGTTTGTGTAGTGTTTTATCATGCCATCTCGATACACCGCACAGGAATACGCCAACATGCATCTCATTTATGGAGAATGCTTATGCAACGCCAATGCCGCAGCAAGAGTGTATCGTGAGAGATGCCCGAATGCTGAGCGTCATCCCGATCATCGAGTATTTATTAATGTGCATCGGTCATTATCAGAGGGTCGATTTCCTAGCCAAATGGTTAGCGAGGGAAGACCCGTTATGCCCTACGAAGCCGAAGTCTTGCAAGCAGTTGAAGAAGACAGAAGTATCTCAGTACGTGGAATTGAACAGAGCATAGGAGTCCCCAAAAGTACTGCACATCGTATTTTAAAAAAAGAACGAGTTTCACCCATACCATGTACGACGAGTACAAAGTCTGCTACCCCGAGACTACCCAGAGAGAGTACGATTTTGTCGAACGATGTTGCAGAGGCACCGAGAGGACCCGCGATTCTTTGAAAAAATTCTATGGTCCGATGAATCAACATTTAAAAAGGACGGTTACATGAACCTCCACAATTTGCACGAATGGCACGTGGAAAATCCAAATTTGATGCGGGAAGATAGATCTCAGTACCAGTTTAAAGTAAATATGTGGACGGGAATTTTGAATGGTAAAGTTATTGGTCCAATCGAGCTGCCGGAGAATTTAAATGCCCAGGGTTATTTGAACTTCTTACAGAACCAATTACCAGAATTATTGGAAGAAGTGCCACTGAACATTTACGGCAGCATGTGGTATCAACAAGATGGCTGCCCAGCGCATTATGCTCTCACTGTACGAGAGTTTCTCAATCGAGAATACCCCGATAGGTGGATTGGGCGGGGTGGTACAATTTCGTGGCCTGCCCGTTCACCCGATTTAAACCCCATAGATTTTTTTTACTGGGGTACGATAAAGGATAAAGTGTACTCTAAACCAATTCAAGATTTAGACGAGCTGCGCCAAAGAATTGCAGAAGCCGCTGAATACATCAACTCAAGAAGATACGCCCGTCTTATTACGCGATCATTTTTAAAGAGATGTAGAACTTGCATTGCAGCTGAAGGAAAACAGTTTGAACATTTGTTATAAAACTTCGTAAATCTGATTTAATAAAAATTATAATAAAAGAAATCCAACGACTGAATTTTATTTCAAATGCACCTAAAACCAACAATGTACTTTTTTTCCTCAATTAAGAAGTAGCAATTAGTATGTGTTATACCATTTTGGAATCCTGACTAAACGCGCCATCTTTTAAAGTTACTTGCCAAAATAGTGTAGTAGATTTTTTTTTCAGTACAGTCGGTTAAAGTTGGGTGATGTCATTATTTTGAATTCAATATTGGGCAAAAATCTAACATTTAATTTAAAACTGAGGCAGTTACGTTTTAACTTTTAACTGTAATTTACAGAAGGGTTATTCATGGTTAGATCACAGAGAAAAAAACTACCGAAATGTTAATAATGTAGTCACAGGACTAGAAAAATCATCACAGGGTGTCACTTTTTGAGATTTATTTTTGAATGCTTATAATTCGAAAAGTACATGACCAAGATTTTTTTTTATATTTTTCTAATAGCTGTCACGACTTGGCCTATTGCCCGTTTTCGGCTTGACGTTGATTTCTGGGACACGTTGTATAAGTTTCGTGTAAGTTTCATTTGCAACAATTAAGCAATGATTCATTTTAAAATTGCCTAAAACTTACAAATGTAACTTTGCGACAATAAATATTATGTTAGTTACGTGTAAGTTTCATTTGCAACATTTATGCAAGGTAGTTGAGATAAGTAACCTATTCCTTTCGAAAGCAAAGTTGTGGAAATGTTAAACTTTAAACTTGCGGAAAGTTAAATTTACAATTTTCAAAATGTTACAGGTGCAATGTTACTGCAGTTTTACGGTTAAAAGTTGTAATAAGTTTTGCTGATCAGCTCTGGGTAAGTTACAGGGTTTATCTACAGCGCGGCCGTTAGCGCTTCGTTTCAAGCTCGCTCAAAGCTTGCAGGGACATTGCAATCTTGTATTTGTAACTTACAAGCTCCTTGATGTTACTTTCAGTAATGTTATTGCAACTTCTGCTTGCTTAGCGGGTTAGTACAACATTAATTGATATTTAAACATGGAAAGTATCGTAACCAATCTGGACTTGTTTGTTATTTTACAAAGTTTAGAAAAAACATGTGATTACAATATTTTATTCGAGGCTGTAGTATCTCGACTCAATTGCAGCCTAAGTGAAGAAGATCAAATGACTTTACGAGAATTTTGTCGAAGATTTGTAAACTCAGTAGCAAAGCGTTGGAAATCAGCCCACCGAAAGATGGAACTTTTTAGACAAGATTATGGCAGTTGGCTTGAAGCTGAAGTTGACTGGCCTAGCTGTATTAAAGAAAACGTTCCAGAACCTCAAGCATCATCGACAGAACAGGAAGAAGGTGCTAGTGCGTCTATTTCCGAGCCATCAACATCGGTTGGGACTATGACGAAAAGAAAATACATTTCTAAAATACCTTTTGAAGAGTTGGGATCTAAACAGAAGAAGAGACGGAGTTCTGAATATATAAACAGCGAATCCAGTGAACTTTTACATGCAGCCATATCCAAAATGAAACAAACTGGTCAAGAGAATTTTGCTTCCGTGATAGAACATTTGCTAAAGCACCCAGAAACTGTTGAAAAGTTTCACGACCTCATTAAAAAACCACTGACTACGTTCACACCTCAGAAGGCACTTGGTTTATTAATATCACTTCACCTATCAAAGTGGCAATATATGACGTTGAGAGAGTCAGCCATCCGAGAAGGTCTAAAGAATATGTACCCTTCCTATTACCGTATACAGAAAGAAAAACAAGAGTGTTATCCACCTGAACCAAAAAAATATACAACAGTTACTGACTCTTCTGCCAGAATTACACTGCAAGCTATTTTAGATTTAACAGCGAAACGGATTTCAAAAACTTTGCCTGAAAATATTCAAAACAAACAATTGCAGTTGATCAGCAAGTGGGGTTTCGATGGTGCATCAAGCCAGAGCAGATACAAGCAAAAGATGGATTCCGCACATGATGATTCCAGTATATTTATGACTTCATTGGCACCATTGAAAATGACTTGTGAAGGAGCGACAGTATGGGAGAATCCGAAACCCTGCTCGGCAGCATTTTGTCGTCCAGTGCAGTTTACGTTTGTTAAAGAAAGTGAAGCAGTAGTAAAGGAAGAAGAAAAAAGAATAAAGAACGAAATAGAATTTCTAAGACCATCTGTTTGCGAAAGCAATACAATTGACCACAAGCTTATGTTAACTATGGTTGATGGTAAAATATGCACATATCTTTCAGATGCGAAATCTTCAGCAACATGCTATCTTTGTTTAACAAAGCCATCTGAGATGAATAAGTTGACAGAAGTGAAAGTCAAGCCAATATCAGAGAATATGATGGAACTTGGACTTTCTCCACTTCATGCGCGCATAAATATGATGCAGTGCCTCTTGCATATTGCATACAGATTAGATTTCAAGAAGAGCGCTGCTAGAGATGCTGACCAAGAATTGATGAAGCAACGACAGAAGATGATTCAAAACCGGTTTAAAGAGGATCTAAATCTGCTTATTGATGTGGTTAAACAAGGACACGGAACAACCAACGACGGAAACACAGCCAGAAGGTTTTTTGAATTCCCCGATAAAACTGCTGAAATAACGGGGCTGGATATAGAACTTATCCGCAGGTTTGTTGTAATTTTACAGACCATAACATCAGGTGAACATATAAAGGTAGAAAAGTTCAAGGAGTATACATGGCAAACTGCTGAGAGGTTCGTGTCAATATATGGTTGGTATAATATGCCTGTTACTGTGCACAAGATATTAATACATGGAGCAGAGATTATAGCTCATAACGCAATCGTACCTATTGGGAGTCTTTCTGAGGAGGCATCGGAAGCTCGCAATAAAGATTTCAGAAGACTAAGAGAGCACCATTCCCGCAAAAAGAGCGGAGTATGTTCGAACGAGGACATTTTCAATTTCCTTCTCCTTTATTCAGATCCACTTATTTCAGCGACAAGGCCTACTATGGATGCAAAAAAGAAAAAAGCCTTGTTTGAAGAAGTATGGGATTTATTAAATATTCAAGAACCAGACAATCAAATAGAGTTCTGCGATATCACTAATTTGGATCCTGAATCGTCAGATTCTGATTCTATCAGTAGTGATGATGACTCGGAGTAGATAATTAAGTGCTTTATCCATTATTTAATTCTTTTTAAAATAATTTTAGTTTATATAATTCTTTTTCATTATCTTTTAATTTATAATAATATATAATAATAAGTATTTCCATTAGATCTTTTTTTTTTAACTTTTTTATTGATCATTAAATGTTATATTCAAGATATAATTTTATTGTTACATATATTCAAATTGTTTATATTTTGTTTGCATTTTAATATAATAAAATCTTATATTCAAGATATACTTTTATTTAATGATATATTCAAACAGTTCATAGTTTTTGTTAGCATTTCTATGGTTAGAGTCTTTCTATTCGTCAGCAGCCTTTATTTAAATCTTTATTTTAAATAAGATGTTAGTATACAATACAAACGTGATCATGTCGTCCTCGTAATGCTATCAATACTAACTAATTTATTATTAAGGGGCACAGGCCTACTATCACAGAGATTGAACAGTAAATTATTCAATGAACAATTATAAAAAAACTACCAAGACTTTAGTCCCCCATTTATCTGTCATTGATCTAGACGTGACTTAGGTACTTCATATTACGTTAACCTTTACCTAAGATCGAAACATAGTATAAAAATAAAAATAAAAAAATTAAAATATTTAAGGATTTTTAAAAAATAAATCGCACCAGTGCCCGGGTTAAGTAGTATGCCAAAAAATCCTAAATAAATGGTAGTAAAAACACCTACGAGGAAATAAAGCGCAATCGTGCGATAGCTGAGTTATCGTCGATTTTAATGTCAACTCCATACAACATTTTCAAAAAAAAATTCTTTGTGAGCCGTTTGCAATCTTTTTCCGTAAATTTTATATTTATAAGCATATACTTAGTCTTCCGAAGCACATCCATGCAAAAAAACAGCCATTCAAAAAATGAAATGAAAATGTCTATGAAAGTTCATTTTCGGCCCACTGTGCGCCGCACAGCTAGCAATAAAACACCTGGGTGCAATAAAATGTGTTTTTTACAATTTTTGTATTTATTTATCAGTTCGCTACCATCGCGCGTTGTGAACACATCCAGTGATCTAGTGCGCCTTTTGTATTTTATTTCAGAAGTTTTAAGTGTTATCGTTGCAATATGCCAAAACAAAACGAACTTTCTTTAGAAAAACGTGTGCAGATACAGCTTCTGTATGAGCAAGGGAAATCACAAGTACAGATTTCTAAAACTGTGAAATGTTCGCGCCGATCCGTGCAATATGCTATTCAGCGATTCTCTACTACCGGATCACATGAAAATAGACCGAGAACCGGGCGCAAACGCATCACCACAGACCGTCAAGACCGTCAGTTACTGAGAGAGTCGTTAAGAAATAGGAAAAAAACATCTTCAGAGCTCGCTGCTGAGTTGTCGGAACAAATTAAGAAGCCAATTTCTGCTCGAACTACTCGCAGAAGACTTCAAGAAGCTGGTCTGAAAGGCTGTAAAGCTAGGAAGAAGCCATGGCTCTCCGATAACAACAAAAAAGCTCGATTGAAATGGGCTTTAAAACACCGAACTTTCACCGCTGAAGATTGGTCAAATGTTGTTTGGTCAGACGAATCAAACTTTGAGGTGAGTAAGTCAATTTAATGCCCTGATACAATTTTATAAAATGTTTTAAAAACCAAACGCATAATTGAATTTATTTTAGTTTTACGGAACTCAATATTTTTCTCTTTATTGCAGATTTTTGGTACACCTGGTGTGACCTTTGTGCGTCGCCGTGTGGGCGAAGAATTTAAGCCAGAGTGTGTGATCCCAACCGTTAAACACGGTGGAGGCAGCATAATGGTCTGGGGTTGCATGACCGATTCTGGAGTTGGCGAATTGTTCGTGTGTGAGGGTCGCATGGACTCTACTAAGTACATAAATGTACTAGAAACTGCATTACTGCCTTCATTCACGAAACTTTTTGGCGACACGAATATGGATGGTGTCAAATTCCAGCAGGATAACGCGCCATGCCACAAATCTGCACGCACTATGAGATGGTTTCGGGAAAATAACACGGAACTGCTTGACTGGCCAGCTCAGTCTCCAGATCTGAACCCCATAGAACATTTATGGGGTTTATTAAAGCGGCAGGGTTAGGCGCCACACAATTAACAACAAAGAAGATTTAAAACGCTGCCTGCGCCTAGAATGGAACTCGATTACTGTTGACGACTGTAAAAAACTTGTTAACTCTTTACCAAAAAGAATTTCTGCCGTAATTAAGGCAAAGGGTGGACCCAAAAAATATTAATTTTCTATTAATAAATAGTAAAATAAACCCATATAAAACGTTTTGTTTTATTTCTATTTGATACTCCGCATAAAACTGAAAGATATCATGGGTGCTCAATACCAAAAGTATTGATATCTTTCAGTTTGTAATTGGCGAAAAAAAAATCAGCTGTTCCCAACATTTTGACGAGTTATGCGAACATAAATGTAGGGAACAGCTGATTTTTTTTTCGCGATTTCCGGTTTGGTCCCATAGTAAAAGTTGTTCATAATGATGAGTACAATGACCCCTTAAGAAGTTGTGCGTTATTTAAGTTACAACTTGTATAACACCTAGCAATATCGTTATGTCT
Source organism: Eremobia ochroleuca (assembly GCA_949629135.1). Taxonomy (NCBI): domain Eukaryota; kingdom Metazoa; phylum Arthropoda; class Insecta; order Lepidoptera; family Noctuidae; genus Eremobia; species Eremobia ochroleuca. Next base: position 11,404,265 of record OX451411.1, on the reverse strand, counting down.
CTAATGACCAGTTATCTTAAAAAGGGTCACACACTCTATACCGACAACTGGTATACTAGTGTAGATTTAGGCAAAAAGCTCCTAGAAGAAGACACTCACCTCGTTGGTACGTTGCGCAAAAACAGCAGATATTTGCCTAAGGATGTTATAACAGGAAGCCTAAAAAAGGGGGAATTTCGAGCAAAAGAGAACGAAGACGGTATGACATGCATGAAGTGGAAAGATAAACGAGATGTTTATTTACTCTCAACAAAACAATCAATCGGATTTTCCAGGACAGTAAAAAGAGGCAAGGAAATAATAAAACCCAAAATTGTGACCGATTACAATAACGCGAAAGCAGCTGTAAACCTGTCGGATCAAATGATCGCTTATTCAACACCGCTACGAAAGTCAGTGTAATGGCACAGAAAACTGGCTGTGGAATTACTACTGAATACAGCTTTGCTCAATTCATACATAATGTACAAAGAAACTACTAAGTCTAAGAGGGGGATAGTAGACTACAGAAAGATTTTGTGCAGATACCTAACAGAATCAGGCAAAGAAAACTGCGAACCAGAGCTGTTATTTACAAGAAATACAAGGAAAAAGCATACATTAGCAAGAAAAGAAGGGACTGTGAGAAAATCTCGGAAATACTGCTCTAGATGCTATAAAATAAATGTACAGACAGTTGACAGAATATATGCAAGAAATAAGACCAAGAAAGTTACAACTTACTGCCCCCCTCAATGCCCAAATGAACCTCATTTGTGTCTACCATGTTATAACATTGAACATAAATAATAATTTTGAATATGCCTATTATTTGTTAACATAATGATTCGCCAAAAATGTGTGATTACCTCAGTAAATATTAATAACTTTAAAATTTCAATGTGTTTTATTTCATTTTCATAAAAAATACGTCATAACTTTTGTTCTAGCTAAAAAATTAAGAGGCCATGTTGAACATGTCTTGCTTGGGGCCATGTCTGTCATTTCTAATAGAAAATTACACTGTATACGTGGCAGACGGCACATGCGGTAATTTGAATTCGATGCTTCGGTGTCAGTCACCGGTGGCTGACATGGCCTGAACAGATAGTGAGTCTGTCGGGCACCGGTGACTGACATGGCAGTTAATGTGTTAATATAGTATTGAAAAACCTAACACACCTTGTGTTAGGTTTTTCAATACTATATTAAGCCACTTATTACCAAATTCTAAAAGAATACCAAAGTATTCAGTTTTTTTCAATAATGTGTCAAAACATTTAAATTGTTTTAATATAACAAACAAAAAACTCAATTCATATTTCCAATAAAGATTCATGTGTCTTAAAATGTTTTATTATTTAAAATTCGCTATAGACAATTTCGCAAAATAATTAGTTTCATTTTTTTTTAATATTACAAGATATTCCAAGGTATTTTACATACAAAAAGATAACTAAACATATACAAATCTAAAATATTAATTTATATCATTTTTTTTTTATTTCTTTTAAATTATTAGTAGTACCTACTATTATTTATTCTAATAGGGGGCACATACCTATTGCCATCAACCGAGTTAAAAATAAACCAGACCTTGGGCTACTACTGACAAATTGACTTTTAACTTATTCTCTGCCCTTAAGATGACCATACTGACTTCAAAAGGTATGGATAAAATGACAAAGCCAAACAAACAGAAAAAGCCAGACATGTACAGACAAATCCTGACCATACTAGAAATGTCAGACATCAAATTTTATTCCACCATAAAAAGATATACCTACATTGGGAAAACTAGCCCTTATTTATGTATATGAGTATTCTATAAATCTGAGTCAGCACTTTTTGATTGTCAAAATTACATAACCCTTTCCAACGGAGTTGAAGTGATTGTGAGTTTCAACTTTGCAAATTATTCTCTGCCCTTAAGACGAGCATGCTGACTTCAAAAAGTATGGATAAAATGACAAACCCAAACAAACAGAAAAAGCCAGACATGTACAGACAAATCCTGACCATACTAGAAATGTCAGACATGAAATTTTATTCCACAGTAAAAAGATATACCTACATTGGGAAAACTAGCCCTTATTTATGTATATGAGTATTCTATAAATCTGAGAGTCAGCCCTTTTTGATCGTCAAAATTACATAACCCTTTCCAACGGAGTTGAAGTGATTGTGAGTTTCAACTTTGCAAATTATTCTCTGCCCTTAAGACGAGCATGCTGACTTCAAAAAGTATGGATAAAATGACAAACCCAAACAAACAGAAAAAGCCAGACATGTACAGACAAATCCTGACCATACTAGAAATGTCAGACATGAAATTTTATTCCACAGTAAAAAGATATACCTACATTGGGAAAACTAGCCCTTATTTATGTATATGAGTATTCTATAAATCTGAGAGTCAGCCCTTTTTGATCGTCAAAATTACATAACCCTTTCCAACCGAGTTGAAGTGATTGTGAGTTTCAACTTTGCAAAATTCTGAGCACTATCGAGCGACTAGCACATTATTCCTGAAGAAATTTTCCCAGGACCTCTGAACACTTTCCAAGCGATTACTAAGGTTTTACTGATCTATGCGAGTTTTTTTACGATCGGTTGCAAAGGCATACAATTATTATCAAAAATAAGAAAAAAGGGATAAAACACCCAAAATGCACGCCCTTAACCACTTCCTAGTGCTTTAGCTGGTAAGAAGTGGCGCAACAAACTCCACAGCAGACAGATGCCATGACATTCATATACTCAGGTGCGGTAAAATAGAGGGAAATTGAATGGCTCACGATTTTTCATGGAGCAGCTCTTAAGTTGTCTTGCGACCTTGGTTGCGGGTCACGGTTGAACTCGGGAACATGATTTTACAAAACAACCCACCTCTTAATAGGACCAACACCGTCCTCTGATCGGGGGACTTCAATTTTAGACTTCGAACACAAAAAGCCGATGACACGCGTATTACAAACTGCTCAACATAATAACCCATTTTTACCAGAGCGACAAAATAAGTGCCACGAATCGATCGAACTAATTTCTTCGACAAGTTGCAGGTTTTATAGATAGGAAATAAACCTTACGATTTCAATTTAACCATGAACAATAACAAAGACGCTACCTACCACGAAAATTTGAGACCAAACGACGCCATTATTTTGCAACCTTTTTATTCAAGAATCAACATACCTAACAAATCAAATGATTCAACAAGCAAGAGCTATATCAGTACCTAGTTTCTGAGAACAAATGAGGAGGTAACATGCAAACAGGCTTAAGTCACAATAATGTAAATTTTTCAGAATACTGAAAAAATCTGTAGAGAAACACAATCTACAGATTTTTTTAGTATTCTGAAAATTTACATTATTGTGACTTAAGCCTGTTTGCATGTTACCTCCTCAAATATATAGCTGTATATCGATTATGACTTTCCTTAATTTTCTTCTCCTTAAATTGCAAAACCACACAAATTGAAAAATGAAAATAAACGGGACTCCTGCCACCGACCATATTTTACTCTTTGTTTATGAGTCTATAGTCTATAGCTATACTCTATTTAGTGATTAGTCTATGATTCATGTACTCTGTGCTGTGATGTGAGTCGATACCTCCGAAAAACAAAGACCCAGACCGACGACACGACACACGAAAGGAAGGAAGCAGTAAGGGTAAAAAAGTGCTCTGTGGTCAAACTTTTTATTTACTATACTCTATCCCCCTTAAGCAAGGGCCAAACCAACGGGAAACGGCAATGCCCATCATCGCCGTAAACACCGAGGTAATTGTTCCGATAATAATTAATGCGATAAATTGAGTGGCCACACTTGAACGGTCAACTTCAATTGGCGATAAAATTGGCACTAATGTTCCCCATGAATTTCAAGATGGACTGTTTAATGAGCGTCATTTTTTATTATTTGTATATATTTTATCATTATCAAAGGAAGAAAAAAAGAACAAAGAAAATCGCACTCACGGTGCGCAACGACGAACGTACATACATAAGTGTGGCCGATTCAACGCGGGCAATAATTCTCGCGGCAAATCTCTTTGATTTGCTTAAATACCGCCAGCCGAGTTATCGCCTAAAGTCAATCGGCAATGTCGATGCCATTGCAAAATTATCACGATAAGTTGTGGCTACACCTACTTATAGTTAACGCCCATCATCGCGATTATCAACAGCGTTTCCCGTTGGTGTGGTCCCTGCAGTACTATTAAAGGTATTCGGTTCCCTCTATGTGGCAGAATCTTTATTAATTTATAATTAATTTTATTTGTTTATAAACCCGAATTTAATATGGCATACTTTTAGGATGGCAGATTTTTATTTGGCATAATTACCTTTGGCAAAATTAACATTCCGCATAATTTATTTTAGCATAAGGTTTATTTAGAATTTTAGAGCGACGATTATTGTTAAAGTTGGGTGGTTAGGAAATAGAAAAACAGTTAATAAGAGAAACGAAATATATTGTATAAGAAGAAGAATAATCTGAATGACATTTTTATCAACAGTAAAGTACTGCTAGGGAACACAACCATAGAGTACTAATAATGCATTCCTCAACATCCACCCCTGTAGTGCTATTCTGTAAAAATCTCACCGTGATAACTTGGGTGAAGAGAGCTTAAAGTGAGCAGTCATTAGCGTTAATCCCTAGCATCAGATGGAATGACAGCTCACTTCACTTAACTTCTCACCGTGAGATTCTAACAGAATCGACCGGCTATTGATGACAATGCCACCCATCTTCTTTAGCATTTCAAGTGTGGGCCCATATAACGGTTTTTTAAGCATGTCAGCTATCTGTCTAGTTGCTGGCACATGGCAGATTGTCATGCTTCCATCTTGTATATGCATTCTCTGACGAAGAAAGATCTTATCCTGATATGTTTTGTCTTCTGGTGAAATTCTGCAGGTTTTTAGCCAGCTTTATTGCACTTTCATTATCAACACCTAAGGTTGCAGGGCAATTAGCACCAGTACGATCTTTTAATATCTTCTGTAGCCATATAATCTCTGGCGGTTTCACTCGCTGCTACAATTTCCGCCTCTGTCGAGGATATTGCAACGGTACTCTCCCGTTTGCTATACCAGGAAACAGCACCTCCAGCGTATATACAGAGAATTCCTGAGGTAGATCGCGCAGTTTCCATATCACCACCGTGATCTGCATCGCTATAACATTCCAAACGTTACACGACAGATAATGTTCATACATTATCGTGTACCTTCGTCCATAGTTCCTTTTAGGTATCGCATGATTATTTTTAAGTTCAGGATATTCTCTTTTGTTGGTTTCTCCAAATTTCGTGACACAACGCTAATTGCAAAGGCAATATCAGGCCTTGTGCTTGTCATCAAATAGGACAAAGCACCAACGGCTTCACGGTTGCATGACATGTCTTCATAGTTGCTTCCTCAACCCGAGCATTGTTTGCCTTTAAAATTGCTGTTGTCACCGGCTTGCATTCATTCATGCCAAATCTCTCCAACAAGCCAGTGACATAAGCTTTCTGATGCAGCAAAATGAAACTATCAGAGTACCTTTTTAACTCCATTCCTAGAAAGTAGCTTGCGGGTTTTACTGTTATCTTGAAATATGCTTTCAATTCATTCAGGAAACAGTTAGCCATTTCCTCACTGTTATATGCCAATAGACCATCATCAACATACATGGTCAGAATAATTTTCTCCTTTGTCTTCTTACAAACAAACAGGAGTCAGAATTACTGTGCTTGAATCCTGAACAAAGTGGGGCCGTACAGATAACTACAGCAAATAGAAAAATACAAATAAAAAAAAACTTTTTAATTTTGTTAGACTATTACAACGGATGCCAGATTGACCGTCTGTGGTGCCCCTTAGGTCTTGCATCATTACGTCATTTTCATGTTTCTGTCACTGTCATTGTCAATTATATATTGGTTAGTTTTGCTAATAGTTTAGTTATTGATTCTTCAATATAAATGAAACAATCGAGTGAAATTGATTTCTAGAACCATAAAATAATGGCTGAAGATATCGCAGTACCCACACTTTTACCTCATCATGAGCAACAGGGTCTATGCTCGTCGCGTTTGCCTTACAGACAGGGCAGAAAACTTACCGCTGTAAAAGTAAGTGACACAAAATCCATTCCCAACAAAAAAAATCGAGTGTGCTTATGACCACACGACTAAAGTTAAGTAAAACTTCTTGAGCAGTGGTCTCGAACCTACCGATTTTTCGGTACAGTAAAACGGGGTGAATAGGAATGCAGGGGTGAATCGGGACGAAACTTTAAAATGGATTTTAACATTGAAATAATATCGTTTTTTGCCAAAAGGTCTCTTAATGTGTTTACTATATTATAGTTGACGATTAAGTGTAATTGTTGGCTACAAACTATATTACATCAACGTAAAAATCGATTTAAAAGTTTCATCCCGATTCACCCCTCGGTTCCTATTCACCCCATTTTACGGTATTTCTACCGATATGCGCTCACATAATTTATAACAATCATACTTAAGTATGATTGTTATAATCATACTTAAGTATGATTGTTATAAATTAGTCTGTAAGTTTTTTTTTTTTTAATAAATAAACAATATTGATTGAATATTGTATTTTTTTGTCAAATACCTACCGATCTACCGATCTCACTCTACGACGTTCGAGACCACTGTTCTTGAGCTCCATCTGTATGTATATACATATGTATATGTTTTTTATATGTATGCATTTAGAATTATTATGTATGTTTATCAGTTGTCTAGTACCGTAAACTGCCTGCCCTAACTTTGCCTCACGTTCTATGTTTGCCTAGGGTGAAAAAGATGTAATATTATCTTATTCATTTTACTTATATGACAATAGAAACTTTTAATACCTTTTTGGAATCATTATCTGGCAACACAAAAAAAGTGAAATGAATAAGATATTACATCTTTTTTACCCTAGGCAAACATAGGACATGAGGCAAAGTTAGGGCAGTTTACGGTACTCATAGCACAAGCTCTGCTTAGTTTGGGACTAGATAGCGTTGTGTGAAAGCTGTGGAATATTATTATTATATAAGCATAAATGTATAATATATACATGTATATACATATATTAATTTTCCACAAATATTTAAATTTATTACCAGTTTTCATTGATAAGTTAATATGTTGAATTGATCTTTTATTTTTATTCATTATTTTCGTTATTGGTTACATCAGTAATTATTGTGGTTGATTGTAATACCGAGGCAATAGGTTTATGGTATGAGAAATAAGATACATATCTTTTCAAATTAAAATTAGACAGATATCTAGGAAAAAAAATTGTGCACTGCTCTCTCTTGCTTATATCCCCCACTCAACTTCCGTTCGCCTCGCCCGATCACACTTTTCGTAACCCTTCATCACGCATTCACCAGCTTACTCCCCAAGTCAAGCATGCGTAAAGAAATTTTACTTCAAAAATTGTCTTGTCCTCCGTGCTAGTGGTGGGTCGCTGTCGAATTTTTGACAGACGAAACGAAACCGTTCTCCCTATGTCGAAAACGGTTGCAGAAAACGGTTGTCATTGCAACTGGTTTTAAGACAGTTTTAATTTTATATTTAGTGACTGGGCAACTAGAGGTATAAGGATTGGATAACACTGTTCAAGCTGTATGGCCTTAAGCCTTACATCAATACTGAAACCTTTAACAAGTATGTTGCTACATATTCCAAAATTTTTAGAAATACGTGCAAGACAGCCAAAGCCCTGCACACACATTAGCAAACATAACAAAATCAAATCAGCAAAAAACAAAAATTATAAATAACGAAACTAGTAGGAATAAAAACGAAACACTGATTACATATTGGAGACTTCACATGGTGCCATAAGCTCTAACATACAAGGAAAGCTATCCAACTGTCCGGCTCAGATGTGTTTTTTTTTTTTTTATATATTTTATCATCCACAAACCAACCGTGGCAAGCGTAGCTTACTTAGCCACAAGCCCCTTAAGTAGTACCTTACCCCCCAATAGTAGTTGACCTTAGTCCTTTCATTTATATTAGTACAGATTTTGACGACGTAAACAGTGCAATAGTAATCCAATGCCAAGAAAACGAAATGCGTAAAGTTCGCCTTACCGAATATTAGAAATCTAGGACCCAACATCGTCTTAGATAAAGAGGCGCTTGAAACTGTGAGCTCGGCAGTTTTTCTGGGAATAACAGTAGATGCCAAACTTCAGTGGGGACCACATATATCGAGCCTAGCAGGAAGGCTCAGTTCGGCTGCCTACGCCGTCAGGAAAGTAAGACAATACACTGACGTTGATACAGCTCGTTTAGTATATTTTAGTTATTTTCACAGCGTTATGTCCTACGGTATTCTGCTGTGGGGCAAAGCAGCTGATATACAAAATATATTTGTCCTTCAAAAACGAGCTGTTCGAGCAATTTACCAGCTAGGTGCTAGAGTTTCTCTAAGAGATTTTTTTAAAGATATTGGTATTCTCACGGTTGCATCACAATTCATCTTTGCCAACATCTTATATATTAGGCAAAATATGGGCCATTCTCCACTAATTGGTAAATCGCTGTCCGCGGCAAATTTTACATATAAGATGTTTATATTACTGAGTTCTATACAACGTGTAACGTTAAATGCGCAAAACCTGAAAATAGTTTGATCAGAATAACGAGCAGAATTAATTGAACCACTTTTTAATATAGGTCACATTTTTCAAAAAATCTTCATTAAAAACCTTGCCGTGTCTATTTATTAATAGATCAAACAAGCCATCGTCAGCGCGGCGCAGCGACTCCTCCCTCGATAAAGCGTCGTCGCAGAGGCAAGAAACGATCAGAATGGCCAGTAAAACTAAAACAGCACATAAATCCTTTACAATTTTTTTAATGACTTATTTTCTCTCTGAAATAGGTCAATTGAATTAAAAATCTGTTGGGGTGTCTGAGGTTTTGCGCATTTAACGTTACACGTTGTATATTAAAAACGATAGTGTACTAGTTATTCTTCGTACGCTATAGCTTATTTAGTAATATAATATTGTAATATTATAATAAATGCACTTTAGCCACCTCAAAACACAGTCCCCTGTAGTGTCCCATTTCCAGAATTAGAAGTTTCGTGACAAAAAAATATTTTCTTCATTGTTATTTCCAAACCATAAAATATTCCAGTAATACTAGAATACATTAAGTATATTTGTAAAACACAGTTATATTTAAAGTAGAAATTTAATATTTAATTCGGTATGACAAATGTTGTCCTCAATATTTTCGATCAGTCCCCTGTTACAATTTGAAAAATGCTCTAAAATCTTATTATGCATTGGCGCGGGCATTAAGACCGTGGAACAGAAGGCAAACGCTGTGAAGTTTGTTCGTTTGCAAACAAAGCGCGCCGTCGTTATTTTGTTTAGTGTCATCATTGCGTTCCAAGGTGAAACCATGCGTCCTGGCTGCACGTTGAAACAGTCCACTGGTAAGCATTTATTTGATTGTTTTAAATGACTAATTGCAATATTTTGTTTTAAATAATTACTTAGCAAGTATGTTATTACGTCTGCTTCTTAAACTTGATATACTTAAAATCATTCAATGATACTACACTTTCTACGTGAAATAGACAGTCCCCTGCCATCTCATGACACAGGGGACTGTTTCTTTCAGGTTTCGTCACATTTAACTTGCCAAACATACATATAATATAATAAATAATAAAGGCAGTGTTTACAATAGCATTGGAAATATTGCCTTTTTACCCGTTTACGTTAGAAAGAGGGTTGTTTTTCGAGTATAGATTTGTGTGCAGAGTTCATTTTAAAATGGTTTTATTTCATGCGTGTCTGTAATTTTTTTTGCACGTTCTGCAGCCTAAACAGCCTCATAGATTTTAACACATGATCGTTGGGTATATCTGAGTTGTAAGAGTGACATTGGGTATAATTTGTATATGTATGTATGTAAGCACTTTATTGTACACAAAACAGGTTAAAACATGAACATGATGTATAAAGATTAAGGTACAAAGGCGTAATTCATAGTCGGGTTTTTATTGCTTATTAATTTAATTTGCTTATTATAGGTAATGTTCCAAAATGCCACCCAAAACTATTAGAACAAAAACGTACCTACAGCTGAACGTTTGAGATATCAACGACTTCAAAATGACCCGCAAAAGAGAGAAGAAATGAAAGAAATTTGTTTTAAATTTGTTGATTTATTCGTCAGAAATACTGATTGTAAAAGTTTAATTAAAAAATAAAGAATTTGACTGCTTTCTTTCAATAAAAATGTGTTTTTCTTCCATATAAACACTCCCCTGGGGATGATGACAGTCCCCTGTCACAGTTTTTAAAAAAATCGTCAATATCTCCCAAATAAAGAGGAAAATGTGTGAGCTTTTTGAAGATTTATATTTCATTTATAAATATCATTCAATTTATTAACACATTTACTTAACATTTCCAAAAAATATGCCTGGGACAGTCTTGTATGGGCCAGTTTCCAATTAGTAGAGAAACACCCATATACACTTGTATACTAAAAACAGTGATGTGCACAATGTTAACACCAGAAATAAGGACAAACTACGTGCTCCCTTTCACCGGCTTCATAAGGTTCATAACTCATTTGTTGGTCTTGGTATAGCCTTTTATAACAAGCTACCCTCTTCTTGGCTAGATTTGCCTTTTAATGCATTTAAAGCGCAAGTCAACTTCCAACTTCAAGTCAAATTCCAACCTTTGTTCAAAGGCATACTATTCTATCAACGACTACTTAAACGATAAGAATAGTTGGTCGCCCTGATTAACTCAAGACAATGTTTATGTTCTTTCTCCAGAATTAATTTACGAAAAATTACTGATAGGTTATATGAGCTCATTATACAATTGTTTTTTTATTGGGCTGTATAAGTCAAATCAGTTTAATTTTATTTTAATTTTATTATTGACATAATCAACCCATTGCAATGTTTTCTAATGAGTTGATTGCAATATGTGGTTAGCTAGTGACCTCGACAATTGATCATATTATTCTTACCTGAGCAACCGGCAGCAAGTTCGTCATGCTCCCTTAGATGTCACTGCTTGCGGTAGCGTCGGGGTCGGGTTGTCTCCTTCCCTCAAATATGGCGAGGGGGGTAATGGCTGACCTTTGCGTTATGCTCGTGAACGGGTGCTGCTTGTGGTGACTGGTCGTCTTGCTGACCATGGTTTTATCATTGTTATCATTATTAATAACTTGTTTATTTAGTTTCCTTATGGTCCTAGTTTATCATTTGTGACTTCAAGCGACAGCTATGTAAACAGAACCCAGCATTGCATAAATATGTTAGCGGTCACGCCCTTTATACCTGGAGGCTTTTATTTAATTTCCATTTATTAATTTTTGCTTGAGTACGTATAGTTTTTTATCGAATTTCTTGGTATATTGGCGTTGCTAGCTGACATATGGCAAATAATTTAATTTAGCGGTCTGTGTCTTGTAATGTTAATTGCTTTGCATACCTTGTATTGTATTCAGTCAAGTATTTTCTAACTGAACAGACAGCTGTGCTGCTGGGGAGTTTGTTGCGCCACTTCTTCTTCCCAGCGAAAGCACTAGGAAGTGGTGAAGGGCGGGCGTTTTGGGGGACTGTCTTTTGTAATTTTGACGTTCGAAAAGTGCTGATTCTCAGCCTAGTTTGAATAAATGACTTTTGATTTTGATTTTGTTTTTTGATTCCATTTTCGTTTACAGACATACACAGTCAACAACGAATCCAGACATCTCCTGGTATTTGGAGTACCGGCCCTCAACCTACGCCAAGAGACCAAGGCATTATTCACAAGGTTTGGTAAACTACAACTCAACATAACAAAGTACCCATCCGAGCAGTTTACCGAGACATACCATGCAATATTCGAAGATATACAGTCAGCCAGGATCTCAAAAAAAATGCTGGACACAAAAAACTACTATGGAGGTCATCTACACATATGTTATGCACCTGAAGAGGAAACTGTCAATGATACAAGGGCAAAGTTACTTCTTCGGCGACAAAATGTTATGGCAAGATTAAAAAATTTACAGAAACCAGTGATTGAAAGTTGTGTAAATAAACCTGTATATACAGAACATAAAATAGACGAAAATAAAATTGTTGACAAAACACTGTACATGGGTAATGAAAACAAAATTGGTGATGGTAAAAGAAAATCTGATTTTAAATCTGTGAAACATTGCAAGCTTAAAAAATCAAGAAATTTTGACAGGACATCTTGCGTTGCCACTACCAAAAATGATTTTGCACATCCCTGTGACGAAAAGACCGAAACAGTAAAAGTTACGGTTAATTTACCGAAAAATGATTGTGAAATGGTTGATTTTACATCTGTGGAAACTGATATATTAACTAATATAAATGAGACTTTGAATTATGATAACTTTGGCAAAGAGTTAATCAGACAAGTACCTTATAAGCCAGTTAATAAAATAAAATTCAGTTTTAATAAAAATACTTGATTAATTTCGTTTTTTATTTTTCTACTAGCTGTGTCCGCGACTTCGTTCGCGTGCATGTCGGAAAACAAATTGGATTTCAAGGGTTTTAATTTCTTTGCGCGGAAACCTAATTCTTTTTAAAAATAATAAGCTATCTTCCAGTGAAAGTCCAGTCAAAATCGGTCCAGCCGTTTCCGAGATTAGCCGGAACAAATAGACAATTGTTTTTTTTTTGTAATTTTTTTTTATTTACAAGTACGTACCGTATATAAAGGGTTAGGTAAGGTTAGGTTAGGTTCCAGTCGGGGTCTCGGCTTCGGGAGGTCCTGGTCGCTGAATGGCGGGACAGGCTTTCACGCCCTACCAGCGCCTAGCAGCGACAGTGCAGAAGATGAACATTTTTGTATCGTTTCTGGTGTCTTTTACTATGAAGACACATCTCGTGCAGACTGGGTGCAAGGCATCTTGTGCAAGCAGTGGTCCCAGTCCGGATGTATCAGAGGCGACACTAGTTCATACATTTGCCGAAATTGTAATTCAGATGATGAAAATGAATAAAAAAGCAACATATTATGATTAGGTACCTACCTACCTATTTGAAGAAAATGACTCCTAGTAGATTATAATACTACTGTTAAGATGTTGATTTTATTAGAAAGTAATCTTACTTTCTAATAAAATCAACATCTTATGTGACATCGAATAACATTATACCTAACCCTATAATAATACCTTAAATGAGATAGTAACTGCTACGTTTAAGAATAAGCCATTTACCACCTCATTTCAGGTATTATTATAGGGTTAGGTATATTGTTATTCGAAATCACATAAGTCTGATTAATATGTTGACCGCCAGGGTCATGCATAGCTGACAAACCAAAATGTGCCCGCACGCCACGGTCACGATCCCATGACTTATACGTAAATAAAACTCATAAAACAACGTTGTTTTTTTTTATTTCCTTTGCTAATTATGTTCATTCACTCATCCTAATGTAAGGAAAGGGAAAGATACAGATATATTGAGTGATCATCGAGTGGTTTCATACAATATATCGTGACGGCCTGAGACCACGGGGCGCTCTGACTGGCCGAGATTGTATTCGGGTCGCTACAATACCTATTATTATTTCGATATTATTAATAAATATCTGTTGCGCACCTCTAGTGCAGAGGCGAGCAAATTAAAATCAGGCCCAGTGGTAATAGTTGTGGGTCGTGGGTTCGAGCCCAGACAGGCGCTTTACTTGGTGTAAATTATTTCATCTCCACTGCTCAAACCGACATGTCCTAGAACCAGAAGTTCGAAGACATGTGGCATCTACCAATCCACACTGTGTCCCAGTAGTGGGAACATTATGGGTTGATTATGTAGTTCAAAGCTCCCGAAATCCAGGACACATTCTGGCTCACCCGTCACGACACACCACATAACCTCATGCCTGTATTTCCCGAAGGGTTAGCCAGATCAGCAGTGCGATTCTGTAACCATCTCGGCGTGAAAACTTAGGTGAAGTGAGCGTGGAGTAAGCTGTCAGTGTCATCCCACCTGATACTAGGGATTGACTAAGCATACATTTACAATCATAATCGAGTTTTTAATCATATTTTTTATGCTAATTCTATTGACAATTTTATATACTTTCAAAGCTAGTATTTTAGTTGCCAAAATATTATTGTTTTCTTTTACAGCAATTATCGAGCGCTAACAGTATAAACTGCTTTATGAGCGGTTTAAAACTTAAGTTTCTATGATAATACATTTTGTTTGTAACGTTTAATTATTGTTTTGTTGTTATGGTTTTAAAATAAAATGGCAAAACAGAAGCTTAGTCAGAATCTCAATGTTGTTCTTGTTTATTTTTTTTTTTCCTAGACTAGTCCTTATATAGCGATGTTTTGGCAACTATAATACTGGCTTTGAAATTATACGAAATGATTAATAGAATTATCATAAAAAATATTACTGAAATCTCGATTATGCTTGTAAATGTATGCTTGGTCAATCCCTAGTATCAGTGGGATGACACTGACAGCTCACTTCACGCAAGTTTTCACAGTGAGATTTTTTACAGAATCGACATGCTGTATCTATAGCACGCACACATTATGCCAGCCGGTCGATTCTGTAAAAATCTCACCGTGAAATCATAAGTGAAGTGAGCAGTGTCAATAGTGTTAATCCCTAATGACAGCTCACTTACCGCTCACTTCACCTAAGTCCTCACGGTGAGATTTTTACAGAATAGCACTGCTGGTATTTTTATGTCACATGTAGTAGGAGGCGAGCCTATTGCCATCTACCGGGCACAAATCCAGACTCCAGGCAGCCATTGAGAAATACCGATGAAAAAATCCAATTGCGCTTTGCCCAACCTAGGAATCGAATTCCTGTAGTATTATTCTGTAAAAACCTCACCGTGAAAACGTAGGTGAAGTGAGCTTGCATCAGGTGGAATGACAGCTCACTTCACGTAAGTTTTCACAGTGATGTTTTTACAGAATAGACCGGCTGGACCTCAGAAGTAACGCTTGCAAGTACTAGACAAACGAGGCAGTCCAAATATTACGAAATAGTAAACAATAGTTTAATGTTCCCAAAATTCCGAGTTACGTAGGCTCGTCCCACCATCTTCGGCCTGCCGCGATGGCGTCTTGCGTTTAGTGGGACCCAATCGGCGCTTCTCTTAGCCCAACTGACATGTGGCAGACATATCCGGCCCAGACCCACTTAAGTTTAGCGGCTTTCTGGGTAACGTCCGTGATCTTATCAACATAGTTCATCATCTGCCTAGCTTTTTCCCAACTATGTTGGGGTCGGCTTCCAGTCTAACCGGATGCAGCTGAATACCAGTACTTTACGTGGAGCGACTGCCTATCTGACCTCCACAACCCAGTTACTGGGTAATACCCCTTGGTAAGACTGGTTGTCAGACTTTCGGGCTACTGACGACCCGTAACGACTGTCAAAGATCCACGAATGACAGCCGGGACCAACGGCTTAACGTGCTTTCCGAGGCGCGGAGGGGTCTTGGTATGTGAAGATGGTCCCATCCATGGACCAACAGCGGCAAGCGTAGCTTAACCTGATCGATCGACCCGTGCGGCTGTTATTACTTAGCCACAAGCCCCTCATCTTATCAACATAGTTATGGAATCAAAAAAACTTATCTAAACTTCCATCTTCACACACTTCTCATACGGATGCATGCTAACAACGTAACACCAAATGTGTTCACTCGCGGTCTGAGATTATGTAAACTACATACATACATGACACGGCTTGTCTTTGTGCAGTAAGTGGTTATCTGTCGCGCGTCGCGCCGACTAATCGCGTTAGTGTTTGAGTTGAGACGGTAATAGCGAAGACAAAACAGTTTTACGATGAGGCAAGATTCAGCACCTCAATTGCGCAACACATTATCAGTCAGAATCTGAATCATGTTGAAGGATCTAAGGCCATTGCTTCATAGGTTGTGTCTGCTCAACAACGTAAATAACGCAATAAATGTTATTGAACTGTCAAAATGAAAGCCAATCCTACTGTTAGTATGTAATGCAATTACCCCGCTCACGTTGGACATTGGCAGAATTATCATCATCGGCACCATTGCCATAGAGGAAAATAGAATAGCAATTACCCCGCAGTTCTTTGTCACTTACAACCAAGGCCTTCTGATACCTTGATCACGATTAATTTTATATTTCTAGAGGAGCATCCTACGCCGTTCCCTTACGTTCGGAGGATTTGTCTTTCAGAATATGTTTCGTGAAGAATGAAGTCTTACAAGATGGTAATTAAAGTACCTATTTTAAGTGTTTAAATAAATCTTTTTCTAGGCGAAACTGTTTATGGAAAGTGAAGTTTATAAAGGACAAAGTTTCTTAGAAAGTAGCCTTAAAAACCACGCACAGTGAAGGGTTTCGTAGTTGGGATGAATTTATCTCAGAAACAAACTTGACACAGTAGTTGATAAACACGTTCTCCCATATATCGACATACGTAACGGTTAATTAATTCTCCAAATGTTAATGTACTTACAAATTAACGGTTTGCGGACTTTTTCCTTTACTTGTGCTGTAAGACTTTGCTTTTTACCAAATATCATGATTCTAGGTGAACGGGAACTACCTACACTGTAGGTTTTGATTTATTTGCGAGTATCAAGACATGTCGCATAGATGGTTGTATGTCTTTATTGCGTTGACTAAGAAGCTTGATTTTTGGTGGAACCAATATGGTTTTCACCCTCGAAAACCATGAAACCTATCTTTCTCTTCTAGAGAGAGAAATTCGCATGGAGGGGCCATAACGCTTTTTCATTAAGTGACGATTTCTACTTTGTTCCAAAAAGGCTCTTGATAGACGGACAACGAAGGGATCCTATAAGGGTTCTTTTTGCGGTACGGGACCCAAAAACGTAAACACATTTGTTTACGTTTTTGGGTCACATTTTTGGAAGATTATAATTTAACACCCAAACATAAAGTTCGCTGCAACTTCGAAATATTAAAAAATAATAAAAAACCGGCCAAGCGCGTGTCGGATTCGCGCGCGAAGGGTTCCGTACCATTATCTATAAAAACGGCAAAAAAAAAAATCATGTCTGTTGTATGGGAGCCCCTTAAATATTTATTTTATTCTGTTTTTTAGTATTTGTTGTTATAGCGGCGACAGAAATCTGTGAAAATTTCAACTGTCTATCACGGTTCATGAGATACAGCCTGGTGACAGAAGGACGGATGGACAGCGGAGCGGGAGTAATGGGGTTCCTTTTTACTCTTTCGGTATGGAACCCAAAAAATTACAATAGTACTTATTTGGGCGGGGCGTAACTTTCAGAATTAACCAGGCTAAAGTGGCTTTTCCCATAACTAGACGTGCCACACAATTTCCCTGACTTTACTTACAAAACGTCGGTAAGTCACGTTTACAGGGAAATTAGTCGATATCAAATTGACTATCAATTTAAATAACTGTCCATAATTATATTCAAATCACAACTGCCATTCTTTGACAGTAGTGTGAAGTGGCTATATCACGGAAACTGACATTATTTTGATATTTGTTAAACAATCATATTATCATTATCAATCATATTTAATATGACAAAATACAAAAGTGGTCAACGTTTTCGTCAAGTGTTTGTACAATTTAAATTAGTTGTTGTAAGCTCAAGTGTCCTTCAACACAATGCAGTAGTATGAGTGACACTCGAGTGGCCACGGAGCGTGGCTATCAGTGACTAGCCACTAGCAGTGACACTAGATACATATTAATAACTGCATGTAATCAGTGGTCGAGAGGGACATGTAACCTTATTGGTGTCCTTCGACGAGGGAAGAACCTGAGAGAAACTTCTAAGAACGTTCAAAGTCCGATCTCAGTCTCAATCTGTCAAAAATACATCTAATTTCACTGCATTTTTGTCAATTTTTTAACATTGATTGTCGCTGAGATAAGATTGAGACTAGATTTTCAACGTTTTTAATTACGGCAATTGGCCTTCTGATGCAAAGCACTCGCAACCGGCACACACGATATGACCAGCCGATATAGGAGTATTCTGTAAAATTCTCACAGTGAAAACTGAGGTGAAGTGAGCTTGAAACGAGCTGTCATTCTATCTGATGCTAGGGATTGATACTATTGTGGCGGAATCGAACTACATCGCCACATGTGAACTACGCATCACACTGATGTCTAGCAAAATCGTGCATCGCGCAAGCAGAGTTTACCGCGCAACTAGAATATTATATACAACGTCCTGACGTCAATCTTCGGACAGTTGCCCACCAGATACGACACCCGTCTGGTCGTTGAACCGGTTGAACCAGGCTTTCTATTCAAATTCAAATATTTTTATTTCGGAATTACATCCATATATTGTTAGTAGAAGTATAACTTAGCCTAATGTTAGTATTAAATTAAATTTACAATAATAAACAAGTAGTGTACCATTGAACTGTTCGTTCGATGGTACACCACTTATTTGGATAAGTGTGTCTGTACACTTACCCACCTTCGTAAGAGGGGAGAGTCCCACCGGTCTGTAAACACATTCAGGATGCCAAGCGCATCGCTTCCGCATGATCGCGGCGAACCCGTCGACGCACGCTTCCGCGAACATCCCTGACGCGCTACATCGCCACGGCAACCCCAAAAGCATCCTGAATGCGTTATTATACTGTACGCGCAGGTCGCTGTATGCCCGCTGGGTATACTTGGTCCACAGGCTGCACGTGTAAAGCGACTGGCAGAAAGCCTTAAAAAACGTTATCTTTACTGGATCAGTACAGCGTGCAAACCTGCGGGCCAGCATGTTGCAACGGACAGCCAGCGACCTGCGCTCCCTGTCTATGTCAACATCATCTTTTAAGTCATCAGTGACCCAGTGGCCCAAATACTTGAACTTCGAAACCCGACCTAAAGGAGACCCAGAGAGTGAGAGTTCAGGCAGATGTTTGTAGGTTAAAGTACCAGCTTTAAAAACCAACCATTCACTCTTATCGGTATTGTATTTGAGCCCGTGGGCCACTGCATAACTTTCACAAATTTTAAGGAGCTTTCTCATTGCACCCATAGAAGGTCTATGGAGGATGAGTGAATTTTACCTGTTCCTCAAACCTCCAAACCACCTCAGATCAAGCTCGCTTCGCCTAAGTTTTCACGGTGAACAGCAGTGCTATTCTCTAAAAATCTCACCGTGAGAACTTAGGTGAAGTGAGCGGGAAGTGAGCTGTCATTAGGGATTAACACTATTGACACTGCTCACTTCAAACTCACTTCATTTATGATTTCACGGTGAGATTTTTACAGAATCGACCGGCAGATCGGCTGTTCATGTAGTGAAATTATTGTTGCATCACCTTAATACATTGTAAGTCCCCAGTCATCTTATGTTATTGTAATACCTTTGGTTTGGAATGTAACGGGGTGCATGTAGGTATAATAGGCTGCACGACAGTGGTAACAAAAAAGGTATCAGCTGGTCTCACATTCTATTGAACTGGCCACCTCAAGGTTAAAGTATAACCACCGTGTTACTGTACATTTTTTATTATTTTTTTAATTTTATCGTGTGGTAACCCTCATGGATGTGGACATCCATGAGGATTTCCACACGATAAAAGCCACCACCTCCAGCCTGGGGTGGGTGGAGGGGTCTGTCAGACTCGTACTGACTAAAACTACACGGTGTTCTACTGCTACCTTTAGCTGGGGTGCTGAGTGCTTGCGCATTTCGTCACGCGCCCCCGGCCAGGTGTTGGCCCGCATGAGTCCATGCGGACCCCGTCACCCTCAGAGGCTGCTAACAGCCACCATACCTCTAGAGATAAGCGCGCGCGGAACACGGCGCACCGCCGTCTCGGTCCTTTCACTGTTCAGGCAACAAACTCCCCAAGTCTGTTGCTCCCTAAGGCGGCTGGTGATCGTTCCGCGTCCTCCAGCGCCTGGTGCGTCTGCTACGGATTGGAAAGGAGGTGGTATCCTCCCTCATCCTTTCCGCCGCCTCCTTCGCGACCATCACTTCCTTAGGTTCTCCTGAAGGAGGCGACGGCGTCCCAAGCGCTCTTACTTCCGACCATGGACTGGACCACGTCCGGAAGCGAGAGAGTATCCGGAGCACCAACTGCCGCGACGAGACCACGGCGCTGCACTGCCCAAGCAGGGCATTCCTCCAGGGTGTGCTGCGACGTATCGTCGAGATAGTTACAATGGTGGCAACCGGGTGCCAGTTCCCGGGCTATGCGGCACAGGTACTTTCCGAAGCACCCATGTCCGGACAATACCTGTTTCAGCCGGAAAGTAAGTGCGCCATGCCCTCTCTTCAGCCACTGCCTCACAACGGGTCTTACCGCCGCTATCGTGGCGTGCTCTAACGTGTTACTGTACACGGACAGAAAAATCTTAGAAAAAATACTGTCCTGTCTCATAATCTGAGTGCATTTGAGTGGTAATGGAAAAATTCTTATGCTGTACAGTAAAATTTATTGGACAAATAGTGAATTTTTCCCAATCTCACTCAGAAAATTTTGTGTAGATGTCACTTGCACTCACTTTACAGTGACGAGCACAGTAATTTTTCTAAGAATTTTCTCTCCGTGTTGCTAATACCTATGTTTTTTCTTTCTTACAATCAAGTACTATTTAGGTCGTACTTTTCCATAATTAGGTAAAATTCCTTCAGTATAGGCTGGTCCTTGTAGGTAGGTGCTATTCGTATTAATTCTATGCGATCAAAAATAAACCTACTAAATCCAATTGTAATACTTTCTCCTCTGATATTATTTCATGTAAATTTAAACACTCATAACAATTATTTTTTTCGTTTTATTTGTTCCGACCCACGCACGGTTGTTTTGTTTATATAAAAGAAAAATGGTGGATGAAAAATACAACCGAATTTAAAAAGTCTATCGGAAAAGTTAAAATAGGTCAATTATTCACTTTATAGTCGCTGTTTTTATTGTTTTCGGTATGGTCTGACGTACACTTTGTGATATACTACGTTTTCTATCACCTCCCTACCCACAGTGACATCCAAAAGTTAGTTGATATTTTTTCACTTCAGCTGTGACACACCACATTATGATTTTCAAATTCTAGTGATCCAAATGTTTGAACAGCCGGTCGATTCTGTAAAAATCTCACCGTGAAATCATAAGTGATGTGAGCACTTAATAGTGTTAATCCCTAGTGAATGACAGCTCACTCCACGCTCACTTCACCCAAGCTTTCACGGTGAGATGGTTACAGAATCGCAAAGTTTTTATTTATTTATTTTATTTTAGGAAAGCTTACAGACTAATAACATTATAGTAACAATATACAAGGTGTAATTTAAATAACGCACCCCTCTTAAGGGGTCATTGTACTCATCATTATGAACAACTTTTACTATGGGACCAAACCGAAAATCGCGAAAAAAAATCAGCTGTTCCCTACATTTTGACGAGTTATGCAAACATAAATGTAGGGAACAGCTGATTTTTTTTTCGCGATTTCCGGTTTGGTACCATAGTAAAAGTTGTTCATAATGATAAGTACAATGACCCCTTAAGAGGTTGTGCGTTATTTAAGTTACACCTTGTCTAGCTAAATTTCTAATTACAAGCCTCCACAGATACAAAAAAAAATATTTATTAGTTCCCTAGTACAAAATAATCTAACAAATTAAACAAACAAACTACGATCAAGTTATTGAATTATTAATTTCAAAAGTTGGTTAATTTTATTTAATTGTTTATAATTTAAGCTAACTTGTGAAATAAACGATTCAAGAGCAAGAAGGTGCCTCCTGTACAAAAAATGGCTTTGCCAATAATTCTCTAACTGTGCTTGCATTGGTGCAGAATAGATCAATATCGGGTTCACAAGAAACTTCGTTAAAACTGCGACTGGCTCTATTTATTGACTTATTCTACTACTTACTTACCTCATCAGTGATGACGCCAAATTGGAAGATGGTAAAATGAGAAAGGTCTTTTTGGAATACCTGTATAAAATAGGTACTGCTAAGACAGTACATCTGTCGGGTCAGCTAATTATGATAAAATGAACATCGTCAATTAAGGAAACATGATTTAAGTAACTGAACCTATTATTGATGCTGCTTAAAAACTATGCAACCCCGTACCTATAGTTTTTAAGCATCGTCAGCAAACATCGACGCGCAAAAACCACGAATTCAGCACATGATTCTAAAACCCCTGATTTTTCGTCTATTATAAAAAAAATAGCTGTTCCATACATTTTCACCGCGTAGGTGTCGCATTTTCTTTTATGAAATAGCTGATTTTGTTTGATAACTGTCGAAGAATTTGTACGCGGATCTAGAATACCTCATGTGCTGAATTTATGGCTACGGTTTACGCGTCGAGGTCTCTGCCAGCCTACTGGGTAGGTAAGGTATTATACCTGAGTGGGTATTCTGCGTGATTCTTTTATTTTTGGTAGGAGTCCGTGCGGTGTTTCCCACATATGTAGGTATCTACATTATTACATACCTACATTTTGTCTTCCACATCGTTCTGGTCTGAAGCTCCGCTATGTACTCCTTTGACCATCTCTGCATCTCCTTTGACTATCTGGCGCATCTGCTCTAAGCGATCATAACGGGACAGACGATGTGAAGCTGTAGTCGTCAGGTCTCGGCTGGCGGGTGCGGTGAGCTGTCGGCCAATTAGAAACAGAGAGGGGCTGAGGGGAAGAAGGTCAGTTGGGTCTGTGGACAGTGGGTACATGAGTTGAGAGGTTTGGACGGCCTCGATTTGAGTTACTATCGTGCTAAACTCCTCGTACGTTAAGTTCGTGTTAACAATAACACGACGGCTGTGATATTTGCAGGACTACTTCTGCCTCCCACAATCCCAGTGGTGTTATTATTTACCTACATTTTACTTGCTCTGGTTACTCAACCAGAGCTAGTAAAATGTTGGTTATGTAATAATATATACATATGTGGGAACACCACGAGGACTCCTAACAAAAATAAAAGAATCACGGAAATCAGCCAAGGAATCAAGGAGAAATCGGTGTACTTACAACACCTACTCAATAAATGCGAAACCTCCTTTTTATGTCGATGAAAATAATCGAAAACTTTTTAAAGGGTGAAAGTTGGCAGGAACCCTTAAATTGTTAAAAGTTTTAATTCTTTGTGAAAGGGATAGCCATGTTACAATATTTTTATTTTTTATTTTATTTATTGAGGGATAATAAACAGTTACGATATAAAATATGAGACAAGTTATGACAATATTATGAGGGGTGTTAACAATATTGTGGACCACTACATTATTTATTTATTTATTTATTAAAACTTTATGCACAAGTAAAAAAGTACTGTACAAAGGCGGACTTAATGCCTGAGGCATTTTCTACCAGTCAACCTTAGGGTGATGCAGAGACACAATATTATGGTAGGTGCAACATACGGGATACATAGCTAGGAAATGACTGTACAATACAAGAATGAATAACAATACATAGATAGATACATATATAGGTACAGTGAGCGCTCAGAAGTCCTTAAGCACGCTAAAGCTCACATTGCCATGAGCAGTACGAGCGCGATAGTCAGTGCGTGTGCGAGTGATGTCTCAACATTCCACAGATAATAAACACTAATGAACTGTCGTCGCAATACGCGAAATAGCATGATATTTCTGTTGCATTTACAATACGCATCTGTTCTTACTATAGCAGTGCTAAAATTCGCGAGAATCTAATATATGCTGCTAGCTATTTGCGCTAAGCAACAGGTTTACCTTCAATAAGGTCTGAGTTCGAATCTTAATTAACTTTTAGTTGTTTTTTTGTTTCTTTGAAACCATACTAATGTTAAGTAAAAACTTATTCGGTTTATGTTTATTTATTGCTTAAAATCATTTTTTATACCAAGCAAATATTATTATTTAAGTATTTATGTGATTTTAAATTTATTTTTTGGGTTTTGGAGGGTGGAAATAAAATAGTCTTTCTTAATGATAACAAAAATGTTTATTCGTTTTATTTATTTATAAAATTAACAATTTTGATGATAAGAATTGTGACGTCACATTCCTACTTAGATAAAAGAAGTTCTCTTAAGATTTTTTTTTGTATACCCACTTAGTCAATTCATAATAAGTATAACATAACAAGGAAAGGATATTCTAATAACACAAATATAATTGTTGATGCCCACTTATTATAGGTATCACTATTCAGTAAAGTTTATTGAAAAGTAATATAGGATTTAGACTTTATGAACATGTTTTTTTTAATGTAACGTCACAATAAATGTATTGAGGTAATAAGCTTAAGTGTTCATTTTCTCGACGAAAAGAAGATTGAAACTAAACCTCAATTATTTAAGGTCATTAAATAATTACGGATATGTATTACTAAATATTTAGTTACACCGTCTAATTATAAAAACCAAAAAATTTACCTAGGTATTAATATTTTGTATAACCTCCATTATTGTCTATACAGTCAAGTAGACGTATGCGCATAGAGCCTACATAAAGACCCTACAGAAAGCCAGTTCTCGTGGCCCTGCTGCACTCGTCCATCCCCACATGTTAATCGTAATTCGACCTGAATCTGTATTAGGGATTACGTTTTTATCACACCAGCGATTGTTATCCTTGCGCCATAAACAAAGCCTACCGTTTTGACTGGATTTAAATGTCTTTTCATCTGAAAATATGGTATAGTATTCCAGTCGAAATCTAAATAATCCCGTGCGAAACGTAATCGTTCTTGTTTATGCATTTCTGTCAACAAGGGCTTCATAGCTGATCTTCTGTGATGCAAGCCTTCAGCGTGGAGGGCACGGCGAACAATTTGCGATGAGGTGTCGAATAGTTCGGCAAAGTGTCTCGTTGGTGTGAATCCATTAAATTCACACTCGCCCACCATATGTCGTCGTTGTGCCTAGCTAATAAGCGCCGGCCTTCCACTTCGCTGCCAACTAGCAAGGCTACCCTCTTCCTCGTATCTCGTATCCTTTGATCCAGAGACTTACAGTATTCCCCTAAAACAAACAAAAAGTGATATTAGGCAGCTATAACAAAATACTAAAGTGACTTAATTTTAATATAATATAATAATATTTATTTACTTAATATAATATTAAAATATTAAAACTTTACATTTATAAATCCAATAATAAACACTAATGATTTATCTTTTATGCCTCATGCTGGGCTTAAAAATCAATATAAAGAATTATCCATTGTCACCAAATAATCTTAGGTATAAATTTCAAATAAAAGTTTAAGTTACAATTCGATAATATAATACTCACATTAAGTCCGGTTTCATTAGATATTTGTGTTCTATTAAGACCACTTTTATGCAGCCCAATAATGGTCGCCCTCGCCTCAATATTATTTTCCTGTATTTTGAGAACATTCAATTCTGCTATCTATTAAACCACACGTCACTAATCAACAACTACAACCAAACCACAAAGTTCATTCCAATCAAGTTAAATATTCATAATATAACTCATGTCTACCTCACAGAAATCTAAATTCTTTATTTAGTTTTCTACGATCTACCTTCTTAACTTTACGAAATGTGTGAACAAAGCGAACAAGATAAAGAATAATATATTTCTGTCCCATTTCTTCCAATCGAGTAAAAACTTACAAAAAGTATAGTCGGCGTAAGATTCGAACTCACGGCTCACTGATTGACGCAAGTATCTGCAGGCGCTTAGCCGCTAGGCCATTTTAACTTGTGTTGTTATGTTGAAATTATGAAGTACAATCACTTGTTGACGACAATGATGACACATGTGACTATTCTTGAAAATACCTTGTGAGAATGCCTGTGGAATTTTGGAGGCCACTGTACATACATATAAACAAAATGATAATGAGTGCCACTAAATGAGCAATAAAATGAATTAATAATTAAAATATTGTAACATTTTCTTTAATCATTACTGTTTTGTTGGTATATAGGTCATCAGTGTGATACCAAGCGTAAGTGTACAGACGCCAGCACATCAAGCTATCCGAAACTGTAAAATTTTCCCAATCAACTTAGAACCTTATACTTTAGCGATAAAGTTGAAAATCTATTAAAGAAATTCGACAGATTGTAGTAGCTTGATGTGCTGGCGTCTGCACATACACACGAGCGACACGCGTCGACGATATAATAATAATAATTATTTGCAAGAATTATTTGCGTATAAAATACAATGAACATTCATTTGCTGGTTTTTAGTCCTTGTAACTTTAGTACTTAAATCATCATATGTTTCCCAAGTATCATCCAGACGCTTGCAGTGAGCGACGTAATGGCGAATATTTGGTAAATAATCACTGACATCAGTATAAATAATTTTCCTTGTAATGTAGTTGTAGGTCCGGAGTTCGAACCCAGGCAGGCACTTGTTTGTGTATTGAATTTCATCACAATTGCTCTAAAAACGGTGAAGGAAAACATGTTGAGAAAACCGACATGTCCTAGAACCAAAAATTTGAAGATATCCATCAACCCGCACTGGGCCCGCGGGGTGGATTATCCAAAAAGTCCACCTTTTTCAAAATCATTGTTGGTAATAAAAATAAAAGTTTATAGATGAAGTCCAGGTCTTTTTATAAAGTACTTATTATGCAGTTTTCGCTGGCATAAAGAAATAAAGCATATTTCGTTATATTTGCTGAAAGTAATCCTCCCTAGCCGCACCACATACTTTAAAGATTAATTAATCAAAATGAATATTTTCTTGAGAGAAAAAAGTATCAACGAAGAGTAGAGAAAAGGTACTATTATATAAATTGATTTATGGATAGTTAATATTAAATATTGCAAAATTGACTTGCTGCAGAGTATACCTTCCAGCCGGACCACACCCCCTTTAGTTAAGGAGTTATTGGTCGTAGGACCAATAACTCCTTAACTAAAGGCGTTTATTGGACCATATTGATCGTATGCAAGGTACTCTTTAGGTAGTTTTTTCGGCATATTGATTTATTAATAGTTCATTACACTATATTTAATTTGAGGTGGCGCGGCCAGAGCGCACTGCCTCGCGGCCGGACCACATAAATTGTTAATTAAAAAGATATATCTTGAGGTACTAAAAATATATATATATTCCGATGAAAGTAGACTTTAGGTAGGTATTATTTCGAACTATAGCATCTGAGTACTAAACTGTGGTCCGGCCACAGAGGAACACACGAATAGAAGTCTCGAGGAACTTAACTACTTAACATCAGGCTTG
The DNA here is from genome assembly GCA_949629135.1 of Eremobia ochroleuca. Taxonomy (NCBI): domain Eukaryota; kingdom Metazoa; phylum Arthropoda; class Insecta; order Lepidoptera; family Noctuidae; genus Eremobia; species Eremobia ochroleuca. Next base: position 11,377,053 of record OX451411.1, on the reverse strand, counting down.
GACTTTTAGGAGCCGGGTGAAAAGAAAACAAACTAGAAATTATCATGACTGCACCTACTACTATTTGTCTCTGCATCACCCTAAAGTTGGCTAGTAGATAATGCCTATGGCATTAAGTCCACCTCTGGACATTTGTGTGATTGAAGTATTCAATAAATAAATAAAACGAAGTAATAGAGCGGGCCGGCGATGCGATGTGACGGGGTGGGTCGGGGGAACAAGAAATTTCACGCGCACGAAGTCGCGGGGAGAAGCTAGTTCTTAATAATATATGAAACTGATTGTATCTTGTATCAAATTATCGCAGTCTGAGAGTCTCGCCTCGCACAATATGGCCGAAAAATTATATTTGTTCCTCTCTGTTTGTTTAAATCTAACGTTATGTGAACGATAACGCGCTTACTGTGAGATATTAAAAATATAATATGTTTGAATACGTTCACAATATCTATTGGAAAAAGCTGTAAGTACCTACTTTTATAAAAGAGAAGATTATCTATCAGCCTCGCGGGTCGATCGATCAGGTTAAACTACGCTTGCCGCGGTTCGTCTTTGTATGGGTGACGATCTTTACATACCAAGACCTCTCCGTGCTTCGGAAAGCACGTTAAGTGCTCATACACATGAGTGGCACGCGCCAACGGCAGAGTCAACTGCAACTGGCAACAACGGCATTTCTCAAAGTCCCACATGTGTTATTACGGTGCTTAAATACACGAGCGGCACATTGACGATGGCTGCAGCTGCTTCCGCGGTTGACGCGTGCCGCTCGTGTGTATGAGGACTGGGGTATCGTACGTACTGGATAATACGATACCCCTTGGTAAGACTGGCTGCCGGACTTTTCGGCTTCTGACGACTGTCAAAGATCCACGAGATCCTGTGAGACAGAATCTTCCTTATGTGTTCAGTTCAAGAGAGGGGTATACCAAACTTATTGTGGAACAGAAACAAAATATTGTCACTTGAAAAAAACCTCGAAGTTACCTGTAATTTTAACGAATTTTCTAATTTGTACTTAGGTAATAAGCAAAAGACAGCGGAATGGCTGGTAGCAGCTGGACGAGAAGTGCCGAGAATCGACCTGAATGCTATATCCAGCAGTGGACTACTGTGGGCTGATAATGTAATGGTGGCGATGAAGCGAATTAATTGAATTAAAAAAAATTGTGCAGGGATTTTATGAAATTCCTTTTATTTTTGGTTTTATTAAGATAAAACCCTTTCAGTAGGTACTCACTACGTTCTTATTCCAAGGAAGAAGTTGTCTTCTGACCATGTTGCGGGAACTATAAGCATATTTTTATTTCTCAAATCGGGGTTTTGCAAGAGTGCACACTGCAAAAGCTAACTTTTTTCTGTCTTTACACGCTTCCTAACGCCCGCGTACCGTAAGTACTTAATTTCTGCTTATCTACACTATAATATTAAAAAAGAAGAAAGATTTAATTGTTTGTTTGTATTGAATAGGCTCCGAAACTACTGGACCGATTTGAAAAATTGTTTTACCATTAGGAGCCGACATTACCCCTGATGAACATAGGCTACTTTTTACCGCGAGAAAATGCTTCATTCTTCATCAAATGCAAACGGGCGGGCGGGAATTCCGAATTCTCCGCAAACGAAGTTACGGGCGGATGCTAGTTTATAATATTAGTAGTATTATTAGTGACATTGATGAATATTATATAAACAATGACATGGATATTTACTTTGTAAAGTATCTTATTTTTATTATTATTATTGTGAGTGTGAAGACTATGTGGGTCATTTCTTTTTTCTGTTTTCCTTCTTAGTTAGTTTTAATCATGACCTGGCAGTTTGAGTAATTTATGCGGCCTACCCAAATGTCCTTTCATTGGTATTGTTCGTCGAATCGTAAGGCTCCTCAAGTTCTGAGTTGAGCTGCACGATTTTTGACAAATGCGTGCACTGACTGGACAGGTCCTCTCAATCTGTGTGGTTCTTTACTCAAAAGACCATTTCAGACACCAATCTACATGGTCTTCACATTATCTGACCAAGATTATGTCTGGACTTTAAAAGAGACTGTGACCTCTGAGTTTGTTTCGGCCTTTCTTCTCAGAGTAGTCAGATAGGAAACGCCGACCTCATCTAGTTTAAAAAAAAAATGTGATTGACATGTAAAAGTGTTTGTACAAACCTACTTACAGAAAATAAATCATTTATCATTTATCATTTATCATTTATCATTTAGTGGGCCACACTTTGAGAATATTTTTATTTCTAGAGTTCCCCAAAGTGTTTCCTTACTAACCGTCGTGAATTTGATACAGCTATCGCCACGATTATCTTTAAACGTGTACCTAATACTAAATAGTCGTAAGATAGGAAATATATTTTTTTCTGGGTTTTCTACTGCTCCCCTGAAAGTCAAACGCTCACGAGGGAGAAGTAACCAAAATAGCCTAACTTCAATATGATTTTTCATAATTTTGATAAGATTTAGGTAGAAAATAAAAATAACATGAGTAACTTCATGATATTTCCACACTTATTGTGCTACTGGAACACAAAATATATAAATTTTCTTGATAAAAAAACATCACCTCCAATTTTCACGACTTTTCGATTTGTACTTAATATGATTATGACTACTAGGATAAAATTTTGTTGATTAATGCTTAACGTCCACGTTGAGAACCTATGATCTACAACGTGTAACGTTAAATGCGCAAAACCTGAAAATAGTTTGATCAGAATAACGAGCAGAATTAATTGAACCACTTTTTAATATAGGTCACATTTTTCAAAAAATCTGCATTAAAAACGTTGCCGTGTCTATTTATTAATAGGTCAAGCAAGCCAATGACAGCGCGGCGCAGCGGCCCGGTGACGACTCCTCTCTCGGTAAAGCGTCGTCGCAGACGCAAGATACGATCAGAATGGCCAGTAAAACTACAACAGCACATAAAACCTTTTATAAAAATTTAATGACTTATTTTCTCTCTTAACGTTACACGTTGTATACATTTCTGTCTACGTCTTCGAGGAATATAGACGTGATGTTATGCTAAATACAAGAAGTAATACACATTAATAATATTTTACTTTAAGACAGCAACTGGAGTTCGATGCCACAGAGTAAAATAATATAAATAATAATGTAGACGTGACCACCAGTCCGCTAATGAAATGTCACAGCGTATTAGTACTGACGAGCTATGCTCAGTGGAAGAAGCATCACAGGGCAACTAAGTTTTTTTTTAATTACAGGAAAGATATTAGAATTATGAATATCTTAAAATACTGGCCGTGTGAGTTGGAATCGTGCAGTCAGCGTTTCGTACTGTTAATTTCCCAAATACTTTTTTTTTTCACTCTAGTGGCCGATTCCTATACGGACCGTTATTTGCTAACATTAAGGCTCTTGTATCTTTACCAATAATTAAGCAAATACCTCATAGCTTTGCACAGTACACCCTCCCATATGGAAGTATCACAGGTAAAATTAGCTTACGAATCTATTTATTTGGCCAGTTGGGCTATAAAAATGCTACCATTCGTAAGCACAACGATTGGTTTTTGTTTATAGAAACCGAGCATGTAGATTTTCTAAAAAAGAAAGCGTAAGTGACAAAAATAATCCGGGCCTATAGACATCTGCTTTAGTTGCGTAACACACTATCAGTACACGGAGAGAAAAATCTTAGAAAAATTACTGCGCTGTCTCATGATCTGAGTGCATTTGAGTGGTAATGGAAAAATTACCATGCTAGCACAGTAAAATTCTTATGCTTTACAGTAAAATTTATTGGACAAATAGTGAATTTTTTCCAATCTCACTCAGAAAATTTCCTGTAGATGTCACTTGCACTCACTTTACACTGACAAGTACAGTAATTTTTCTAAGAATTTTTCTCCGTGTAGCAACGGGTTTCATTTTGACAGTTCAACAACACTCATTGCGTTATTTACGTTGTTGAGCAGACACTTTAGTCGAACATATGGAGCAATGGATTACCAATATGCTTCAAAATTATTCAAATTTAGAGTAATAGTGTGTTACGCAATTAGGGTGCTGCACTACCATAGACATCGCAGATGCGTTGCTATTCCAAAAGCTAAGGCTTCAAACAGGAATACAGCCAATGCCAATCTATTTTAGTAAAAATCTCAGGAAAAACTTAGTTGAAGTCATTCCACGCGCCGATCTCATCATCGCTCTCCTGCCTTTATCCCAATTTATTTGGGATCGGCGCGACATGTCTTTGTCTTCCATACTTCTCTATCAGTCGTCATCTCGGTAGTCACGGCCACTCTAACCATATCTTCTTTCAGACAGTCCATCCATCGTTTCTTTGGTCTTCCCCTACTCTTATAGCCACCGACATTCATACTCAAAACTTTCCTCACGACATTTTCCTCATACCTGCGTAACACATCCCCATACCATGACAACCGATTTCCACACCACCTTTCAGTCACCGGTGCCTCTTCTGAAAGTGGCACCAGTACCGGCGGTGAGATTTTTCCAGAATAGCTATGCTGATGCTGGGGATTGACATTATCGACAGCTCACTTCACCCAAATTTTCACCGTGAAGTTACTGCTTAACTGCCGAGTAATTATGGCGGCACAGATCGGTGTGGCGGCAGTAGGTAGGTACTTCCCCGGACGATATCCTGAACAATGAGCTCCACTATTGATGCGGTACATCTGTTAGTACCGGCGTGTTTTCACAACCTTGTCCCAACATGTCGTGTAGCCCGGGGCTAATTTAAGCAAAATGACATAAATGTATGTAGATACAATTTGCTTTCCCGGAGACACACTATTTAGATTCAATTACAATTGTGACAGATTTGCTAGTACGTATTCCGCTTAGATAATGTTGGATCGAACAATGGAGGCAGCCCGACTTGAAAACGTTTGGATTGCGTACCAAAATGGTATAAAGGGACTTATTACAAAGGGCCTTCTTTGTCCACACACGTTTTTGTTGCCGTGAAAAACTACGATTTCAAAATCAAAATCAATTTATTCAAATTAGGCTGGGAATAAGTACTTTTCGAACGTCAAAACTAAACCCAAACTCAAAGCATTTATTTCAAGTAAACCAATTACAGGCACTTTTGAATTGTCAAGGGGTCAGTCAGTCAGAAAGACGAAGCTAGTTGCCCATTCCAAAGCGAAGTAGGTACCTGTGGAGAAGAACGGGCAAAAAATTCCACGGACACTCTTTTAAATCATAAAAATTGTTACAAAATTTTGGTTACATCTAAAGTTGGAATTATACACGTGAGAACGATGTAGAAAGATGTGCACGTTAAAAGCGTCCATACTAAAAAAGATTAAAACAAAAAAAAAAAAAATCAGAAATGAAAATACTTAGATTAAAATAAAAAATAAGCCGTGGCCTCTATTAGATGACCAGTCCCTAAATAAGACAATCATCAAAAACGCCCGCCCTTCAGCACTTTCCAGTGCTGCAGCTGGGAAGAAGAAGTGACGCAACAAACTCCCCAGCAGCACAGCTGTCTGTTCAATTAGATGAACTTGCTTCTATACAATAGTAAGTATGCAAAGTAACTAAGCAAGTAAGTAAGCATGACCACGGCCAATGGCATGGCATGGTCATTTTCCAAACATTATATTTGATTATCTACACTAATATTATAAAGAGGAAAGATTTGATTGTTTGTTTGTATTGAATAGGCTCCGAAACTATTGAACCAATTTGAAAAATTGTCATTACCGACATTATCCCTGATGAACATGGGCTACTTTTTACCGCGGGAAAATGCTTCATGCCTACGAAAAAACGGGTAATAGGACAACGGGTAGTATGAATTATCCTTCCGTACTTATCACATAACTTCTAAACGGCTGAACCGATTGGGTTCAAATTTTATATGGGTATTTGTATTTCGATGGCTTCCTGGATTATTTTAAAAATACAATTGGACCCGGTAGGTAGCGTTGCTGTCGGTATATCAACTACTAAACGGCTTGACCGATTGGGTTGAAATTTTGTATATGTATTTCCATGGTTTCACAGACACGAATGTATTCAATCAATCAACTCAGCCTATCGCACATAGGCCTGCCTGCCTGCTGGACATAGGCCTCTCCCAGACTGCGCCACAACATCCTGTCCTCCGCCTTCCGCATCCAGTCTACCCCAGCCACCTTCTTTAGATCGTCCGTCCATCTAGCTGGGGGGCGTCCCACACTACGCTTGCCGATACGCGGTCTTCACTTCACGACAGACATGACACTGCCACTTCAGTTTGCTTACTCTGCAAGCTATGTCGGTTACTCTGGTTCTTTTCCGGATAATTTCATTCCTGATTTTATCCTTCAAAGAAACTCCGAGCATAGCTCGCTCCATAGCGCGCTGAGCGACCTTGAATTTGTGGACCACCCCGACCATCAGTGTCCACGTTTCAGCACCATATGTCATGACGGGCAGGACGAATGTATTAAGCCTACCTAATCTATCTTTCTATACATATACAAGGTGTAACTTAAATAACGCACAACCTCTTAAGGGGTCATTGTACTCATCATTATGAACAACTTTTACTATGGGACCAAACCGGAAATCGCGAACAAAAAAAATCTGCTGTTCCCTACATTTTGACGAGTTATGCGAACATAAATGTAGGGAACAGCTGATTTTTTTTTCGCGATTTCAGGTTGGTCCCATAGTAAAAGTTGTTCATAATGATGAGTACAATGACCCCTTAAGAGGTTGTGCGTTATTTAAGTTACACCTTGTATATAAATAAACCAATTACATTAACCACATTATTTAGGCAACATATTTTTAAACGGCGGGAATTCCGAACTACGCAAACGAAGTTGCGGGTGGATGCTAGTTTGATTATATCTTATATGATCGATCATAGTTATCACACCTACATCTGTCTCTGCGCTAATCAGACACGACACTCGTCCACGCGGCACAGCGCTGTGCCAGGGGCAGCTGCGACTGTGCGCGTCACACACATCGCTCATTGTAACACATCGACGAGAGGAGTCCGGTTGACATCACAATATGCCGTACTTTTAATCTTATTAATACCTACTTGCTTCAGGATACTACAGACGCCAGCACATCAAGCTACCACCATCTGTTTGATTCTTTAAGAGATTTTCAACTTTATCGTTAAAGCATTAGGTTCAAAGTTGATTGGAAAAATTTGACAGTTGCGGGTAGCTTGATGTGCTGGCGTCTGTATATGATATTCCATGTTGTAGGGGGATCGTTACGGGTAATCAGAAGCCCGAATGTCTGACAACCAGTCTTACAACGGGCTATTACCCAGTAACTGGGTTGTGCAGGTCAGGTAGGCAGTCGCTCCATGTAAAACATTGGTGTTCAGCTGCATCCGGTTAGACTGGAAGCCGAACCCAACATAGTTGGGAAAAGGCTAGGCAGATGAAGCTATATTACTGTAAAGTGTAATTTATTATAATCCGTTCAGTAGTTATTGCGTGAAACAGTCACAAACATCCACCCATCCATCCATCACCACAAACTAGCGCTAATAATATGATTATATAGGATAGGATTATAGTAGGACTAGCTGCGCCCCGCGGTTTCACTCGCATAAGTCTCGATCCCGTAAGAATATCGAGATGAAAAGTATTCGATGTGTTAATCCTGGTTATAAACTAGTGTGCCAAATTTCATAAAAGAGCTGTTTCCAGCCGTTTGAGCGTGAATAAGTAACAAACATACAAACACACAAACTTTCGCCTTTATAATATCAGTGAGATTAGATGTTGAAAACCGAATTATTTTACCTATTATATAAACCCTCACTTAAGTTACGCTTTTCTGTGTAAAAATGGACTACTTGATTCACAGAAAAGAGTGACGTAAGTGTGGGCTTAGGTCACAAAATGCTATAAAAGTATTTTTTATTTATAGTTACAATGTTATAATTCGTGTATCAATCAAACAGTTTATCCAAACACTGTGTATTGTGTTCGCTGTCCGTTTGTCTTCCACTCTTCTATCAACAGTGACCCTGACGGGGGGGGAGGAGGGGTGACTATAAAAACAAGAGGATAATAATAATTGTTTTAGCGCACAGTGCTAGGCTCGGGGCGTTTGCCCGGCGGCCGCGCGTCACACCGAACGCGAATATTGCGAAGATTGATGATGCTACATACTTAATAAAAATAAAAAATAATTAAAATAATAAAATTAAAACGGTGAAGGAAAACATCGTGAGGGTTTCCTGTCATGGAGCGACTGCTTATCTGACCTCTTCAATCCAGTTACTGGTTAATACGACACCCCTTGGTAAGAGGTTGCCAGACTTTCGGGCTTCTGACTACCCGTAACGGCTTAACGTGCTTTTCGAGGCACGGAGCGGTTTCGGTATCACTCACGGAACGACTAATTTCGAGTAAGTGTAGGGCCGCTATCCCACTGGCGTTTTAAGCAGCAACTGTGCAAATGGCCGCCGGCCGTAGCCCCAGCCCGTACCCTCATGGACAGAGCAGAAGATTGTGGGCTTGAACCTAACCAGGCACTTTAATTTGTGCAAATTATTTCATTACCACTGCTCTCAAAACGGGGAAGGAAAACGTCGTGAGGAAACCGACATGTCCTCGAACCAAAAATTCGAAGATATGTGACATCCACCAACCCGCACAGAGCCCGGACGGCTCACCCCCTCTCACAGAGAGGAGGCCTGTGTCCCAGATGTGGGAACATTATATACTGGTTATGTATGTTTGTTTGACAGCTAGAATTAGATGAAAAATAGGAACAAACGAGTCCGTTAGACAAATTATAATATAAAAATGATAGGGACCGCTACGAATTCATTGGTATAATTTCCGCGCGTAGTATCCCTACACTAAAATTATACCAATGAATTCGTAGCGAAATAAAAGAGATTTATTTTTTTGTTTTGGCTTCTACTCCGTTCACCTTTTATACCCTGTTTTTGTCCAGACGTTAAAGTCAGCCGGTATATTTTGGTTGAGATTACGCGTCGGTGTGAGCCAGTTGATCTGTCAGTACTCACGAATCAAAATAGTGAGTTCTTTGTGTATATTATTTGCCCAGGCGCTCTGTTTGTCGACAACTCTACGAATAGCCCCGAGTCGAGAGAGACTTCAAGGAATAATCGTCTAGATACAAATACAGACACCGGGCTGTAACTAAATAAAAAACACTCAACCGAATTGAGAACCTCCTCCTTTTTTGAAGTCGGTTAAAAATAAGAAATTCAAAAAACTCGGAAAGAGCTGGACTCCTTTAATGAAGATTGGTCCTTGGCAGCTCTGGACTGAGAGAGGTGGAAAGAGAGTAGGGAGGTCTTTGTCTAGCATTGAGACAATTGCTACTAAAAAAAAAAAAACAGTTTGCCCGACCTGAGAACAGCCGGTCGATTCTGGAAAAATCTCACCGTGATAACTAAGGTGAAGTGAGCTTAGAGTGAGCTGTGAGTCATGCTGATGCTAGGGATTAACACTATTGGCGACTCACTCCACGCTCACTTCACCCAAGTTTTCACGGTGAGATGGTTACAGAATCGCACGGCAGATCCCAGGACCTCAAGCTTATCAGTTGCGCTGAAGACAACTGGACCAAAGAAAAATGAAAAATAGTATGTTTATTTGCGCTTCATATGACGCATTAAAGTAAAAATAAAGCAAAAAGAATAAAATGATCAGTAAGATTTTAAACTCGCTGTTAATTCTTTGGATTTACTTTGAAAAATGTAAGTTTGGTAGCATCAAACTGCCTGCCTTTCCCAACTATACTGGATGATTTTTTTTTTTTTACAGGCACTTAATTTTTACAGGGTTTTCTACTCATGAATATGAACAACTTTCACTATGGGACTAACTCTGAAATCACGAAAACAAAATCAGCTGTTTAATACAAAAGTTCAATGCCTACTTGACCAAAATGTATGACACAGCAGATTTGTTTTTAGTGATCTCAGAGTTGGTTCCATAGTGAAAGTTGTTCATATTTATGGATAAAACAGCCTGTAAAAATTTGGAGAGGTTAAAAAAATCATCCAGTATTGGGTTTGCCTTCCAGTCTAACCGGATACAGCTGAATACCAGTATTTTACATACAGCAACTGCCTATCTGATATTCACAACCCAGTTACTGGGTAACACGATAATCCTTGATAGGACTGGTTGTCATACTTTTTGGGTTTCTGACTATGACTACCCGTAACGACTATTAAAGATCTACGAATGACAGCCGGGACTAACGGATCAACGTGCTTTCCGAGGCACGGAGGGGTCTCGATGTGTAATGTATGGTCACCTATCCAGGAACCGACCGCGGCAATATTCGATCGACCCATGCGGCTGTATTATGTAGCCACTTTAGCATAACTGGGTAAAATTGTAAAACAATTTTTTTTTATTTTGAGGGGTTCGTGGCTAAACAATAACAGCCGCACAGGTCCATCGATCAGGTTAAGCTACGCTTGCCGCGGTTGGCCTGTGGATGGGTAACAAATCAAATCAAATCAAAAGTCATTTATTCAAACTAGGCTGAGAATCAGCACTTTTCGAACGTCAAAATTACAAAAGACAGTCCCCCAAAACGCCCGCCCTTCACCACTTTCTAGTGCTTTCGCTGGGAAGAAGAAGTGGCGCAACAAACTCCCCAGCAGCACAGCTGTCTGTTCAGTTAGAAAATATACTTGACTGAATACAATACAAGGTATGCAAAGCAATTAACATTACAAGACACAGAACGCTAAATTAAATTATTTGCCATATGTCAGCTAGCAACGCCAATATACCAAGAAATACAATAAAAACTATACGTACTCAAGCAAAAATTAATAAATGGAAATAAAATAAAAGCCTCCAGGTATAAACGGCGTGACCGCTAACATACTTATACAATGGGGAACCATCTTTACATACCGAGACCCCTCCATGCCTCGGAAAGCACGCTAAGCCGTTGGTCCCGGCTGTCATTCGTGGATCTTTGACAGTCGTTACGGGTCGTCTGAAGCCCGAAAGTCTGACAAACAGTCTTACCTAGGGGTATCGTATTACCCAGTAACTGGGTTGTGGAGGTCAGATAGGCAGTTGCTCCATGTGAAATACTGCTATTCAGCTGCATCCGGTTACACTGGAAGCCGACCCCAACACAGTTGGGAAAAGGCTAGGCAGATCATGAGTCAGACGCATTCCAGTACCACAAAACATTAGACAACAGTGCTTTATATCGCTAAAATATAATCCGGCCAAGTGAAATTGCTAGTTACTTTCGTATTACACGTATGTCACTTTGAGTTGTTTGAATTTGATATCATTTTCTGTTGATTGAATTGTCGCTACGTAACTTAGTAGAAGTTCTTTATTTACAAAATTTATAGCTTCTCGTGACGGGGACTTTAGTATGAATATTACAGTAAATTAATATTCTGCGAACATCCCACTAGAGGCGTTTATAAATAAAATTGCAAAGAGTTTTATTGCATCAATAGAAATATACTAAGTGTTAGAACGGAAAAGGTTAACTTGAAAGTTGTCTTCTTATCTTTCGCTTTTCTTTCTTTTTTGAAGAAACGTTAGGGGCACATTAGGAATTTCTCCTGTATTGTGGGTGCGTTTTCAAATATTTAAAGTCATATACACAAACAGCCAGACCCGGAACAACTACTTGTAGGTCATACAAATATTTTTTTCGAATAGAACCCGCGACACGCAGGTTAGCAGTCAATCGCTTAACCACTGTGCCACCCGTGCCGTCCAGATAATGATGTCTTCTAATGTAACGATAGCGTTCTTAGCAGAGATTAGACTTCAAATTTCTTCTGAAAGTGGTCTCATAATATAATATAACGTCTGTATTTATCAAAGGGGTGAGCAGAAGTGAAACAGTACACCCTCATTTCGTATTTTATATTTAAGTTCCATAACTTAATGTATCTGGGCTGCTACTGACAAATTCTATCGAGTCTATCGAAGGGTAAGCTACGCTTGCTACGGTCGGTTCGCGGATGGGTGACCATCCATTACCTATCGAGACCCCTCCGTGTCACAGAAAACACGCTAAGCCTGTTAAGTTCTGGCTGTCATTTGACGATCTTTGACATTTGTTATGGTTTGACAGAAACCCAAAAGTCTGAGAACCAAGCTTACGTTGGGGAGTCGTGTTACCCATTAACTGGGTTGTGGAAGTCTGATAGAGCGTCACTCCATGTAAAATACTAGTATTCAGCTGCATCCGTTTACACTGGAAGCCGACCCCAACATAGTTGGGAAAAAGGCTAGACAGAGTTGGTGTCTCGGTTCGGGGCTCGAAACCCCATACTCAGCAGTCGTGTCTGCCACCAATAGACCATCGAACAAGTTCAGTTTGTTAGTGGTCCTTCTAATATAACTGTCGTATGCCCCACACTGGCGCAGGCCGGGCGCTGTGGGTTGACAACGCGGTCCTAGGGCTTCGGGCCTCGCTGCCTCGCAGCAGATCAATAAAAATACTACACTTAAAAATAGAATCGCAGTTTTCAACTGTTCAGAACTGACCTTGAAAACTGCCATTCTCTTTTTAGGGTTCCGTAATTTAAAAGGAAAAACGGAACCCTTATACGACCACGTCGTTGTTGGTCTGTCAAGACCCTTTTTCTCAAGAACGCGTGGAGTTATCAAGTAGACTGGAAGCCGACCACAACATTGTTGGGAAAGGGCAGGCAGATGATGGTTATGGATTTAAATTTGACGCGAAAAGTATCGTTGATATTGACAAACCCAAAGAACTTATTTTAATTTACATCATCATATGCCTTGCCTTTTCCCAACTATGTTGGGATCGACTTCCAGTCTAACCGGATGCAGCTGAATACCAGTATTTTACATTGAGCGACTGCCTATCTGACCTCCACAACCCAGTTACTGGGTAATACGATAGCCCTTGGTAAGACTGGTTGCCAGACTTTCGGGCTTCTGAGTACCCGTAACGACTGTCAAAGATGCACGAATGACAGCCGGGACCAACGGCTTAACGTGCTTTCCGAGGCACGGAGGGGTCTCGGTGTGTAAAGATGGTCACCCATCCACAGGCCAACCGCGGCAAGCGTAGCTTAACCTGATTGATCGACCTGTGCGGCTGTTATTATTTAGCCACGGGCCCCTCTTATTATGTAAATTATTTTAATTTACATGATCACCTTATTAAGTTTCCCACAATAGTGACACTATCCAGAATCTCTTTATAAGCGAAACAATTTTTAGGGTTCCGTACCCAAAGGGAAAAACGGAACCCTTTTACTCCCGCTCCGCTGTCCGTCTGTCCGAAGTTCTGTCACCAGGCTGTATCTCATGAACCGTGATAGTTAGACAGTTGAAATTTTCACAGATGCTGTATTTCTGTTGCCGCTATAACAAAAAAATGCTAGAAAACAGAATAAAATAAATATTTAAAGGGGCTCCCATACAACAGACATGATTTTTTTTTGCCGTTTTTATGGATAATGGTACGGAACCCTTCGTGTGCGAATATGACTCGCGCTTAGCCCGTTTTTTTGTTTAGTTTTTGTAAAATGGATGTTGATTTTTACGGAAAAGAGGTTATTCGAGTGTACGATTATATTGACTTTAAACGTTCATACAGACTGTTTAGAATTATTTTACATCACTGTCCAAATCACAGTATTCTTTATTCTTATACAAATAAGGTAAAAATAAGCTGTAAGGTTGCTGTCATGGACAAGTCTGCCAAAATCATTGTGATCTTTATTCTCTTCACGATAAGGTTGCCGTTAGGTTACTGCTATCGGAGGTAAAATAACTGTAGTGTGAACGGACTGTATGAGCGTCTAAAGTCAGTATATAAATATATAATAGCTTCATATGTTCGAATAATTCGTCTCCTCAACAACATAAATAAAGCAATGAGTATTGTTGAACTGTCAAAATGAAAGCCATTCCTTCTGTTAGTATATTATGAAATTACCCCGCCGGTTACTGTAGGAAGAGGTTTCAAAGTACTAGGAGGATATAAATGAAAAGATGTTTGTTGTGAGCGTAGGTTTATATTGACTGATCGTGCTCGAGTAGACAGCGCCGGCCTAACATAGCTTACAACTAGCTGTTACATTACATTATTAGTTTACTGTTATTACTAAATACCTTAGCTGCGGCGACTTGCACACACAATAGGTACATAACAATATAATACATAACACATGGTTTAAATAGATCTCCTGCACATTTATGCAAACCCGGTATATTTTTTTTACAAAATGTAGATAATGGTGACCGATACAATACAATAGGCTTAAAATTATTTTGTTTTTAAATTGGTTGGTTTACACGTTCAACGAGTTTATTCTCAACTAGTAGGCCAGTAACAATGTTAGTGAGTGGTTTCAATTATACAACGTGTAACGTTAAATGCGCAAAACCTCAGACACCCCAACTGATTTTTAATTCAATTGACCTATTTCAGAGAGAAAATAAGTCATTAAAAAAATTGTAAAGGTTTCATGTGCTGTTTTAGTTTTACTGGCCATTCTGATCGTTTCTTGCGTCTGCGACAACGCTTTATCGAGGGAGGAGTCGTCACCGGGCCGCTTCGCCGCGCTGACATTGGCTTGCTTGACCTATTAATAAATAGACACGGCAACGTTTTTAATGAAGATTTTTTGAAAAATGTGACCTATATTAAAAAGTGGTTCAATTAATTCTGCTCGTTATTCTGATCAAACTATTTTCAGGTTTTGCGCATTTAACGTTACACGTTGTATATACAATTTGATCGTTTTGTTTTAAAACCGCTGAAGGAGCTTACATTTTTTATTTAAGATGGTAAATTATTATAAAATTGTGCCCCTCCATAGGTAATATTCTTTTTAGCATAGTTATTATTTATGCAGATTTTAAACACATATTTTATTACAACGTAAACTTTAGTACAAATTAAAGATATAATTCATTTTATTTATTAAAAATGTATCTCACTGGTTGATAAAGGGCTGTTAATTGATCACGTAAGAAGATTTGAGGATTTTTCCTATTTTAATTATGGTAGATATCAGTATTTACATAATTGCCAAAAAAATTTTCAATAACGACTTTTTTTGCTTATTTTTGAGATCTTACTTAAGAACAGTCTAGACCCCTCCCACTCCCACGTAATAAAAATTAAGACTAATTTGAACCCCCCCCCCCCCTCTCAAATCGTCTTACGTAATAAATGAACAGTCCCTAACAGTACAAATCCTACAATCTTGATCCTACACATTACGTCAATTCATGATTTATGAACCATCTAAGCACTGTTTCAATGTTATAAACATCATTTACATAAAATTAACATGTGTTTACGAAGCACTTAAACACAGGATGCTCATAATTGGTTCAGTACTCGTAAATAGACATATCTTGGTAGGCAGGTATGGTAACTGTTATGGGGCTTACACGTTCGGACCAGCAACGTCTTCTAAGGAAAAAGGACATCATTCAAGTGTAGAAAATTAAAGTACGTAACGTAAGTACGGCCAGAAAAAAAGTACTATTGTGTTATGGTAAAAAAAGTACTACTGTGTTATGGTAAAAAAAGTACTATTGTGTTATGGTAAAAAAGTACTATTGTGTTATGGTAAAAAAGTACTATTGTCTTATGGTAAAAAAGTACTATTGTGTTATGGTAAAAAAGTACTATTGTCTTATGGTAAAAAAAATACTATTGTCTTATGGTAAAAAAACATCAATTACAGCAAAAGTCTACCATGAATCCCCCGGCTGCTATTTGAGATTGAAAATGCCAAAATTTATAACAAGTGTTTTAAGCATAACATCAAAATATTACCAACTTTTAATTGAATATGACAATCCGAACATGTTTTAACTATTACAACATAGCCCCCTGGCTACCATTTGGCTTTGAAAGTACCAAAAAATCATATTTTTGATATTCATTTAAAGACGCAAACAGTTTTTGATTCACTGGTTTTCAGTCCTAAGCCTGTTACCCGATTGTTACAATTGAGATAAGCAGTTTTGATGTTATGCTTAAAACACTTGTCATAAAGTATGACTTTTGGTATTTTTAATCTCAAACAGCAGCCGGGGTTAAATTGTAGGCTTTCGTTGTAACAGTAAAAAATGCTCAAAATGTTATTTCCCATATGAAAACAATACTTTTTTTGGCCGGCACTTTACTTTTTGTGTACGAATACAATTTACTGTTAACACAACGACTAATAATAATATGATATTATTAGCACTACGTATCACAATGCCAGGAAGCTATAGTAAATTCTACACGGAGAGAAAATTCTTGGAAAAATTACTGTGCTCGTCACTGTAAAGTGCAAGTGACATCTACCTACAGGAAATTTTCTGAGTGAGATTGGGAAAAATTCACTATTTGTCCAATAAATTTTACTGTACAGCATAACAACTTTTACTGTGCTAGCATGGTAATTTTTCCATTACCACTCAAATGCACTCAGATTATGAGACAGCACAGTAATTTATCTAAATTCAAATTCATTTATTTGCCAGAATGTAGGTTTACAAATGTATGATCTTAAAACTATAATGGCCCCTTTACATTCTACCATTACTTATGGTGTGCAAATCTTTAATTTTACCCTATACAATTACATTCCTTTAGTTATAAGGCCCAATAAAAACAGAAAATACAAAAAATTATAGACAGTAACAACAGATAACAAATAATGTCTCATGCATAATAAGTATTTAAGGAACAAATTAATTAATAGATGTCAAATTATACCTATACTCTATATTCAGCAGATCTATAAAGTTTAATAAAAAAGATTTACTTTTCTAAGATTTTTCTCTCCTTGTATTAGTTGAACTTTTGGGTCTTTTTACATAGTGTTTAATTTTGTATCACTCTAGTATACTTGAAGAGCAGGGCCCAACTACGAGTGACAACTTAACGAAACCTTACGTTGAAACCACGTCAATTCCTTGCCGTTAACATGACACGATATTGATGTGGTTTGCACGTGATAAGATTTCGCGGGGAATAATATAGAATTCGGGGTGGGGGCCAAGATGTTTATAAATGACGGCACGGTTGGCGCCGTGGTTAAGCGATTGACTGCTGCGCTGCGTGTCGCCGGTTCGATTCCCGCACGGAATAAATATTTGTATGACCTACAAGTAGTTGTTCCGGGTCTGGCTGTTTGTGTATGTGAGTTTAAATGTTTGTAAACGCACCCACAACACAGAAATTCCTAGTGTGGGGCAAGGTTAAAAAAATAAATATGCCCATTTTGTATAAGAATATATTGTGTCATAATGTACAGACGCCAGCAAATCAAGCTACCCGAAACTGTCAGATTTTCCCAATCAACTTTGAACCTTATGCTTTAGCGATAAAGTTGAAAATCTATTAAAGAAATCTGACAGATTGTAGTAGCTTGATGTGCTGGCGTCTGTACCTCACGCGAGCGGCGCTGGGTCGAACGCGTTAATAGGGAAGATTTTAGAAGGATTCTATTGTGACAATGATTTCTAATCCATCAGCCCTGATATATTAGCATTTGAATAAAGATATAAGATTCAAGTCAACTGTTTCAAAAGTTTAGTTGAAATGTGGGATTATAACAGGCCATGAAGTTTGGAGGAAGTGTTCTTAACGGAGAAAGGTGTATGAGCCTTAACGGAGGGGTTTCATCCGCCAGTATTCATCGGAGGGATAGGCAGAGGCGTAATGGTACTTATCTATATAATTATACTAATAACAAAGCTGAAGAATTTGTTTGTTTGTTTGTTTGAACGCGCTAATTTCTGGAACTACCAATCAGATTTAAAAAAAAAAACTTTTCCATTTGATGGCCCAATTCGTGAGGAAGGCTATAGGGTATTTACCATCACGCTAGGACCCTTAGGAACCGAGGAAACAAATAAGAATCGGAAATCGGAATGCGGTAAGATGCGACTTCGTCTTTTGTCGTGATAACGTCTTATAAATCAATGAACTCCGGCTGTACGCACGAAAAAGCATGACTCATTGTCACGTTCCGCTTGAGCCGAGCGTGCAAGTGAGAGCGCGCAACAAGCGAGGTAAAACTATCGTCCGTAAACTGACTTTACAGACAACCAATTTTTTTATCCCAAATAAATAAATATAAATGTGGGTGTTTATGTATGCAAGTGTAAATGTGTGTGTGTGTGTATAAATATCTCGTACTGCACATTTATTTTCTTTCGCGTTTATGTCTGAATGAACTCTTTTATTTATTTTGCTTGCGTGGTGTAGGATATCGCAGAGTCAAGTTTTGATGATGTGTGCAAGTGAGTATAATTGTTTATCAGTTTCAATATATGTGTGTAAGTCGCTGTGGCAGTGTCAGCGACGCGCCCCCAGCCGTAGCGCGTCACAGACTCGACTTACCAGGAATTGTTATACTTGCAGAGTTTAATAATCCAACATTTGTCTTTTGAACGCACACAAACACGAAACGGCCTCAAAATGGGAACCAATGTTGTGGGTGTTTGCGTGCGTTCAAAACAAATGTAAGAACACAAGTTTCAGAAGTATTTAACCAATATTTTTACTAAGTATATAAGTACAAATATAACTAGTATGTATAGGTACATTGGTGTACAGTTTGCGCACTCCGTGGAACCGCACTCGCACACTTGCATTTAATATGTGGGTGTGTTTATGTGTCGACAGTGTAATGTACTAAGAAATGTCAGTACCCAACAGCGTGGTGTATCACGTCTTTATATATCATAATAATTACAATACAGAGTGTACAGCAGGTCGATTCTGTTAGAATCTCACCGTGAGAAGTTAGGTGAAGTGAGTTGTCCTTCCAACTGATGCTAGGGATTACTAATGACAGCTCACTTTAAGCTAACTTCACCCGAGGTATCACGGTGAGATTTTTACACAATAGCACTACAGTGTATACATATACTTAACACTATCTTGCATTGCTGTATTCAAAATGGTTTTATATTAATAAAATTAGTACATCGACATCTCTTTTATTAAATTTTTGCATTGAAAATATTTTTTGGTCGAACTTCTGGGCCGTAATATACGTTGTGCCCCTGTGATATCGGTCGCAACGTGTATGTGGTCGGACGGGTCGTATTTTACATATCTGTCGTATCGGACGCGGCTGTCGGTCGCGGTGGCCTGGTCGTCTGTCAGAGGATTATTCCTCCTCTCTGGTCTCCTCTGCACTCCTCCTGAACAAACACATAGTAACTATAGGTATACTAACTACGCAACGTAACAGTCATATCGAAGCGCAAACAGTAACCATGAATTGCGCAGGGAAGTCCAGAATCGTGTACTGAATCTATGGTGGATTCAGTATATGATTCAGTCGGTCGATTCTGTAAAAATCTCACCGTGAAATCATAAGTGCGGTGAGCTTGAAGTGAGCAGTGTCAATAATGTAATGACAGCTCACTTCCCGCTCACTTCACCTAAGTTCTCACGGTGAGATTTTTACAGAATAGCACTGCTGGACTTAGGTTGCGCGTCAATGTCCCTGCCACGCAATATTTTTTTATTTATTTTTATTTATTTATTTACTCAAAACAAAGGATAGTGGTACACGTTAAAAATACAGTTTTACAAAATCAGTACTATTTCTACAAACGTGTGGGTGTAAGCACTGCTCTCCTAGCTAGGTTATGGAAACCTGTGTTAAGGAGAAGCAGTCCGGTCCCCTAAGGTACAATGACGTAAAGGTACATAGTGCTTCTGATGTTACTGCTACAATTTCGAAGAATTGAGTAAGACCATTAAAAGTTCAAGATTCGTTTTGTTATCATAATATAGAATAGAACAGAATACTCTTTATTATGTACACCATATAAATTACAGACATTAATATAGAAATTTTACAACGGGCGGTCTTATCGCTAAGAGTTGATACTTTTTCCCGATATTCCTACGGGATCGAAACCTATGCGGATGAAACCGCGGGGCGCTGCTAGTAATAAATATATGATTATGAAAAAATAAAAAAATAAAAACCGTACGCAAAATACGCGCATTGACGTGGAGTTGCGGACACCAGCCCGTGTTACCTATTACCTATGATCTATGAAAACCTTGGTCATACTTAGAACGTTATCATGTTCTCCAAAGTACTCGTAGACATCAAGAATGACGAACCAACCTAAAACACAAGTGATGAAGACAGCTACATCAATGGACATGTTACAAGTTCAATGAGACAAAAACCAAATTGTGGTATAATAATGGGGATAAATGAGGAAAGTTTTGAGTTGTATCACAAATCACTAAATGTGTTTAGTCCAATTCTTGAGGAAGGCTATAAGCTGCTTAACATCACACTAAGACCTAGCCGAGCAAAAAGAAAAAAAAAAACAAGAAAGAACGCGAAGCGAAAACGCAGTAATAGTGCGGGCAGGCGGCGCGATGCGTCGGGATGGGTCGATGGAACGAGTCATTTTAGGCGGACGAAGTAGCGGGCCGCAGCTAGTAATTTTATAAAAAGATAATAAACGTAAAAAGAGGAAACGATTTCCTCGATGAGTTGGGGGTGGCCTTTGCCCAGCCGTGGGACATTATGGGCTAAAAAAAAGCGTTATTTAAATCCTTAGAACGGCATTTCCTTTGGTATCCCCTTTAACCCTAACAGGGAAAACATAAAGACTTAATACAAAGGCCTATATTTAAATACTCTGACGCCTACTAAGCTAAGACGCTAACTAAGTGTACGTTTCTGTGACTTAAGAGTCAGTGAACCTCCGTAGATAGAATAAATAATAATAATAATATTTGAGTAATTTGGATAAATTTTAGCTATAAATGGTGGAAAACAGAATTATAACTTATACGTATATACAGAAAAGATAAATATCTTTATACGTATGAAGAAGTGTGTGTGTGGTAGTGTGTAAGTGTAGTACGAGTGTAGGGTGTGTGTGTAATATAAGATGAATGGAAGAAGAAGACATTCTGAAAATACGATTAGTGGTGATGATGATTGTACCAGCCGGTCGATTCTGGAAAAATCTCACCGTGATAACTATTGTGAAGTGAGCTTAGAGTGAGCTGTGAGTCATGCTAATGCTAGGGATTAACACTATTGACGACTCACTCCACGCTCACATCACCCAAGTTTTCACGGTGAGATGGTTACAAAATCGCACGGCAGGAACACAAGACTCACTTGCGGTATGCGGGTGGCTTATGTCGGCAACGGTACAGAGGAAACACGCCGGTGAACTCGCACAGCAGCGCGCCCCCCGAGCCTCGCAACACTGCACCCTTCCCGCCGCCCGCGCCCAATGCGTCCTCCGACCGCTTGCCGTACCGCGTGCTCATAAAGAACCTGCACACATAATAATGTCACCATCTTAACATAATGTTGGAGTCAGGAGTCCTACAGACACAAACACACTCCCTACATATTCTAGTCAGTTGGTAAGACGCACAAATACACTCATTTTCATGGCTGAGGCTAATGCAGATTTAGGTGCGCCGCACACGGAGATAAAAATCTTAGAAAAAATACTGTGCTGTCTCATAATCTGAGTGCATTTGAGTGGTAATGGAAAAATTACCATGCTAGCACAGTAAAAATTCTTATGCTGTACAGTAAAATTTATTGGACAAATAGTGAATTTTTCCCAATCTCAGTCAGAAAATTTTCGGTAGATGTCACTTGCACTCACTTTACAGTGACGAGCACAGTAATTTTTCTAAGAATTTTCTCTCCGTGCACCGGATTGCCAAAACCGTTCTACATCACATTCGTATTTTTTTATGAACTATCGCACAATAGAGGACGGTTGAACTAGAGGAAGGGTTGCTTTTTGTATTGAAATACTGACGCGTGTTAAATGTGCGCTTAATTAAAGAGTAAGATGAATTGTTGTAAAAGTATTTGTGTGTGTGTGTGTGTGTGTGTGTGTTCATACTGAGTTACGTGTCCTAATGAGGGTGTGTGGGGTGAGTGTGTGTGTGTTACCTGTCGTTGCGTGGCGCGAGATGGCGGGCAGGGGGCGAGCTGCGTCCGTAACGCGTCGCCATCAGGAACGGCATCGGAGACACTAAGCAAGGGCACAGAATATCAGTACTTAGTCTAACATCTTACCGGAGAATTGCTTGAGAAATAAGTGGTTCAGTGAAATGACTATACAGGGTGTAAAAAGACCCGCTCATGAGGCCACCATCTTCACATTATATAACGTGTAACGTTAAATGCGCAAAACCTAAAAATAGTTTGATCAGAATAGCGAGCAGAATTAATTGAACCCCTTTTTAATATAGACCACATTTTTCAAAAAATCTTCATTAAAAACGTTGCCGTGTCTATTTATTAATAGGTCAAGCAAGCCAATGTCAGCGCGGCGCAGCGGGTGGTGACGACTCCTCCCTCGGTAAAGCGTCGTCACAGACCCAAGAAACGATCAGAATGGTCAGTAAAACTAAAACAGCACATAAAACCTTTACAATTTTTTTAATGACTTACTTTCTCACTGAAATAGGTCAATTGAATTAAAAATCAGTTGGGGTGTCTGAGGTTTTGCGCATTTAACGTTACACGTTGTATAAAATAAATTAGGTAACTTTGTGCAAAAAGAATTCCTGGAAAATGACTTTTATTTTTGTTGTGAAAATTCGACGTTTACGGTAGTGTGCAATGCAATTTACATAAATTATTGTGTTTATGGGTGCATGAAACGGTACAGGATACGTGGGAATATTTAAAGTTAATTTATAACACTTAAAACTTGTTTTCGTAAAAAAAAAAACGTCAAAAGAAGTTGGAACTTTCACCTTCAATAATCTCTGTAATCAAAAGGTTCCTACACACTTAATCTCAGTCAAAAGGCCGAGAAGCAGTATGGTCAAGAACACACAAAAAAAAAAATATAATATCGGGAAGAAAAAGTTACTCGCAGCTTCGTTAAGAATATTTTTACACCTGTGGCTATTTTATAGAACTAGCCGTCAAATTTGAAAAAAATATTTTTATATTTCATGCCCAATTCTTGACGAAGGACTATTTAACATCACGCTAACACGTCTAGGAGCCGTGTAAAAAGAAAAAACAGTCAGAAAGAACGCTCAGCGAACACATTTTATGCGGACGAAATCGCAGGCAGAAGCTACTTACTCTCAGCTCGCTTGTCGTGCTCGGCAAGGACGAGCGCAAGCAGCAGCGCGCACGCGCACACGCTTGCTCGCGCGCGCACACACATGGCACACTACGACACACGGGTACCTGCGACAATTTACACAAAATGTTAAAGTCATCAGATGACACACGACATGCGACACTGTGCCGAGTGTTTGTGCAACTACAACAGTAACACAGCACCACTCCGACCTATGGCATGACATCATCACGGAGTGGTGCTACGTTACTTTTGCGCCACCTAGACCTAGTATTACAACGACCGTTATGAAAATCTGTAATTTTCTCCAGTATTTGACATTAAGGTGTCAAGAAACGTTACTTATTAATATAGCTTTAGTAAATTGTCAGTTCCGAAGTGTCAAGTCAATTTTTTCCAACCCAAGAAAACGAATACCTACGCATCCAGCCTACACATTCAACAGCCATACGATGTAACCACAATATCATCTGCCTAGCCTTTTCCCTACTATTTTTAGGGACGGCTTCCAGTCTAACCAGCAGTGCGATTCTGTAACTATCTCACCGTGAAAACTTAGGTGAAGTGATCGTGGAGTGAGCTGTCAGTGTTATCCCACCTGGTAGTAAGGATTGATTAAGCAAACATTTACAATCATAATCGAGATTTTAATATTATAATATTTTTATGCTAATTCTAACGATAATTTTATACAATTTCAAAGCAAGTATTTTAGTTGTCAAAACCTTACTATTTTGTGGGGTTTTAATCTAGGAAAAAAAAAAGAAAATTGATATTCTGACTAAGTTTCTGTTTTGCTACTTTATTTTAAAACCCCTACAAAATAGTAATGTTTTGACAGCTAAAATACTAGCTGTGAAATTATTTAAAATTATCAATAGAATTAGCATAAAAAAATATTATTCAAATCTCGATTATGATTGTAAATCTTTGCTTAGTCAATCCCTGGCATCAGTGGGATGACACTGACAGCTCACTCCACGCAAGTTTTCACGGTGAGATTTTTACAGAATCGACATGCAGATGTAGCTGAAAACCAGTATTTTTCGTGGAGCGACTGCCTATCAGCCGGTCGATTCTGTAAAAATCTCACCGTGAAATCATAAGTGAAGTGAGCACTTAATAGTGTTAATCCCTAGCGAATGACAGCTCACTCCACGCTCACTTCACCCAAGCTTTCACGGTGAGATGGTTACAGAATCGCACGGCTGGTCTCCACGACCCAGCTACTGCACGCTATACCCTTGGTAAAGGGCTGTTCATTCATTACGTAAGACAATTTCAACTAATTTCTGACACCCGCTCCCCCCTACGTAAGAAAAAGCAAGACTTGAATGAACTCCTCCCTTTGTATCCCTTTGAATCGTACGTAATATTAGTATCTAGAATAATCTAGACCCCTCCCACCCCCCTATAACAAGAAGTAAAACTTGTTCGGACTCCCCCCTCCCCTTCCAAATCGTCTTGTTCAGCCCCTAAGACTGGTTGTCAGACTTTAGGGCTGCTGACGAAACGTAACGACTGTCAAGGATCCACGAATGACAGCCGGGACCGTACTTTCTGAGGCATTGAAAGATCATCCATCCATGGACCGACCGCGGCAAGTATTGCTTAACCTTGAAAATCGACCCTTACGACTATTATTACTTAGCCACGAACCCCTCACTCCCTACAATATCATGGTAATTCATGAAACGTGTGATAATTCAACAATTACCTCGCACTAACTATTGTAAACTGAATCTTAGATTACTGCAAAGTTAGCGGCGGCAGTCGAGCGCGGGGTGAGGCACGCGCGGGGGTCGCGGGTGGGGGGGGTTGGAACAATGTTGCCACAGTATATGAATATTAAAACATTTATCTGCCCTTTCTACCTGGAATACATTTCACAAACAAAAACTTTTTGTTTTTATATAAAATAATATTGGGGTGAATTCATTATTGCGTTCTACGGAATGAATAATTTGTAATGAAGGATGGTTTGATTTCTGTGTAGTTTGAACCTTCGGAGAAAATAAAATTTATTCTGTTCATGATAATTATTAATTACTAGCTTCTGCTTGCGGCTTCACCTTCATGGATGTCGGAAATTATCCCACGGGAACGTGCTACCGGAACAAAACAAAGTCCCGTCAAAATAGGTCTAGCCGTTTCGGAGATTAGCCAGTACAAACAGACAGACAGACAAAAAAATTAAAAAGTTTTTCTGTTATAACTAGCGTATTTATTTGGGTTCCTTCTATTTGGCAGAATCTTAATACTCCGATTTTTATTTGGCATAACTCACATGGCATAATCTTATTTAATCGAATATTTTTAAGGCATAAAAATTATTTAGCATAACTTTTGTTTGGCAGAATATTTACGTGTCCGAATTTACAATGGCATACTTTTATCTTGGCAGAATTTTGTTTCGCATAATTACCTTTGCCATAATTAATATTATGCATAATTTTGTTTAGCATAACATTTATTTAGAGATACGATTATTTGGTATGGGTGCCTATTTGAACATCAAAAATTAAAATAGATGTATCTTCTTGTAAAAATTAGTGTTCAAAACATCAAAAACTTATAATATATGGAATAAAACTGATAATTTAAATAAAGTAAATTTATGCTGTCGAATGGTTAGATAACCTACGTGCAATGTATTTAAAATCGAATGGTCTGCAAAAGTGACATAGAATGTTCTAAATATAGCATGTATTGGTAGCATTTTCAATATTAAATTAAATTTGTGTCATAAAAAGTCAATACGTTGTGCTGCAAAATTTTGTGACAGAAACGAATCGCTGCGAAACCGACTTTACGCAGTCTCGTCTGCCCTACCCCTAGAGTGTAATTTAAACCCGCGTAGGCGCGGAGGGGTAGGGCGGCCCGCGAGCTGAGGAGCAGGTGGTTTGAAGGCCCGCCACCGCGGCTGAGGCTGGCCGGCGAAGCCGGCCAGCAAGCCGAAGCTGCGGTGGTGAGCGTTAAAACCATCTGTGACGATAAGCTCGCGTGGCGCCGCCCAAACCCCGCAGCGCCGGAGCCGTGACAGAAACAATGATTGCTGCATGTTGCATGCCTGCTTGCATGCTGCATGCCTGCTGCATGTTGCATGCCTGCTTGCATGCTGCATGCCTGCTGCATGTTGCATGCCTGCTTGCATGCTGCATGCATGCTGCATGTTGCATGCCTGCTTGCATGCTACATGCATGCTGCATGCATGCTGCATGTTGCATGCCTGCTTGCATGTTGTATGCCTGTTTGCATGCTACATGCATCCAAGCCGACAATATTTTTGTAATTAGCATTTAGGTTAGCGTTTTGATATTAGTAGTAATATCATGGTGTATTCTTGTTGGCATGTTTGAATGCTTCTTACAAGGAACTAAAAACAACTTATGTTCACAATCAACTGTTTTATTGAGTAAATACATGCAGAATCAACTGTTTTATTGAATAATGATAATTAAATAATAAATAAAACAAAATATATAGACAATTTAGGTCAAACTAATCTAAAATTAGCTCCAATTGCCTTCAAAAATCCAGTTTCAGTGTAATCCGACTGATTATTTAATATAATTTCTATGCGACATTTCTTATCCAAAACTTTTTTTTTTTTTTAATGACTATCGATATAAAATGTATGCCAAAAGACGATTCTGACTGTGAATTTTCTGCGATATGATGGTTCTGCTTTTTAATTATTATGGATATAAACATTATGCCTAAAGATGATTCTGACTAACAAAATTATGAGTTTTGAATGTATGACAACTGAGTGTATGCGAAATGATTTTCTGCGAAATGAAGTTTATGCTATCCGTTGTTATGCAAAACAATATTATGACGTAAAAAGTTCTGCTATAAAAGGTAGACCCTATTTATTTCATATGCATTTAGCAAAAGCTGATTTTGATATTACAAACGGACACATCAGTATTATTTATTTGTAGGTATAGATAAGAGCAAAAAATTAACAGTTGAGATTCAGTCTTGGTCTTGGGTATGCGTATTTAAAAACGTTTAAAATCTAATCGCAACCTCATCTCAGTGACACCCAATGTCAAAAACTTGTCAAAAATGTAGGAATATTACTCGTAGAGGTATTTCTGACAGATTGAGACTCAGTTCAGACTTTGAACGTTCTTAAAACTACGTGAATTGCCTCTGTGCTCTAAGATACCATCTGTGTCGAAATGTTATTGCGGTGTTGCTCGGTAATATTGTCGTGTCGAGCGGAAGCGACAATATCCTCCGGCATTGCGCTGTTTTTTCGCCGGAAGCGTGTTTTTTTTCAACCGTCCGGCGCCGCTCACTGTCGTCCGGTATCCGGAGCGTGTCTGGCGAGTCACGGCGGAGTTAGCCCTCGTAGGCACAAGCGATTTTTTCCTGCGACGTTTTTTTTATCGTATATTGGATTTTCAACTATTGTTGAGCCGAGCATTGGGAATCAAACAGAGTGCATTCTAGCGCGTCAAAAAAATAAACTCTAGGATTTTTAATTGTGCTTTTGTATGTTATGCTATTTTTTTGTGTGAACTAAATAAATCACATTATTTATTCTGTAAACAGGATATGGGAATCGCTTTTACACGCCATTTAAAAAAAACAAAAGCTAGATGAGGTCGGCGTTTCCTATCTGACTACTCTGAGAAGAAAGGCTGAAACAAACTCAGAGGTCACAGTCTCTTTTAAAGTCCAGACATAATCTTGGTCAGATCATGTGAAGACCATCTAGATTTGTGTCTGAAATGGTCTTTTGAGTAAAGAACCACACAGATTGAGCGGACCTGTCCAGTCAGTGCACTGTATGTATGGTGTAATGTATGGTCAAACAAAAAAAGGTCAAACTCAGAGGTCACAGTCTCTTTTAAATGGTTTACATATCTATCTTCTACTCTCAACGCAAAGCAGTGCGTTGAATATCCGCCGCGGGAAAAAATCGCCCGTGAGAACGAGTACTAAGGCGTATTTATAGCGATGGAATACGAGGGTAGTTCATCTGACTGTTTGATTAGTTTGCTGACGCCCACATATCGAGGACGGTGATTAAATAAGTGAAATAACGTCCTATATTAATTCTGTGTTCGTTAGGGTAATGAATAACAGTAGGTACTCACTGCTCAAGAGGTAATTAAAACACATTGATTTTTAGTAAAAGACTTTGAATGACATAGAAAATTATGTGCAGATGCCATCACATCAAGCTATTACAATAGCATAGAATAGAATAGAATAGAATACTCTTTATTACGTACACCATATAAATTAAAGACATAAATATAAAAAAATTACAATCTGTCAAAGTTCATGAATAGATTTTCAACTTTATCGCTAAAGCATAAGGCTGCCTGTCCATTGACGCGGAGCGAGGCTGCGGAGCGGAGAAACGGAGAAATATTAACCAATAGAAAAATTACATTGAGATTTTATGCAATCCTATTGGATAATATTTCTCCATTTCTCTGCTCCGCAGCCTCGTTCCGCATCAATGGATAGGCAGCCTAAGGTTCCAAGTTGATTGGGATAATTTGACAGTTTCGGGTAGCTTGATGTGCTGGCGTCTGTACAAAGTAAAGTAACGGAACTGCCCCGTTGGTTTCGTGGTTGCAAGCGACTACTGAGCGTGAGGTCCTGGGTTCGATTCCCAGGTCGGACAGTGTTATTAGGGTTTTCCATTAGGAATTTCTTAGTAACAGCCGGTGCTTCGGAAAGCACGTAAAGCCGTTGGCTCTGCGCCTGATCTCTCCCCGGTCGTGTCGGATTAGCTGTCTCATCAGACTATGAGACTATTTGAACAGAGAGTGCACCTGTGTTTCCGCACACACTTTGCACTATAATATTTCCTGCGAACCTGGCAGATCTCCGTTGAAATTGGCCGACGTGACCGAAATCGGTCGGGAGTCTATTATTTAAGTACCGTAAACTTTATTTGCATAGATTACTTATGTGGTACTATTATCGTATAACCCAGTAACTGGATTGTGGCGGTGAGATAAGCAGTCGTTCCTTATAAAATACTGGTACTCAGCTGCATCCGGTTAGACTGGAAGCCGATCCCAACACAGTTGGGAAAAGGCGAGGCAGATGATGATGACTTATGTGGTACTAAAAATAAGTTAACTTTTAGTACAAGTTGATAGCCCACGTATTCGTCATCTTCATCATGATTTCAGCGGAAAGACATCCACTGCTGGGCCTCTCCCCAGCACCGCCACTTCGAGCAGTTCTGTGCTTCTCGCATCCAGCGGATTCCTGCGGCCTTCACCGCGTATTGTTGTACATTATTTTACATACAGTTCTTCTATCGTATGCTATGACTTATAAGAGAAATGCACATGTCTTGGCCAAGATATATTTTATATTCAACAAGTTGGTAGCAGAAGAATGCCCAGTCAGTTTCAGCAGAGTTTAAGCACACACCCACAAACATTACACTAACAGCCGTGCGATTCTGTTACCATCTCACCGTGAAAACTTAGGTGAAGTGAGCGTGGAGTGAACTGTCAGTGTCATTCCACCTGATACTAGGCATTGATTAAGCAAACATTTACAATCATAATCGAGATTTTAATATTATTTTTATGCTAATTATATTGATCATTTTATATAATTTCAAAACTGGCGTTTTGTTGTCAAAACATGACTATTTTGTGGGGTCTTAATTTAGAAAAAAAAAAGAAAGAAAATTGATATTCTGACTGAGTTCCGGTTTTGATATTTTATTTTAAAACTCCACAAAATAGTAATGTTTTGACAACTAGCTTTGAAATCATACAATATTATCAATAGAATTAGCATAAAAAATATTATTCAAACTCAAAGCATTTATTTCAAGTAAACCAATTATAGGCACTTTTGAATTGTCAAGGGGTCGGTCAGTCAGAAAGATGAAGCTAGTTGCCCATTCCAAAGCGAAGTAGGTACCTGTGGAGAAGAACGGGCAAGAAACTCCACGGACACTCTTTTAAATCATAAAAATTGTTACAACATTTTGGCTACATCATTCAAGTTGAAATTATACATGTGAGAACTATGACGTGCACGTTAAAAGCGTCCGTACTAAAAAAGATAACAAAAAAAACAATTCAGAAATGAAAATACTTAGATTAAAATTAAAATAAGCCGTGGCAGCTAAGAGATGACCAGTCCCTACTAGCGGCGCCCGTTCACGAACATGACGTAGGGATCAGCACCATTTAGCTCAACAATTTTGAAGGGAACTTAATGATCCAACACACACGCCAACACCAGCGAGACATTTGTGTGAGCATGACATACCCTCAGCCGCCATGGCACATTCAAGTCAATGACAGACGTACCCAGTAAATGGTAGCTTTATAGTTTAGGTACATAGTGCTCACACGTGTTATGCAATTATATAATATTAGGAGATTGAATTTATACAATACGAAGATAGTTTTTTCAATCTTCAGCAGTCTTCAGCAGCTCCAACTATATTTATATATTTTCGAATGCTAATTAATTAGTTTATGCGCCCTTGTGGAGGAGGACCAGCGTTGAGCCAAGCATTTTTGTCAGCGATGTAATCCCCCAACTTATAATATGCTTGGCTGCATAGTGTGCGTTTTATGTAACATTTGAATTTCGTTTCATTGAGTTGGAGTATGTGGGGAGGTATTTTATTGTAGCATTTTAAACAGTACCCCTTGAAGGATGAGTCTACTTTAGCCAGTCTGAAACCTGGTTGAACTAATTGGTCCCTATTTCTAGTCCTATAGGTGTGTCTATCAACTCTTTTAGTGAAAAGATTTAGGTTTTTCCTTACGTACATGATGTTTTCATAGATATATTGACAAGGTACCGTCATGATATTAATATCCTTAAACAGTTCCCTTAGAGAATCGCGCTTGCGGAGGCCATATATTGCTCTGATGGCTCTTTTCTGCAGAATAAAAATAGACTCGATATCTGCAGCCCGTCCCCATAGTAAAATACCGTAAGACATGATATAAAAAAAACAGTTATGTTTTGACAATTAAATTAATTTACTATTACGATTATGATTGTAAATGTTTGCTTAGTCAATGCCTAGTATCAGGTGGGATGACACTGACAGCTCACTCCGCGCTCACTTCACCTAAGTTTTCACGGTGAGATGGTTACAGAATCGCACAGCTGGCCTATTTTTAGCTCAAAGAATCAGCATTGCCATCCAACGTGGTAATGCTGCCAGCCTTTTGGGCACTTATCCCATTGACAGCGATGCGGACGAATTTTTTGATGCCCAATAAGCTCCTGCCTTTTAGTTTTTTATTATATATATATACTTTTTACATAATATACATATTGCAATGTTAGCTTATAAATTGCAATAAAGGCTTTTTGTTTGTATAAAACAATTTTCGATTCTATTCTAAATTCTGCTGAGTCCAGTCACGCTTAATTTTTTTTACACTAGTTTCGTAAAACTCTGCGTTCATAGCAATTAAGTTACGCACGTCAACATGTTTCATACACGGAGAGAAAAATCTTAGAAAAATTACTGTGCTGTCTCATAATCTGAGTGCATTTGAGTGGTAATGGAAAAATTACCATGCTAGCACAGTAAAAATTCTTATGCTGTACAGTAAAATTTATTGGACATATAGTGAATTATACCAAAAAATTTTCTATAGATGACTCACTTTACAGTGACGAGCACAGTAATTTTCCTAAGAATTTTCTCTCTGTGTACGTGTGCCACTTCGCCCTACAACCGCTACTACCACTCAGTTACACTTTTCACTCGTCACTCTCCTGTTTTGACACACGTGTCATTTTACCCCCTTTTACCCCGTGACCCTCTCGGTTCCCCATAGCCTACCCACGGGCCACGCACTTAAATAAAATGAAGTACGTATAAAAGTTGAGTGAAATTTAATTGTACTGTAACCCGATACGACGGAGACACTTTTAAATTAAAACATTCACTTTATTAGCCAATTGTATCCGAAGACGATCTTAACCAGGAATACTTTCGCTCTGTCTGTTTGTGCGAACTAAATAAAATGTGTAGATTTTTTTTTACGATCCGAAATAAAAAGATAAGTTTTCTCACTATTGAATTGAGACATCTTAATAGTATCTTGGTACGATAATTCTAAAGACATTTGAATTGAATGAGCATATTAATAATTATTAATGTTTCGTAAAGACACGCTGTATAGTAGCTACTTAGACATATTTCTATATTTCTCGTAGCTGCGTAGCCATTGTTCGTAGCAAACAAAAGACATCAACGCGTTGCCGGACCTTTGCGTTTTTAAAATATAATTATGTAATTTAGTCAACAATAATTTTCTGTTAGGTTACTGTAAACGAAAGAAAAGGAGTATGTAAGGATCATAGCAGGCGGCGCTCGATAGTTTTTGACTATGGGAAGACGGCGTGAGTTTATGTAAGTAAAAACGTAAATAAAAAATCGTAATTATTAAGAACCCAATAAGTGCCCATTAAGAGCAGTAGTATGGTGGCTCCCTGACAGG
Source organism: Eremobia ochroleuca (assembly GCA_949629135.1). Classification (NCBI taxonomy): domain Eukaryota; kingdom Metazoa; phylum Arthropoda; class Insecta; order Lepidoptera; family Noctuidae; genus Eremobia; species Eremobia ochroleuca. The sequence goes on along the minus strand of OX451411.1, from coordinate 11,344,489 downwards.
CGCGTTACTCTGGGTACATTATTTCATCATCATTTTTCCGAGATACAGGTTTTTACCTAGTTTGGAAATCAGGAGTTCTTTTAGGTTAGAAGCCTCTTAAATGTTATTTTTTAGTATTGAAACTGTAGTAGGCTAAGTTCTGACTTTGTCCAATAAACATTATTATTATTATTATTATTACTGCTCTCAAAACGGTGAAAGAAAACATCGTGAGCAAACCGGCATGTCCTAAAACCAAAATTTCAAAGACAAGTGACATTCACTGACCCGCACTGTCCGCGTGGTGACTTGCGGCCCACTCCCTGTCACAGAGAGGAGGCGTGTGTCCCAGCTGTGGGGGGTCTTTATAGGCTGATTACGCTTATGCTAAGTGCACATTACACATATACCTTCAATGCATAGAGTTTTGAGCATACAAGCTGTACCTAATTGAATATTTGAAAATACATCGCTACAAAAAAAAATACAACTTTTGCAAATAAATATAACAGTGGAGTTTCATGCCCGTTTTTATTTATTTATTTTATTTTACCATTTATGTACAAACATAATTATATAAACAGATAAGAAAAAAAGAGAACAGAAAAATAGGTACAGACGCCAGCACATCAAGCTACTACAATCTGTCAGATTTCTTTAATAGATTTTCAACTTTAGCGCTAAAGCATAAGGTTCAAAGTTCATTTGGAAAATTTGACAGTTTCGGGTAGCTTGGTATGCTGGCGTCTGTACAAAGGTGATGCTTATTTCTTAAGAAATCTCTTCCAGCATACCTGCTATAGGACAATACATAGAGAGATGTAGACAGCGTGTGAAAGAGTAAAGGAGACAAAAAAATACATAAAATCGTAATTCTCCATATGATAACTACGTCGTCTTTCTCCATACGATAACTACGTTTTGGAAGGGGCGACTAGAATAAATAGAAAAGAAAAAAAGAAAGAAAAAATGTTTATTCTGCACAAACAAAACGTCTGCTCTTCAATCCTATTTTATTGTAAATTTTGACGTTCGAAAGCACGTTTTACGAGTACTATGCCAATTTGATGTAAATGCTTTGACTTTTAATTTGTAAAAATGACTATTTATGTTTTTATTTTTAACTAACTGTACCCGCGGCGTCACTTGTGAGACTGTGGTTTCTATCGTGATTATAAGCTAATGGGCACGTGAAGTCATAGTATATTTGTAATATCCTCTACAACATCGGGTGATTTTGTTAATTTAAACTAAAACTTCTTGTTTTTAATCAATCTGCCTGCCTTTTCCTAACTATGTTGGGATCGGCTTCCAGTCTAACCGGATGCAGCTGAATACCAGTACTTTAGATGGAGCGACTGCCTATCTGACCTCCACAACCCAGTTACTGGGTAATACGATACCCCTAGGTAAGACTGGTTGTCAGACTTTCGGGCTTCTGACTACCCTTAACGACTGTCAAAAATCTACGAATGACAGCCGGGACCAACGGCTTAACGTGCTTTCCGAGGCACGGAGGGGTCTTGATACCTAATGGATGGTCACCCATCTACGAACCGACCGCGGCAAGCATAGCTTAACTTTCGTTATTATTTAAGCACGAACCCATCGAAATTTGTTTCTTTTAAATTTCGTTTTAAAATGATTATTGTATAAATATTAGTTTTAAAAATAAAATAACGTGGATTTTTTTTATTAAAACTTAAAATATAAAGCATGCATGAATCTCTAGTTATAACTAATAAATGTAACTTGTCTGAAAAATACCTGTAAATCCTTCAGCTGCAAATAACAAGCACGTTTCCGCGCGGTGAATCGCGGACTGTGGCAGGCTCCGCCGCGCCGCCCTATATATGCACCGCCCGCCCAACGCCGCCCACCGCCCGCCCTACGTAAGCTTCGCAGCCGCCACTTCGCAGAAAGAAACCACAAGATGCTAAATACCTTTTTTTGGGATTATTTGGGGTTCCGTAATAGTAGAATAACCTCTGGGTTTTTTATGTTATTGGATAGCATGGGACATATTATTATGGCTCATTAATTTTAGTACATAACCAGCTTAAATTTAAGGACCGAAAGGACATTGTGAGCCTCTCTGTTGAGCGGACAATTGAAATAGCCTGTATAGAATTGGAGCAGTTCATTATATTAAGTGTATATAGACCTCCTTCAGGATTGTATGATTGTTTTGAAAAGGTTATGGATGAAGTGTTGCACAAAATCTGTAATACAAACAAGTCCATCATCACTTGTGGTGATTTCAATGTTAATTTGTTAGAAAATTCTGGGTTAAGTACTAAAATCATAAGTTTGTTTCAGTCATACAATCTTGCTAACCTATTTTTGGAGCCCACTAGAATAACTCCTACTAGTGCCACATGCCTAGATAACATTTATACAGATATTATACCAAACCACAAAGAAATGATTAATTTAATAGACTCAGATCATTGCGGCCAGCTGATCACTATTACAAATCAAAACAAAAGAGTTATTAAAAAAGATATCACTGTCAACCCAAAAACAACTAAACGCTTAGAAACATTTAAAACTAAACTCTTAAGTAAATTACCACTTTTGTTGACTAATGATGACCCTAACAAACAATATAATGATTTTTTTAATATGTATTGCACACAATTTGATAAAACATTCATTCCAAAGACATTATCAGTCAATAGTAACGCTTCCTTCAGTGACTGGGCCACCATTGGTATACATAAAAGTAGAAAAAGACTTTATGAATTATATGATGAACGAATTTGTATAAACACTTCTGAATTTAATTTATATGTTAAAAATTATTCTAAAATATTTAAAACAGTCTGTAGTATGGCCAAGTCACGTTATTTGAGTTCAAAAATTAAAAATAGTAATAACATTATTAAAATGACTTGGAATGTCATTAATAGCGAAACAGGAAGGTCATGCAACCGAAGTAGTGACTACAGCCTTGCTATTGATGACAATGTAATTAGATCAGATTCCCAGGTTGCCGCGGCCTTTGAAAATTTCTTTGCAGAGATTCCCGTGTCAACCACTAAATCTCTAAGCTCATCACCCACTGCTGCAGAGTCTTTACTTAAGGAAAACGTTCCAGTTTGTGATTCGGAATTTCACTTCGAATTTGTCACTTGTACAGATATAATTAAAACTTTTCACATGTTAAATGTTAAAAAGACTGCAGATCTATGGGGTAATTCTGTGGATGTTGCTAAGACAATTATAAACATTTTAGCACCTACTTTAGCTGTTATATTTAATAATTGTATTGAATGTGGTGAGTTTCCTGATCTTATGAAACACAGTAAAATAATACCGTTGTTTAAATCGGGTAGTACATCAGACCCTACTAATTATAGACCTATTTCCGTACTACCCACCTTTAGTAAAATTTATGAAAAACTTATTTTAAATCAATTGCAAAGATTTTTCAATAACAATAAATTACTGAATAATAAACAGTTCGGTTTTACAAGGGGTCGTTCAACTACCGATGCCGGAGTTGAACTTTTAGGACATATTTATAGTGCATGGGAGGACAAATGCGATGCTTTGGGCATTTTTTGTGATTTGTCCAAGGCATTCGATTGTGTTCTTCATGAAACCTTAATCAGGAAACTTCACCACTATGGAATCCGGAACGCCTCTCTGGATCTTCTCACTTCTTACTTAAGTGATAGGATTCAGAGAGTTGATGTTAACGGGAAAAGGTCACCCGGATCTGTAGTAAGAATGGGGGTCCCACAGGGCTCAATACTTGGACCATTTTTATTTATTATTTATATCAATGACTTGCCTTACCTCATAAAGGACGAACATGATATAGTGCTGTTTGCAGATGACACTTCACTTTTATTTAAACTCAAACGTCAACAGCTGGTTACTGACAGTATAAATAGTGCCCTCGCAAAAGTAGTTAGCTGGTTTAATGTTAATAATCTACTTCTTAACGAAAAAAAAACGAAATGTATTAAGTTTACGATACCAAATGTTAGACAAGTAGAAACTCGTGTTCTCATAAAGGGTGAAGAGTTAAAACCCGAAAATTCCACTGTATTTTTAGGCATAACTTTGGATGCCAAGCTTCAATGGGGCCCCCATATAGATAAATTGTCAAAAAAGCTTAGCTCTGCAGCATACGCCGTTAGGAAAATTCGTGATTTAACTGATTTAGAGACAGCCCGTTTAGTTTACTTTAGTTATTTTCATAGTGTGATGTCATACGGTATTCTGTTGTGGGGAAATGCCGCCGATATTCAGACAATTTTTATTTTACAAAAAAGGGCAATTCGTTCCATTTATAAATTAAGTCCCAGCCACTCCCTCAGAGACAAGTTTAAAGAGATTAATATAATGACTGTGCCTTCTCAGTACATTTATGATAATCTTTTGTATGCACATAAAAATATTAATCTGTTTAAAAAATACAGTGATATCCATAACATAAATACTAGGAACAAACACAAATTTGTTGTTCCTACAACAAGGCTCAAGAAAATAGGTGGCTCGTTTAGATGCCAATGTATACGTTTTTATAATAAACTTCCTAGCCACATTCAAGAACTAAGCATTAATAAATTCAAATCTTTTATAAAGCTAAAACTATGCCAGAAAGCCTATTATACTGTAAAAGACTATATTGAGGACAAAAAAGCTTGGGATTGAGCTGCTCCAATAGGTCTAGACAGTGAATGTTGTTTATTTTTTATTTTTGCTGATTTACACTTTTGTTTTTTTTTTTTTTTTTTTCTCTTTCTAAATATCACTTCACTACATAGTATAAAACAAAGTCGCTTCCCTGTCTGTCTGTCCCTATATATGCTTAGATCTTTAAAACTCCGCAACGGATTTTGATGCGGTTTTTTTTAATAGATAGAGTGATTCAAGAGGAAGGTTTATATGTATAATAAATGCATAATATAGTAGAGAAACACTGATAATTTTAGAGGTTTCTAATGTGAAGTCGTAAATAAACACATTTTTTTGCGCTTACGTTGTAAACGCTGGCTGAACCATTCGAGATAGATCAAAATAATGTACTACAGTATTGTACACCTTAAAAAGTTCTACAAAAAAGTCCGGGGTGGTATATGTCTATCTCTTAGGGATAACCCACAATAACCATTTTTTATCCTTAACTTTTTACGAGAAATAATGGCTTATTTAAGAAGCAATTTTAAGCAATACAGCATTAATCCTTATCCAATTAAGTACCTTAAAAACATTGTGCATTTCATATAGATCATAATGGCCCTATACAGCATGTAATTTAAATGAATATTTTCGAAGATATTACAGTTTTAAAATGCGGGCGTTACCGGCCGGGCCGTCGGCCGGTGGCGCTTGAAACTACCCAACGGATTTTCAACTTTATCACTAAAGTATAAGGTTCAAAGTTGATTGGGAAATTTTGACAGTTTCGGGTAGCTTGATGTGCTGGCGTCTGAACTACAGTATTGTACACCTTAAAAAGGTCTACAAAAAATCCACAATGGTATAAAACCCACAATAACGATTTTTTATCCTATACTTTTTACGAGAAATAATGGCTCTAAAATTATCAGTGTTTCTCTACTATATTATGCATGTATTATACATATAAACCTTCCTCTTGAATCACTTTTATCTATAAAAAAAAACCGCATCGAAATCCGTAGCGTAGTTTACAAGATCTAAGCATACATAGAGACAGACAGACAGCGGGAAGCGACTTTGTTTTGTACTATGTATGTAGTGTTCAGCATTGCACCCGTGCGAAGCCGGGGCGGGTCGCTAGTCTATTTATATACAGAATGACATGAACATTTACTGTTTAAAGTCTTATATTATTTTAATTATTGTGAATGTGAGGACTATGTGGGTCATTGTTTCCGTTTTAATCATGGTCTGGCAGTTTGAGTGGTTTATGCGGTCTACACAAATGTCCTGTCCTTGGTATTACTCGTCGAATCGTTGAGCTCCTTAAGTTCTGAGTTGAGCTGCACGGTTACTGACGAATACGTGCACCGACTGCACAGGTCCACTCAATCTGTGTGGTTCTTTCCTCAAAAGACCACTTCAGACACCAATCTACATAGTCCTCAAAGATCAAAGATTATTTCCGGATTTTTATATACACATTGACATTGATGAATATTATATAAACAATGACATGGATATTTACTTAGTAAAGTATCTTATTTTTTATTATTATTATTGTGAGTGTGAAGACTATGTGGGTCATTTCTTTTTTCTGTTTTCCTTCTTAGTTAATAGTTAATCATGGTCTGGCAGTTTGAGTAATTTATGCGGCCTACCCAAATGTCCTTTCATTGGTATTGTTCGTCGAATCGTAAGGCTCCTCAAGTTCTGAGTTGAGCTGCACGATTTTTGACAAATGCGTGCACTGACTGGACAGGTCCGCTCAATCTGTGTGGTTCTTTACTCAAAAGACCATTTCAGACACCAATCTACATGGTCTTCACATGATCTGACCAAGATTATGTCTGGACTTTAAAAGAGACTGTGACCTCTGAGTTTGTTTCGGCCTTTCTTCTCAGAGTAGTCAGATAGGAAACGCCGACCTCATCTAGTTTAAAAAAAAATATGATTGACATGTAAAAGTGTTTGTACAAACCTACTTACAGAAAATAAATCATTTATCATTTATCATTTACCCAAGAACCAAACCCAGCACCACATCAGCAGTCGCTCATTCTCTTGACGTGTTTGTTAAAAACATCGCCCCCTTCTGGGGTAGTCGGGTAAATACATGTTATCATGCTGTATAACATTCTAAATTCATCTTTTCATGATATACAACGTCAGTGTAACGTTAAATGCACAAAACCTGAAAATAGTTTGATCAGAATAACGAGCAGAATCCATTGAACCACTTTTTAATATAGGTCACATTTTTCAAAAAATCTTCATTAAGAACGTTGCCGTGTCTATTTATTTATAGGTCAAGCCATCGCGGCGCAGCGGCCCGGTGACGACTCCTCCTTCGATAGAGCGTCGTCGCAGACGCAAGAAACGATCAGAATGGCCAGTAAAACTAAAACTGCACATAAAACCTCTACAATTTGTTTAGTGAATTATTTTCTCTCTGAAATAGGTCAATTGAATTAAAAATCAGTTGGGGTGTCTGAGGTTTTGCGCATTTAACGTTACACGTTGTATATATATTTTTTTATCTCATTCGAGGAATTTTTACAAACATACCTAAGTATTTCCGTCGCTGGTATTACTGTTATTCAGTTGCATCAGCAGGGTAATTGCGTAAAACACTATCAGTAGCAATGGGTTTCATTTTGACAGTTCAACAACATTCATTGCGTTATTTACGTTGTTGAGCAGACACATTTTTCGAACATATCGAACAATGTATTAGCAATATGCTTCAAAATGATTCAAATTGAGAGTGTGTTACGCAATTTGGGTGTAGTTAGACTGGATGGCAACTCCAACATAGTTGGGAAGAGGGTAGGCTTATGGTGATGATGATGACATATTCCTTCGCTAAGCAAAGTACCTGTGTTAGGTTTGACGGATATAACTTTTGTGCCTGTCATTACACCAACGCCATTAAATTGAGTCCAGCAGTGCGATTCTGTAACCATCTCAACGTGAAAATTTGGATGAAGTGAGCGCGGAGTGAGCTGTCAGTGTCATCCCACCTGATACTAGGGATTGACCAAGCATACATTTACAATCATAATCGAGATTTTAATAATATTCTATATGCTAATTCTATTGATCATTTTATATAATTTCAAAGCTAGGGATTTTGATATAAAATTTCAATAAAACTCAAAGTTGGGATTTTAAAATAAAATAGCAAAACAGAAACGTAGTCAGAATATCAAATTTGTTTTTTTTTTCTTTTTTTTCTAGATTAAAACCCCACAAAATATCATAGTACTGTTTTGCTGACAAATAAAATACTAAACAACTAAATTACAATATTAACAGGTATGGGAGGACAGCGTAGGCCTGTCAACAAGTACCAGGTACTTAATAGAATAAAAAATGGTCCACCGAACTGTTGAATTCACTGTCAACTAATAACATAAAAAGAAACTCACTCTCTTGCTCGTCATTTGGTATCCGGAACCCGACAAAAGAGTTCACTCACGCTTGACTGCAATTTATTATTATATATATTTTTTTTTTATTGGTGAGATTTTTTACAGAATAGCACTGCAGTTCTGTGATGAACATAATTTAATTTATGACTGAATCTCTTTCAAGGATGCAAAATAGGCTGTATTATAATACATCTACGAGCGCTGTGTACAGCGTAGGTGTAAAGCACGTTAACCCTTTATGCATGATATATTAAATAAGTGACAAAAATTATTTTTTTTGATGTTAATGTCTTTATTAAAGCTTCAGAATTAATTTTAGTGTATTTTTTTTTTTTTTTTTTTTTTTTTTTTTTTTTTTTTTTTTTTTTTTCCAAGTGGTATGTGATGATAGACAAAATAGTTATGTTTTATTATTGCTAATGATATGAAAAACAAACCCCATTAGGATTTATACGCTAGTTTTTTATTTTTTAGAGTAAATAAACTGTAAACATGTCAAACCATATATGGTTTCCTATGCGGTAAAGGGTTAAGCCGCTGGTCCTGCGTCTTTTCTCTCTCCGGTCGCGTCGGATTGCCGTCCCATCGTGCTATGAGAGTGAGGGAAGAGGGATTGCACCTGTGTCTGCGCGCACACTTGTCATCATCATCATCTGCCTAGCCTTTTCCCAACTATGTTGGGGTCGGCTTCCAGTCTAACCGAATGCAGCTGAATACCAGTATTTTACATGGAGCGACTGCCTATCTGACCTCCACAACCCAGTTACTTGGTAATACGATACCGTAATATAATACTGCGCGCACACTTGTGCACTATAATATCTCCCGCGCCGAAGGCTAGTCTCTGTTGAGATTGGCCGCCGTGGTCGAAATACGGTCTGCAGGAGTTTATTTAGGTGTAACTATTTACAGAAGTGACTCTTATTAGTAACGGTCGAACGTGTCCTTTTATATTCTTTTTCTTCATTTATTACTTGCTGTTAGCTCGTGATTTCGTCTGCGATCCAGGAGGATAAGTATGCCTACGTCCTTTTTCAGGTCATGGTCTACTGATGTGCCAAATTTTCCCGCGGTTTCACCTGCATAAGTCTCGATTTCGTGGAAATATCGGGATAAAAAGTATCCTTTGTCCTGATCCACGACAAAAAAAAAACTATTAGTAATCCTAGCGATTATTTTCACTGTATATCCTATCATTAATCTGTGAACAGCGTTGTGTGCGTCGTCTATATGTTTTGTTTATTTCTTGTTTCTCTGTTTTATATTGGAGCTGTTTGTTGTTCCTCTTGAATAAAAATGAATAAAAAAATTACACGTTCCACTCATGTGCCAAATTTCACCCAAAAATCTTTCGTAAAGCCGTTTTAGCGTGAAAGCGTAACAAATAAACATACAAAAAATTAAATATTTTCTCTTTATTTTATTACTTTAGATTTACATACTTTTTTTTAATCATTTGAAATAGTGGGCGTCGACAAACCCTGATGTTCTTGACGCATCAATAATGTATGTAAGGTAACTAGATATGGTGTACTCTTTACCGAATCAATTCAGCTCGTCCCGACATCTTCTACGGGGTCTACCGCGACGCTTTCCGGCTGTCAGGGCTCCGCGCAGTGGTTATTTTGGCCCACAGCTCATTGGGCATACGGCAGACGTTGCCACGCCAGTCCCACTTCAGCATAGCGGCTTTTTTTATCAACGTCAGTAATCTGTGTTTTGGAGCGCAGTGTGGTGTAGCGAATGTCGAGTCCAGCTCATCCCGCCATCTCCGTGTGGGCATGCCACGACGACGTTTGCCATTAAGCGGGACCCACTGGGTCGTATGTTTGGCCCACTGATCGTCTGACGTGCGACAGATGTGTCCAGGCCAATTCCATTTAAGCGTGGCAGCTTTCCGAGTGACATCAGTTATTTTAGTGATGGATCGGATAGTTGTATTACTAACTAAAAACCCAGAATACTGCGTAACCATCTCACCGTGATAACTAAGGTGAAGTGAGCTTAGAGTGAGCTGTGAGTCATGCTGATGCTAGGGATTAACACTATTGGCGACTCAATCCACGCTCACTTCACCCAAGTTTTCACGGTGAGATGGTTACAGAATCGCACAGCTGATCCTTTTTAATAAAAGATAAAAATAATTAGTAAAATGAGACTAAAGGTTAGGTACACGCGCCACGAGACGGGCGCGCGAAACGAAGTGAAGTTCCCAGCGTTTCTGTTTAATTTCTTGAATGTGAAAAACACGCGCGATGGCGCGTCATCTGCACCCCGTCACGTGGCGTATCGTAGTGTATGACCTGCCTTAGCCCAGGTATGCGCGAGCGCGTTTCTCCACACCGGATTTTTGACGCACTGCTATACGCAAGGTCGTGGGTTCGATTCCCACCCAGGACAAAGGTTTGTGTGATGAGCACGATCATTTGTTCTTTGTCTGGGTGTAATTTATCTATAATATGTATGTATTTAGAAATATATATGTATGTTTATCAGTTGTCTAGTACTCATAGCACAAGCTCTGCTTAGTTTGGTACTAGATGGCGTTGTATGAAAGTTGTGAATATTATTATTATTATTATTACTGCTGCAACAGTGTATTTTTTTAAAGCGGTGGGATGCGCTCTGTCTGTTGGACTCCCAACGCAGAAAGTTTAAAGTCCAGTGCGCGATAAAATCCCCCCGCGATATTTTTACGTCCGTGCGAGCGTCGGCGTTAAACGTCGCGACGCGTGCGATGCGCTCTAGTGCACCGATAGCGGCTGATAACAATGATAGCAGATATAGACACTCACTGCGAACATCCCACTAATTAGTTATATATACCAAACTACACGTCAACCGCCGCACTTACAAGTGCAAATGAGTAAGTTCTAAAGCAGCCGCCTTCGGATTACTAACATCACATAACATCTGCCCTGCATTCCTCGAAGTGGTAGACAGAGCAGTAAGTAGAATACTAGTACACCCACAATTGATACAGTTCAATTCACATTTAATAACCGGGCGAGTCTATTTATTGCCTGAAATCAATTGCCGTATGTATGAAAGATCATCACTTGGAGTGGCTTGCGGCTAAGTACTAACAGCCGCACGAGTCGATCGATCAGGTTAAGCTACGCTTGCCGAGGTTGGTCCGTGGATGGGTGACCGTCTTTACCTACCGAGACCTCTCCTTGTATCGGTCGTCAGAATCCAGAAAGTCTAACAACCAGTCTTACCAAGGGGTATCGTGTTACCCAGTAACTGGGTTGCGGAGGTCAGATAGGCAGTCGCTTCATGTAAAATACTGTTATTAAGTTGCAGCCGGTGAGAATGAATGCCGACCCCATAGTTGGGAAAAGGCTAGGCAGATGACGATGAAAGATCATCACTTGAGAACGGCTCGGCCGATTTGGCTGTCTCGTTTTTTTATTGTGCTCGTAATTGTCAGGAAAAGGTTTGTATGAAATACTTTTTTCTAAATCCACCGGAAAAGTGAAAAAGACAACGCACAACCTAAACCACTGAAGATAGAGACATGCAATTCAGCCAGGCGACGCCAGGCAGGCACGTTCGAACAACAAGTAGTTAATATAAGTGACAGGCCTGATGGTCTAGTGGTCAGTGGCCCTGACTGCTATGCCCAAGGTCGTGGGTTCGATTCCCACCCAGGACAAATGTTTGTGTGATGAGCACGATCATTTGTTCTTTGTCTGGGTGTAATTTATCTATAATATGTATTTATTTAGAAATATATATGTATGTTTATCAGTTGTCTAGTACTCATAGCACAAGCTCTGCTTAGTTTGGGACTAGATGGCGTTGTGTGAAAGTTGTGGAATTTTATTATTGTAGAATATTATATTATTAAGTCTGAAATCGTCAACCCGCCTTGAGCAAGCGTGGTGATCAATGCTAGTGCCTTCTTTGTATGAGAAGAGGCATTTGCCCTGCTGTGGGACAGAAAAAAGCTAGTATTAAAACCCGGAAATAGGTGTTCACTCTGTTCTTAACGTAAACACTGTTGTAGTGTACGAGTACCTATTACTCGTACGAGTATGAACTAGGCTTGTAGAGAAAATATCGATATTTTTAGATCGATATATCGATATTTCTTGGCGATATCAATTTTTCCGATACATCGTTATATCGATATAAAATATCAAGTATCGAAAACGTACTACTAATACGATATATTTCCAATGGCAACGCTCTTATCACCATTGACTAGAACCGCTGGAATACGGAGCCGATAAAACTTGATCTTTTTTTTTTTTCAATGTCTATGACTGCTTGCTCGGAAAAAGATATGCATATTTATGATTTTACATTACAGTTACTTGATTATCAGAAATTTTGTTCTTATTTTGATATTTCTTTGAGTAAAAAACAATCACGACAGAATTTAATAAAGTGCAAATATTTTTTTTGGAAAGTTCACCGACATATTTTTATCAATATATCGAAATCGATATCAAATTTGTTTTAAATATCGATACGATATATTACATCGATACTTTTTGGCTCTTCTTGCATCCCTAGTATGAACACGTTATACCAACCTGACTTATGAACAAACGCGATTAGTCGGCGCGACTCGCGACAAATAACCACTTACTGCACAAAGACGTGTCGCTATCCTGTTGTAGTTTACATAATCTCAGACCACGAGCGTTTGTGACTCGTTTCAGTCATCAAAATGAAAAATATTTTATTTAACACTAGCGTCGGCCCGCGATTTCGTCCGAGTGGAATTTCTTGTTCCCCCGACCTATCCCATCGCATCGCATCGTCTGCCCGCGCTATTACATCGTCGTCGCTTAGCGTTTTTCTGACTTGTTTTCTTTTCGCTCGGCTCCTGAAGGTCCAAGAGCCTTCTTCAAAAATTGGGCTATAAGATGCAACTAGATTTTTTTCAAATCCGAATGATAGTTCCAGAGATTAGCGCGTTCAAACAAACAAACAAATTCATATTAGTATAGATGTATTAAACCTACACGGGCACTTATGAAACGTCAGAAAATTGGTCGTTTCGTATGGAGAAGAGCCGGCAAGAAACTCCACGGTTACTCTTTTAAAAACAATTGGCTTTTACAATGTTTTCAGTTAGGTATGGGAGGGCAGTGTAGGCCTGTCAACAAGTCATCGTCATCATTTCAGCCCAAAGACGTCCACTGCTACGACGGCACTGTTGGCGCAGTGGTTAAGCGATTGACTGCTGCTCTGCGTGTCGCGGATTCGATTCCCGCGCGGAACAAATATTTGTATGATCTACAAGTAGTTGTTCCGGGTCTGGCTGTTTGTGTATGTGAGTTTAAATGTTTGTGACCGCACCCACAATACTGGAAAAATTCCTAGTGTGGGGCAAGGTTTAAAAATAAATAAATATGTCGTCGCAGGCGATATCAAGACGACAAAATAATCAAAATACTACTGCCGGTTGATTTCATAATATTGATCAAACCGGAACTTAATTGTCATTGGTTGACCGGTTAGTACAGTGAACGCCGTGAGGTGGCGCTATAACTTCGCGCCATTTTCTACACGTGGACAGAGCCGATTGGAGAGCAGGCGGCATTCGATTTGCGGAGCGCACGCCGGACGGTTGAGAGCATACCATCGGAACTGTCATGTTCACCGTACAAAACTTTGTTTCTTACTACTCATAAAGTGATTGTAAATTACCGAATAAACGTGACTGTGATTTGTGCTTGTTTTGTACTTGATTTGGTACGTGTTACTGGTTTGCCCGAGTACCCACCATCCTCATGGAACCCGTACCAAGAAACTATGATGATGGCCCTGTTATCGCTACGCCCACGCTAGCGCCGTCAAATAAAAAAAAATTAAAACTGCTGGACATAGGCCTCCTCCAAGCACCTCCACTTCGACCGGTTTTAGGCTTCTCGCATCCAACGGGTTCCTGCGGCCTTCACAAGCTCACAGTGGCCTTGGCCGCTACCATAGCCAAGGGTAGGCGGGGCGCTGGGTACTAGGGGACAAGTGTTTTTGTGCTTGTCATTCTTGGGGGGCCTTTACCATAATCGCATGGCATGCGGGTTGGCGATCTCAGTATGGTGGTAAAATGCATAGAGAACGCTGCTGCCCATTCTGTAGTACGTCCCTAAGTCGCCTTTTACGACACCCACGGGAAGTAAGGTGATGCTAATTTTTAAGTCCGGCAACATACGGATGTGAACAAGTACCAAGTACTTAATAAAATAGTAAATGGTCTACAAATCTAGTCTGCAAGGCCTTGGTTCAAGGTTCTTGTGATGCGTAAGGAGATGTGTTAGAACACGACATCACGCTTATATTTCCTTGAAGAGGTAGACAGAGATGTACACCAACTTATCCGCATTTTGTTCGGTAGGGGGCGAATCTATTGCCACGTGTTCAACTACACGATGACTGTTGCATGCTTGCTGCCTGCACAATCATCCTATAATTTTCCATCTGCTGGGACACAGGCCTCCTCTCTGTGAGAGGGAGTGGGCTGTAATCCACCACGCGGGCCCAGTGCGGGTTGGTAGATGTCACATGTCTTCGAAAGGAGGGTGGCCAAATCATACCTGACGTCAAGGCGGTGGCGTCCCGAAATGACATATACAACGAGTAACGTTAAATGCGCAAAACCTCAGACACCCCAACTGATTTTTAATTCAATTGACCTATTTCAGAGAGAAAATAAGTCATTAAAAAAATAGTAAATGTATTATGTGCTGTTTTAGTTTTACTGGCCATTCTGATCGTTTCTTGCGTTTGCCACGACGCTTTATCGAGGGAGGAGTCGTCACCGGGCCGCTGCGCCGCGCTGACATTGGCTTGGTTGACTTATTAATAAATAGACACGGCAACGTTTTTAATGAAGATTTTTTGAAAAATATGACCTATATTAAAAAGTGGTTCAATTAATTCTGCTCGTTATTCTGATCAAACTATTTTCAGGTTTTGCTCATTTAACGTTACACGTTGTATATGAAAAAATCCGTCATTTTCTAGGGTCTTAAAAAACATAAGAAATATGTCTTTAAAAAGCCAGAAAAACCGATATTCATTTTTTTTGTTTACGTAATTTCTTTAGAAACTATTTAGGTTTTCATGTTTAGAACGCACCTATTGACGATTCATTTTGATTAAGAAATTATTTAGTAATTGTTCACGTTTTTCTGAATAGT
Source organism: Eremobia ochroleuca (assembly GCA_949629135.1). Taxonomy (NCBI): domain Eukaryota; kingdom Metazoa; phylum Arthropoda; class Insecta; order Lepidoptera; family Noctuidae; genus Eremobia; species Eremobia ochroleuca. The sequence goes on along the minus strand of OX451411.1, from coordinate 11,329,278 downwards.
TACTAGATGTATTTCAATTCTATTAATACCTAGGTATAAAATGAACTAGTGCTGTTTTTACTATGTATTGGATCTCCGATCAGTCCTATGTTTTTGGATCTGAGAGAAATCGAAATAAATAAATACGAAATGAGATCGCTAATTATTACCCTCTTCGCTTATCGCTAACTACCCTTTTAGGCTTAACGCAGTCGGGTAAAACCCGTATGTCGGCTGCCTACCATTAAATCGACTTCTTGATTCTAATTCTAAACTCACAAGTATTTATTTCGTTATTAAAATATCTTGGCTATTTAGATAATATTTTCGAAATGGATTGTGTTTACTACATAAAAACAATCCAATGTCACTATAATTTGTTTTTGCACACTGAAAATAAAAGTCCAGGTCCAGCTTCTATAGAAACTTGGCCGATGTTTTTTTGGTTCTAGGACATGCCGGTTTCCTCAAATTGTTTTCCTTCACCGTTTTGAGAGCAGTGATGATGAGATAATTTACACAAAATAAAATGCTTGTCTGAGTTTGAACGTGCCAGCACATCAAGCTACCCGAAACTGTCAGATTTTCCCAATCAACTTTGAACCTTATACTTTAGCGATAAAGTTGAAAATCTATTAAAGAAATCTGACAGATTGTAGTAGCTTGATGTGCTGGCGTCTGTACAACTTGTAAGTCGCGGCCGTTTCCACTGGGGTACCACTGCACTCAATAGTTCAAGGACATGCCGGTGTTTTCCTTTACCGTTTTGGGAATAGCGGTGATGAAATTATTACACAGCAAAGTGCCTGCCTGGGTTCGAACCCACGCCCTAAAACTCTAAGTGCCGTCTGTCGGAACAAGTCAGCTCAAATCTGCAATCTCCTTCAATTTTGTATACCAACAGGCAGAATGTACTGGGATTGAATATATTTTATACTAAGACCATACTTGTACCTGCATTCTATACAAATAAATAAATTATTATTATTATTAATGGCTCTCTTCAAAAGGCCCTGCATTCTTTGACTCATACATCTTAATAATATAATGTTTGGACTTCAAAAGAGACCATGCAGTTCGACTTTGTTTCGGCATTTCTTCTCAGGGATAAGTCAGTTACAAAATGCCGGCGCTATCTTCCTATGATTCAAGGATCACTCCAAAATGACTTGTGAGTGTCTTAGAAGATTTACTTAACCCTTAATTGCATGATTTTTACTTTTTAAGCAAATTAAATTTATTTGGACGTAACATTAGCTCTATAGTAAGGATAAAATATTTTTAAAAAAATATTCATAAAAATACTTTTTATTATTTAAATGGCCTGGTGGAAATTTACATCTTTTTGTAAATCAGAACGAATCTACTGGGAACAAAATGAGTTGAATATCTCTAACAATTGTGGAATCCCCGTGCTCTGTGGAAACGAAAATATGGCATTGGATTGGTTGATGGAAATTTCCATCACGATGCCTTTAAGGGTTAAGCTACGTACGCACTGACAGATGACTTGTTTAGCGCCTACAGCGTGACTACTAAAAACTACTTGCTGTCCCAAAATAGCCAATTTAAACACAATGTGCACAAGCACGCACGCCTTACTCACTCACAGATACACAATCACACAACTAACCACTAAACTTAATAACATAGCCCCTTAAATATAACTGCCGGTCGATTCTGTAAAAATCTCATCGTGAAATCATATGTGAAGTGAACTTGAATTGAGCAGTGTCAATAGTGTTAATTCCTAATGACAGCTCACTTCCCGCTCACTTCACCTAAATTCCCACGGTGAGACCTTTACAGAATAGCACCGCTGCAATAGCTAATAACATCCTAAACCACGCAATGGCATTTCAATTCACACCGGCCAAGCGGCAAACATAAGCTAGTATGACATAATCTATGATAAATCTCTATCTCCGTTCGATTCCCACCCAGGATAAATGTTTGTGTGATGAGCACGATCATTTGTTCTGTGTCTGGGTGTAATTTATCTATAAATATGTATGTATTTAGAAATATATATGTATGTTTATCAGTTGTCTAGTACTCATAGCACAAGCTCTGCTTAGTTTGGGACTAGATGGCGTTGTGTGAAAGTTGTAAAATATATTATTATTATTATTTATGAGGCTTTGACAAAAAGTGTTAAAAAGAAACTTCCCCATTTTATTTTTAAAAGACGTTTTTGTGGTACAGCTACTACTATACTACTATTATTATTATTATACATATACGCGCTAAGCGATTATCGAAGGCGCCAAGCGCGCAGTGCGGCCGGTTTCGAATTAAAATTCTAGTGCGTTCGTTTCACTTCGGTACTCGCTAGGAGACTTTCTACTCTAGGCGCTAAGCGAGCCGTTTGTCAGTGCGTACGCCTTTCAGAAATTAACATTTCATTTCGGGTGGCCATGTGTGGGTCAGAGAAAAGTGTTGTTCTAGGAATTGAACCCAGGTCCCGATGGCAATTTTAGAGGAAAATGATCTTTATCAGTCTTTTGACATTTGGAAAATGAAACACGCGTTAAAATTTAATTCACATTTATTTTAATTGTTCAGAACACATTTTTGCTTATAATTAATAGAAATCTTTCTATATTGTAATAAAATTAAGTAATAGTCCTACACCAATCGGGGGGTTGCCTTGGGTGCATTTGCATAGTGCATACAGGGATAATCGAAGGTTGGTGTCTCATTCTATTAAAAACGTCTGACGGGCCTCTGCGAGTTGTCTTCGGCCCAAAGGTCCAGGACCCCAGGGTCCCGAGAAACGTCTTATATGTAAAAATTATAATAATATTAAAATAATAATAATAATAATAAATTAAAATACATCTACGTGATGGTTAAAATTAAACTTACTCCGCGTCCTAAACAAAAGCAATCGTCGCGTTCACATGTCACTTTATTTTTAACCGACTACAAGAAGGAGGAGGTTCTAAAGTCGACGGTATTTTTTGTTGCTAGTAGGTATGTACACTCCCCGCAACATGAATAAGACCACACAGATCATTGGCTCCGGTTCGATAAAGCAATGTGTTAACAGCTTTTAGAACGCGTGTATGATATTCTTATGAGTGAGTTCAAAGATTCTGGAAGGTATTGAAGTATACAGAGATTTTAGGTATTTGATATGTATGCGGATATTGCGGATGGGCGAAGGCTTAGAAAGAAGTAATCTACTGACGGATAGTTGGTAGCACACTGACGTTTATTTTACAAGTCAAGATGACACATATAAAAACCATAGATCGAACATAAAGTATATAACAGTATTCGACAGAAATATTATTCGATGTTTGCTGTAACGCTTTCCCTAACTCTTTTCGAGTTATTATACTGCCTTGAATTTGCGTACACCTGACGAGAAAGCCATCGCCAAACATTTTCCATGACATTAAGATCAGGCGAGTTTGAGGGCCACTGCAGAACATTGATGTGATTTTTTTTTAACCATGTCTGTACAATGTGGGCCTTATGGCTACTCGCATTAACACGCTGGAAAATAAAATGTTGACCACTACAGACATTTACAAACTTATGAGTTCAACATATGATTTAGATGTCTGTCTACCTTCCATGAAAACTAAATCAATCGCACCATGGTATAAAACAGCTCCCCATACAATTATTGAACCGAAATCATTACGTCGTCGTAACAAAATGAGTTCATTTTTTCGCAAATCATGTAAATAATACGAGAAGCCGTCAGGGCCATCGAGATTTTTTTTTTTTCGTCGCTAAAAATAACTTTATACCACTCAGTTTTCCAGTGCATCGTTTCACGAGCAAAGTATAAGACGTTCACTTATATGCAATTGTTTTAATGTCGGTCTTCGATTAATCTTTCGACGTTTTAAATGTGGACAGTGTTGTAATATCTTCTGAACTGTTCTTAATGAGGCTTTAGTTCCGACGTTAGTTGCTATTTGCCTTGCTGTCAAAGTTGAATTCGATGCTTTACGTAATAGCACGACGTTCCCTTTCCGTGGTAGCAAATTTTGTGCGCCCATTAAAACGTTGCCCGTAATTTTCAGGTTCCTCGAGAAATTTACTCACTACCTGATGCGATCGTCCAATACGTCTTGCAATAGCTCTGTGTGAATATCCTTCTTCATGCAAAATTTTTATATTGTCTCGTTCTTTTGATGTTAAACACTTTTTCTTACCCATTTTACAAAAACCACTACTTGACACTACTAGATTTCAATTGTTTGAGTATAATAAGTACACCTAATTATATGGTAGACACTCGCACTTCTTCGCTGTACAAGCAGTAGAATGCTACTGGTCATAATCAAGCGGCGCGCTGTTATTGGGCACTAAATTACCCAAGGGCGCGACCATGAAACATGTTGCATAAGAGAATGCAATAATCTACAAAGCGTACAAAAAGAAACCGTTTACCGTTAATTTGATGCAATTATTCTTATAAATAAGTATGTTATGGTTGTAATATATATTGGTCTTATTCATGTTGCGAGGAGTGTATGTTGATTTCGAAAATTCTTTTTTAGTGTGCGTGCGATTTCCGCGTAAGGAACTGCGTTCCCACGGTAATATTATCTATACAGTATTGTAACTCGGCCGTATCTTTGAAATAAATGCCTACAGCCGCGCGGTACGTAAACATGCGATAGGGCTGCCCGCCTCCAGCATTTTAATTACATTTGCCTACTTTGTGTTTCCATTAAGTTTTGTGATTGTAAATATACTTTTTTATTAGTGAATTGAATAGGTAGTGTTCAATAAAAATGCGTGTTGTGTTTTGATTGGTAGATTTAATTAAAAAACCATGTTTATGTTTGAATAACCAGGTAATCTAAAAAAAGTTATCTCTGGATGCGTTATTGACGAATTCATGCAACCAAAAACAGCACAATATATCCCACTCGTCATATTAAATATGTACTTGAACTTATTTTTAGTGAAAAAATCGCGCGGTTATTGTTAAAAAAACAACACACCGTCCGCTCGTCACTGCGGCACAGTCGCGACTGTCTGCATGCCGAGCGCATGCCGAGATCGAGGCGCGTAGGCATAGCTCGCGCTTCGTCCGTTTGTATGAAATTGGAATACTGTATAGATAATATTACCTTGGCACTCCTGACGTCGCCCGACCGCACACGATTTTTTTTTTAAAGTGTTTACATAGGCATAAATATGTAATAGTGGTTCTCTTAATATCTATAAACACAAAGTGAACTTAATACTAATACTTATTTATTTATAATCTTATAATATAATACGTGTATACAAATAAAACATGGCTATTTTCTACAATGGCGTAAGAGGTAATTAGTCAGCATAGTTTGATTAAACTATAGTTAAATTAATACATGTCATGTCAGAAATTAATGGAATACAATAAATCGGTGCTATTAAATTAAATTTATTTTAATTTATTTATTTATTTCTCTATACAACGCGTAACGTTAAATGCGCAAAACCTGAAAATAGTTTGATCAGAATAACGAGCAGAATTAATTGAACCACTTTTTAATATAGGTCACATTTTTCAAAAAATCTTCATTAAAAACGTTGCCGTGTCTATTTATCAATAGGTCAAGCAAACCAATGTCAGCGCGGCGCAGCGGCCCGGTGACGACTCCTCCTTCGGTAAAGCGTCGTCGCAGACGCAAGAAACGATCAGAATGGCCAGTAAAACTAAAACAGCACATAATACCTTTACAATTTTTTTTAATGACTTATTTTCTTTCTGAAATAGGTCAATTGAATTAAAAATCAGTTGGGGTGTCTGAGGTTTTGCGCATTTAACGTTACACGTTGTATATATTTTTTAATAATTTGTAATAGTATGGATTAATTGTATCTGAAATAAATTGATTAATAATCGTAGAAATTTTTCTTCAGTTATCAACAAAATAGAGGACCTACGCGGTCAAAAGGTCAAAATATATGGAACAGCAATATTTTTTGTCATAACCGACGAATTAATTCACATTTAACCCTCTACGTCTACCTTCAAAGCAAGAGTGACAGGCATCTTCTGGACACGCTCGTTCCATCATAGACCTCATCCATCGCTTTCCATCGGGCGTGATGGAGGCCAAGAGCATATGTTCAGCAATTTAAAAAAAATTAAAAAATCGCAGGGTTGAGAATCATATACTAAATCCATGGTAAAAACATGTTGCGCGTCGATATACAGACGCCAGCACATCAAGCTACTACAAATCTGTCAAATTTCTATGATAGATTTTCAACTTTATCGCTAAAGCATAAGGTTCAAAGTTGATTGGAAAAATCTGACAGTTTCGGGTAGCTTGATGTGCTGGCTGGCGTCTGCACCTGCCACCTTATTTAAAATTCTTTAAATAGTGACTTCTTTAATATAGATAAATTGCTTGTAAATTCTTGGACTGTACAACGTTTTCACACGTTACTTTGCAAACGTATGAAATGGTGCCAGTCTGCGTCAGTCCCGAGTCACAGTACTGCAGCTCGGGACGTACAGCCGATCAATCATGGCCGGTCAGAACTAGCTAATTTAATGGTATATTATTTAATTAATATTATTATTATATTAAGTTTCAGTTGAAAACAACTTATGATAAGTAAGCAAATAACAACTAATAACTAATTAATACTAAAAATATACATTATTATATACAAGTATATAGCAAAAAAAAATATAAAGAAAAAGGCAGGAGCTCATTGGGCATCAAAAAATTCGTCCGCATCGCTGTCAATGGGATAAGTGCCCAAAAGGCTGGCAGCATTACCACGTTGGATGGCAATGCTGATTCTTTGAGCTAAAAATAGGCCAGTCTTCTGGTCACGTGAAGATTCAACCAACCGCTTGGCGATGTTCAGAAATATTTGATGAGCACTCGGACCCCAAGGCCCTAGTGTTTCAACCCCAAACGGCTCAAACATATATGTTCCAAAGAGATTGGAGTATTTGCGCCTATTATTATTAATTATATAGGGTGACTGGTAATTAGTGACCGATACTTAAGCACATGATTTTACTCATGACAACAAACAAGTTTTATAATGGGACAAAAAGTGAAATGACGAAAAAAAAAACAGCTGTTCCCCACATTTTGACGACTCGTACGAACATAACTGTAGGGAACATCTGATTTCTTTTTCGCGATTTCGGATTTGGTCCGATAGTAAAAGTTGTTTGTAATGATGAGTACAATCATTTGTTTAAGTATCGGTCACTAATTACCAGTCACCCTATATATGTGGAAGCTTGTAATTAGCAAATTTTCGTACGGATGAAGTTTAATTGTATTTTTAATCTGTAAGCTTTCTGTAAAAATAATAAAAATATTTTGTATGACAGTGCATTTACATTCTGTGATTAACTTACACACTAAATTAATACGTGATATTTTTTTTAGGAAAATCATTTCGAAATCATCTACTTTTACAATATTTGTAAATGTGTGAGCACCATGTATATATCGCATAATGAATTTACCTGTCGCTTTATTTTTATCTAGCTGGGGTACTTAGGCTGGGCTCATTCACGGGCTCAGGAACATTCCACAACATTCCAGAATGTTCTGAAGGAACATTTTTAAAAGAGTAACGATGGAGTTTCATGCCCCTTCTTCTCCATACGAAATTATCTTTTGGAAGGGGCGACTAGAATCAATTCCATTATTTTGTAAATTTTGACGTTCAAAAGGGCCTTTTATGTTCCTATTTGAAGAAAAATTATTTGATTTTGACTTCGAATATTTTGTAGGAACCAGATAGAGACATAAGGTGAGTGTGAGAGGAAGTTTGGATAGACTATTGTTCAGACCAGCCATGATGATTCTTCGGCCGTATTCTATACATAATACTCTGGTATGTCCTTAAAAGTAACTGCCACACGCAGCCGCGAACATGCCACATCGAGTTTGAGAAATGTTGTGCGTTGTAGAGCGTTTTCTTACTCATACCTGTATGGCTATCTCTTTCTATAACCCGATGTTGGATATTAACGTTCGGGTAATACCACCACCATGGCGAAAGCGCCAGGGTAGCCAGTTTTTGCAATTTGCAGCTCAATGTCAGGTTTTATGTTAATGAAAATATAATTTGCGACCGTAACAAATATACAACATTATTTTTACTATAAGGCAAACCCGAAACACGTGTCTAGTTTTATGTAAAGAATCTATGTACAAAATTTCAAAACTGTATCATGAAAAATCACGAAGTTATAAGCTTTTTATGTTAAATGATTGTCCGTACAAAAAATTGGTTACCATTTAACACGCGCCGCCGGCCGACCGGCTGTGACCTGTGTTGTGCGCATATGATTGCGGATATGTACTTAGTGTCGCTTGGTGTCCAACTTGTTACTTACCATTTTTAAATATTTTTGGGAAAAAATATAACATGGTGTAAAAATTATTGGAATCGATTCAGTTACTTATTCTGAACAAACTATATTCAGGTTTGCAATACACTAAAAATAATGTTGTATATTTACATAATGTTAGTAATTGATTCATCAATACATACTCTCTCGGCCTTATTACCTAACGAAGTTTATCTTTAGACCCCGGTTTAAACCATCGAGCGATTTTTAAATTTTGAACTATAATCTTCTCAATTTTGCAATAAGAACTTTACGCTTGTCGGAATAAAGTGCAAAATACAGTGGCTCGAAGGTTTAGGTTAGGTCTACAGTTAAAATTCGTTTTGTAATAAGACGGTCTGTTCAAATTACCCTACTGAATGACTATTTCATGAAATCATACCATTCGAGATCAATTCTAACTTAGAGACTTGTACTGGTGATTTTAATGATAATAATTCTAAATAAGATGGGCTTGTGGCTAAGTAATAACAGCCGCACGGATCGGTCGATCAGGTTAAGCTACGCTTGCCGCGGTTGTTCTGTGGATGGGTGACCATCCTCACATACCAAGACCCCTCCGTGCCTCGGAAAGCACGTTAAGCCGTTGGTCCCGGCTGTCATTAGTGGATCTTTGACAGTCGTTACGGGTCGTCAGTAGCCCGAAAGTCTGACAACCAGTCTTACCAAGGAGTTGTCGTATTTCCCAGTAACTGGATTGGTCAGATAGGAAGTCACTCCATCTAGAATATTGGTATTTAGCTGTATCCGATTAGACTGGAAGCCAACCCCAACATAGTTGGGAAAAGGTTAGGCAGATGATGAATGATAACAATTATCTAAATACATATTGTTTGTTATTGTAAATTCTATTTTGATTGACATCATCTGCCCAGCCTTTTATCAACTATGTTGGGGACGGATTCCAGTCTAACCGGATGCAGCCGAATACCAGTATTTTACATGGAGCGGTTGCCTGTCTGACCTCCAGAACCCAGTTAATGGGTAATACGATACCCCTTGGTGAGGCTGGCAACATACAACCTCACATGAACCAGCAAATTGCAAAAAACGAAACAAAATTTTAATTTCGCTTCCTTATCTTACATTAACAATTGCTTCGCGTGTTCGTGGCGTATTCGAATCAGTCTCCACATTCATTGGTCGAAGCACTTTGCTGCCGGCTCCTCATTGGCCGAGACACTTCCCGGCCGGCTCCTCATTGGCCGATGATATTAGCTCGTTTGCGACGTTGTTCCTCGTTCTCTGCCTCGTCGAGCAAACGTTCGAGCTCCTGCAAGTAAAAATAATGTCTATGAGATTTTATACGCAATTTAAAATGGCCGCCAACTTGGTATTCAAAATCGTCGTCATGTTTGATATAAGTGCTCATACACACGGGCGATGCGCGTCGGCTACTGCCGTGGCCAACGTGTCGCTCGTGTATTGAGGACGGTGCTCTATGATTAGCATAGACAGGGCAGCTGCCGG